>QJOB01000218.1:0-61163 GCA_004155035.1 Monosporascus sp. 5C6A
CACGTTCTCCGACGTATATCTTCAACGTATTGAAGCCGGATCTGAAATGCTCGCGTATTTGGGTTAAGGATTCGGTCGAGAATAGTTATTTAGTCGGTCGGTTTTGGGTCGTACGAAATAAGGTTAACATTAGCTTAGGCACATTAGGAGGTAGTCGGTTGCGAGCAGGTTAAAAAGAAGGAATAGCAATATGGCGTACGCAACAAGCCTTGATATAATGCGTGCACTTGTTAAGAAGCTATAAATACGTCTTGCGAAAGAGAATACGATTGATTGGAATCAATTTGATATGTTGTGGTTGAGTAATTTGAGTATGTTGTTATAGGCTGCCAAAAAGTGTCCCGCGAGGTGGTGTGTCCCGCGAGGTGGTGTGGGACGTTATGGCGTTTCCGAATTGATATTAAGAAATCCAATTTACGGCAAACTTTTCCCAACCAATATCATTCTTTATTTACGAAAATTAAAACTAACCGAAAAACAAATTATTATCGACCGAACTTTTAATTTAAATATGCGAACACTGTTTTATCCGGTTTTAATATATTGAAAATATAACAAATTTATTACTTAATTAACGCGTTATAAAACGCGTCGGAATTAATTAAGTGTAGAATTTTGTTCGACGGTAAAAAGAGCTTAAAACACGTTTAAATCGAAAAGTCAATTATTAAAAAGTATTATATAAAATCCGGAAATATTTCGTACATAATTCGAATTAATTCGGGCTATAATTGCAAAATATACTATTGCAAAAGATAGTACAATTTCGACGAACCTGAATTTTTAATAAAGCTTTTAATAATATACGGTATAATAATTATAAACCTCGAAAAGCGTAAAAGATTTAAATGACGGTAATAAAGTAATTCAAAATAGGATATAGTCATAAAGTATTAATTCGTAAAATTAAATATATTATTATTATTTACTTTTTTAATGAAAAGAATTATTTTGATATAAGACAATGGATAGCTGTGGGCGAAGGTGAGGTAATCTCCGACCAGTTGTAAAGCAGATTCCAAAAAGTAAGTGTATTAGGTTATTTATGCTAATAAGTAAGTTTGCGCCTAATCGGTTACCGGCTGCAGCTTTATAAAAGCTGTATTTTTATAAATACTTTTTTTTGAGCTGTTGGTTTTTAATAACATTATCAATTTGGTATTTTGTAATTATAAATTCCGTTACGAAGGTTAGCCGAATATTTTCCGTCTGTAATACATAGGTTATATTATGTTATAGTAATTGCCGTAATAATTAATGCGAGTTTATTTAATAATTAATTATTTTCCGTTTAAATTTTTACTATTGTCCGTTTTTTTATTTTATTTTTGTTCTAATATTGTTTTGGTTTTTTAATATTTCTTTTCGTGTTTCTTATGTACGTATTCCGTTTGGGCTTTTTTGTATCTTTATTTTCGTCTTATCTTTTCCATTACCTTTTTCATTTATTTTACACATAATTTCCGTTTCATTTTTGTTTACTATATTTAGTTTTCGTAAGCGATTTTACGAAAAGTGGTATTTCGATACTTAAAAAAGCTGGACATTTTTCGCGCGTTATCCTTTTAACGATAATGGTATAATAAACGATATTCGGATTACGAGCGGTAATAAGCCGTGTTGTATTTACGTAATATAACGTTATTTCGATTACTATACGGTTTACGTTTAAGTTTGGGACGTTTTGCATTATATTTGAATTAATTATTATTATAAAACTTTTCGTGCAGTAAATGTTTATTTCAATATCGTTAATATTACCGTTTAATTCCCGTTTAAATTTCGGTTATTTTTAAAAGTACGGCTTAAATTATCGCTTACTTTACCGTCGAAAATTAAGAAATCATTAGTAAGCTTAGAAAGGTTCATATTGCGGGTATTTAAATTAAGTACGACGACATATTGGCGATCGACTACCGAATTAACGTTTTTCGTAAGGTTAAGTTTGTTTTCAAAGCAATTGTTAATAAAGAATATTGTTTTTTCGTTATATCGAAAATTAATTTTTAATCGTCCGTTATAGTTACGTAACCTCAGTTTTAAAGTTATTTTATAAGTTTGTAAATTTAATTTATGTTATAAATGGCCCGGTTTTTCTATTATTGTTTTGCGATTAACTTCCGATTAATCGCAGTTTTAAGGTATTTTTATAGATTAAGAGATTTTCGAAAATTGTTATGTTCTTGTTTTTCCCGTTTACGAATATTTTTTTTTCGTTTTCCAACGTTTTAACGAAACTATAGAATTTATTAATAATTACAACTGGAATAAACTTTTATGTAGTAAGGCCGTTATTAAGTTTAAATACTTTAAACGCTTTAAAAATAACGATGTATTTTCGATTAATAACCAATTATATTTTATTTACTTAAATCCTGTTTTTCGTAAAAAAATAAAACGTTTTAAAGTTTTTTAGGTTTTACGTTTAATAAAATTAATAAATGTATTCGTATTTAATATTCGTATATTTTCCGATTATTTTCCGATATTCTTGTGTTAATTTTTTAATACATTTATTAGAAGTTAATTAATGTAAGGTTTAATAAATAAATGCGAAATTAATTTTTCGCAATAAAGGATCGATTTCTTTTGCGTTATTTGTTAATTTCCGTTTATTTTCCGTTTTGTTTACGAAAAAATTGTAATTTGGTTTTATATATTTCGGCTTAATATAAGATGTAATATTTAAGTACGGGTTTGTATTTCAAGTAAAGGTTCGAATTTTTCCATATTACCGCTTAATTTCCGGTTATATTCCGGTTTATTATATATATTTAATAGTATTTTATTAGTCAGTTTCCGACCGGTATACGATAAAATAATTGTTTATTAAAAGCTTCTAAATAATTATATAACTTATGTCTAATTTTAATATTTTAATTTTGCTAAAGTTATTTTTATAGCTTTACGACTTTTACATAACCGATTTCCGTCGGTATTATTTGTTACAGGAACAGGGGTTCCTGTATTGAGAGGGCCAACTGCTGGGACCTGGCGCAGTTCTGTCGCGGCTAAACCCCGGACCAGAGGTCTTGGCCCTTGATGTGATTTAGTTAATTTAGGTGATCTGATTAGCTTATATAGATTACATAGATTTACGACATATTTACTTTTTGGAAAATGAATATATAAAGGACCAGTTTTTTATATAAATAACTTTTAAATAGTTTCGTTTTTTAATTATTAATTTAAATTTTTAATTAAAGGTAACGTCCCACACCACCGAATCGGCCACACCACCGAATCGGCCGTTTTTGGCACCTCCTAATAACAAATTCAAATAATTCAATAACAACATATCGTATTAATTCAAACTAATCGGATTTTTCTTCGCTAGACGTTTCTACAGCTTTATTACAAGTACGCGTATTATATCCGGACTTGCCGCAAATGTTATACTTCCGTTTCTTCGTTTTAATTTTCTTACAACAACTGCTTTTAGCCGCTATTGGCTGTATTTTTTTATTACTCTTTTTTTAGGCTAAAAAAGCTTGTCCTTTTTATATAGTAAATATTCCTCCTTTTTGAAAACGTTTGTTTTTAGTTTTGTAACGTTTGCTTAAGGTATGGTTCGTTTTGCGTAATTGGACGTTTTCTTTCCGAAAAAAAGTAATTTCGTATAAAAGTAATAAGTTATTTTTTGTTAAAAAACCAGCCGATTTAATAACCTTTAACGAATTACCTGGATTTTTAATTTTTTTTTGCAAATAACGTCCTTGTTTCGTTATTTTCTTAATATTCCTAAGGGTTTTCGCGGGCAGGGAACGAATAAAACCGGCGGAGGTTAACGGGGAGACGGTCGGCGTAGGTATAATTAAAAGAACTTTTAATTCGGAAAAAACGTTATTAAGATCGAATGGAACAAGATCAGCTTTTGCAAATCCAGATTTGATATTATCGGACGTTATGGTAGCTTAGAACGCGTCGTAAAAGCCGGCGAGAAAATCTTTTTTAGTAATATAAGTATAATAACGTCGTAGTAGGTTTTCGATATACCGTAAATAAGCGCGTTTTAAAATAGAAAAACAAGATACGTTAAAAGGTTAGAGCCGATACGAAAAATACGCGGGTATATAAAGCGTAATAATATCGTAATTAACGCAGTATTTTTCGAATTTTATCGAATAGTAACTTTCGTAACCGTCGAAAATAAAAAAACGTTTCGAATTTTTCGTACGCGTTTAAGTATGTTTGTTAAAATGCTGGATTTATTCGAAACTTAATTTATTTGTTATTTAACTATTATTACTTAATGCGATTTTTTAATCGGCTGCTAGTAATGGGTTATCGTAATATTAAGGCCTAAAGTGATTTTTCCCCGCCATAATAATAAATAGCAGTATAACCTAACTTTAGGAATTAATAACCTGGATAACTGTAACCTATTTTTTATTTCCTTGTTACGTTTATCTAAGTTTTTTACGTTTTTCGGCATTAATAATTACCATACCCGTTATTATAAAAAGCCTTATTAAAAATCCAATCCCGTCGAAGTTGTAAATATCCTTTTTTGCAATACCGTATTTAGCAATAATAACCCGAATAAACTTAAATTACTTACGAAACGTTTCTGGATTTTCGCATAAAACCCGTTAATAATCGATTTTTCGATTTAAACGCGTCTGGAATTTTTTTGCCGTTTAACAAAATTCGACGCCTAATTAACCCCGACGCGTTTTGTAACGCGTTAAGCAAGCAATAAATTTGCCATATCTTTAACGTATTAAAGCCGGACAGGAAACGCTCGCGTATCTAGGTCGAAGATTCGGTCGACAATCGATTTTTCTTCGGTCTGCGTTAATTTTAACGAATTGGGGGCAATATCGGTTCGGGCGCGTTTGCCGTTATATCGGTTTTTTAAAGTAAATTCGGGAACGTTATATATAAAATGAAGCTTTTTAAAGTTTAACTTCGGGTTTCGTTTTTTAACCTAGATAACTAAGTTCATCCTAGTTTTTTTGTAAAACGTTCCATGTTGTTAATGTTAAGAAATTGGTAATTAAAGTTAGAAGGTTAAAAGGTTGAGAAAACCGGCCGACTCGGTGGTGTGGCCGATTCGGTGGTGTAGGACGTTACCGTTTTTTAATTAAAGGAAAAGCTTGCAAATTTTTTTAACAAACAAATTAATAAATTATTTTTCGCTTTATTATTGCCTGCAAATTAAAACCTTATTTCGGATATTGCTTATACCTTTAGGTGGATATATAACAGGTTCGTTATATTTTGATAATTCTTTAATTAATAGTTAACGAATGATTTAAGGTTTAATTAGGTATAAATTCTTTTAAATTTAATAAAAAAGATATTACAAAACGACGTCCAGAAGATAGATAATATATTCGATTTCCGTTATTAGCTAGTGAAAGATTAGTAACCAGAATTAACGATTTATCCCTTATTAAAGAAAATTTTCTTTTAATTAAAAATATGGCCCTTTTTATTACCCGACTTTAAGGAGAACTTTTTTTCTTAACTTAAATAACGGTTTATTCCGGTTTTTAAGGATACGATTAAAGTTTAAGGACATAAATTGGAGTAAGAAAAGGCTGAAAACGAATATAAAATCGAAAATCTAAAAGGAAAAAAAAAGGAACTTATAACCGAAAAACGACTGGATTTTTTGGCGTAAAAAGTTATAGAATTGGAACAAAAAAACGCTAAGTTTAAATAACAAAAAAAAGCTTTTACGTTATCCGTATTTCGATCCGATTTATACTGCAAAACTACCATTTTATTACCCGGATATTATAAAATGCTTAAAATTAAAGGATATAAACTAGCCGTTTTTAAACCTTATAACGGATTTACGGATATAAAGGGATTTTTAGTTTAGGCCAGATTTTACCTTAAATTTTACGAAAATCTTTTGAAGAAGGATTATTAAAAGGTAATGGTTATTTTTTAGGTATTTGCTGAAAAAGTTTTTTTATGGTTCGAACTTATTATAAAGGATTATTTAAAGAATTTCTTTCGTATATTTTCGGACGTTACTAATTATATTTTTAGCGATTATAAGTATTTCGAAAATAAAATACGAACTTTATTTAGAAACGCCGATAAGGAATAATATGCGGTAAAATAACTGCATTTATTACGATAGATTAAGTTAGCAACAAAGTATATAACCGAGTTCAATCGTTGAATTGTTGTTTCGTAATTGCCCGTAAATATATTGTTTTATTTATATTACGACGGTTTAAAGTTTTAAGCTAAGGACGAAATCTATAAAATACTTAAAATGGGATTTTTTAAGGAATATATAAACCAGGTTATTATTACCGATCGACGTATTTTTAATAAGTACTTTAAGAAAAAAGGATTTAACAAGCGAAAGGATGATAAGAATTCGAATGACCAAATTTAAAAAAAAGAGATAAACTTTAAAAAAAAGTTAATATAATTTCGAAAGATTTTAAAATAGATAAGGTTAACATAAAGTGTTTTAATTGTAACAAAAAAGGCTATTATAAAAGCGAATATCGCTTTTTAGTTAAAAGAAATATTAAAAAAAGGAAAAGTTTTTAATTTTAAAAAAAGTTTTAAGGGAAACTTTAGAAAAAGGTACGAATAACAAAATATAAATTAGATAACGAAAAAAAGAAAAGAAAAGAAAAAAAGTTAGTATCGCCTTTTTCCAGTTGGAATTTATTATTGTTATAACGAGCCAGGTTTAGAATAGCGACTTAAAATACGAACGTTGCTTAATTTGCCAGAATTAGATTATTAAAGCCTGCAGATATTATTCCGGATAAATAGTTTTTAGGATAGTTATAAAGTTAAGATATATTTATTACTTAAATAAACAGAAGTGTAAGATTTACGACGAAAAAAGTTAGTTACGATTAGATTTTAGTAGTTACGGATAATTATTTTCCGAGTTTTGTAAGTTTCCCGAATGTATAGTATATTCGAAGCTTGATATTATTAAGACGTAATAAACAAATAATTATAAATTTTTTAATTTTTCCGTTTATTACGATTATAATTACTTAATTTATTTATAAGTTAAGGAAAATAACGATAATTAACCCGGATAAGATAATAATTTAAATACCGAACTTGATAATAAATGTAGATGTATTAAAACTTTTAAATAACCAGAATACCTTAAATTTTATTATTTATATTTGGAATTTAAACAAAGCCAGAAAGCCATAATATAAGGGTGTATGTATTATTTATCTATATTATACATGATATATAAAGCTTTGGCGGTAAGAATAAACCTGTTAAAGGTCGGATTTTAAGTAAGTTTCCTTTCGTTTATAGAAAAAAAACTAACTTAATCCTATATAATCCTAGAATATTAATATTAATATAACAAACGAACTTGGTTTAAATATATAAACGATTATTATTTTAAGTATATGGTTAAAAAGGCCCGTAAATAAAAACGTTTTTAACATAATTAATTTTATTAATTAAAAAACTTTAAAAGCTTTCGATATTAAGGTATCAAAAAGCCCGTTAATATTAAACTTTATGTAAAGCTAAAATAGGACTTAAAAGTTAAATTAAAATTTTATTACATTATGGAAATAAGATATTTAAAATTATAATTAACTTAAACGCGGAAAGCAATTTTATTTTACTTGCTGTAATAAAAAAATACCAGATTTTTTAGAAGTATAAATTATAATTTTATAAATTACGCATTGTTAATGGAAACTTATCCATTTACAAAAACGGTTAAATTTTCAGAAAAATAAAAAGAAATTTAATTTAAATATAAAAACATTTAAAAAGAATTATCCTTAACATAGCTGATATTTTAAAATATAATATTATCCTGGGAATACCTTAGTTCCGTTTTAACAACCTATATATTAACTAAAAAAAAAAAAACATTTTCTTAAAAAAACAAAATAAAACCGAAAAAGAAATAACCAAAGAATTTATTATGTTATTAAAAAATACGAATCCCAAATTAAAATGTTATAATATTTTAAAAATACCGACAATTTAAGAAACTGTTTAAGGATAAGGAGAATTACGAATTACCTCTTTATAGATAATGGGATTATAAAATACCTATTAAAAAAATATTATTCCAAATTCTACAAGATCTATTACATAAACCTTAAAAAATCCAAGGCCTTATGAAAAAGTATATAGCTGGATTTAAAGAAAAAATACATTTAACCCTTTAATTTCCCCACCGGATATCCCGTTTTTATAGTTTTAAAAACAAAAAATGGTAAGTAAAGGATCGACGAAAACGGAAACTTAATTTTCAAAAAAGTAATTGATTATAGATAATTAAACGACATTACGGTTAAAAACGGATATCCTTTAATTTTTATAAATACCCTAAAAAAAACGTTAACAAAGCCAAATAATTTATTGCATTAAATTTTCAAAATAATTACTACCGTATTAAAATAACTAAAGGAAAAAAGTAAAAAACGGCATTTAAAAAAATACATAAATTTTACGAATACAAAGTTATACCTATAAAACTTACTAACGCTTTCGCCAGTTTTTAACACCTAATTATAATTACTTTTAAATAATTTTTAAACAAATTTGTTTTTATTTACCTTAATAATATTCTTATTTATTTTAAAACCTTTAAAAAACACAAAAAGCATGTTACTTAAATATTTAAAACCCCAAACAAAATAAACATACGCGTTAACTTAGCGAAAAATATATGGCATATATAAAAATTAAATTTCTTAAATTACATTATTACTTTAAAATAAATTCAAATCCAAAACTTTAAACTAGAAGTAATTAAAAAATGGCTTATCTCAAAAAAGGTAACCGTTACAAATATTCAACAATTTCTAGGATTTACCGGATATATACGCAGCCTAATTAAGGATTATAGAAGATTAACCAATCCTTTAACGAAACTTACTATTAAAAAATACGCTGGAAAAAAATTTAAACTTTCGGAAAAAGCCAAAAAAGCTTTTTAAAAAATCAAGGACAAAATCACTAATACCCCAATAATAAAACTTCCCAATTACCACAAAAAAAAAACGACTAAAACCAAATGCATCAAACTATATTCTTAAAGCAGTCCTAAAGCAATAAGAAAATAACGGGAAATAATACCTCGTAACTTATTTCTTAAAAGCTTTCCGAACCGCTAAATTTAAATACCTTATTTACGATAAGGAATTACTAGCGATTATCCTAATACTTAAAAAATAAAAACTTTTTTTAAACGGAACCAAAAAGCTTTTTAACATTTATTCAGATTATAAAAATCTAACCTGATTTATAACAACTTAAAACCTAAAAAAACGCTACGAAACTTAAATAATCTTCCTATCGAGATTTAATTTTAGGATATACCATATTAAAAAAACATCTAGGCGGATATTTTAAATCGTAAAAGAAATTACGATTTTAAAATCCCAAAACGCCATATGTAAATGTTATAATATAACAAAAACGGTATTATATAACTGTATAAAATGGTTAAAGGATTAACCCTTAAACTTTTAACATAATTCTGAATTTTTTATAATCCAAAGAAAAAAAAAGAAATTCGGAAATTAAAAGGATAACTAAACGGTTAACTGTTATACTATAGCAAAATCTACATCTTTCGGCCTTAACAAAAACAGTTTGTTAAGGAATTCCACGAAAATCCGTTATACGGATATTAAGGAATTTTTAAAATTACCAAACGATTATAAAAAAAATACGACTTTCTAAAATTACGCCGGATAATCAAAAAAACAGTTAAGGACTGTAATATCTGCAACAAGGTTAAAGTAACTTAACATAAACTTTACGGCTTACTACAACACATAAATATCCCCGATAAAATATAAAATACTATCGTTTAAGATTTTATTATTAATTTATCTTTATTGAAAAACCTAGTTATTAAAGTTAAATATAATAAAATATAGGTAATCGTTAACAAACTTACCAAATATAAATATTTCTTACCTTTTAAAAAAAACACGATAATAAAACAATTAGCTTACGTTTTTATACAACATTATTTCGATAAACATAAAATACTTAAAAAGATTATTTCCGATAAAAATAAATTATTTACGTCTAAATTTAACATTAGCTTTTTTAAGCAAATCGGTAACAAACTTAAATTTTCTACCGCCTATTACTTATAAATAAATAAACAAATTAAACGATTAAATTAAATATTAAAGTAATATTTACGAAGTTATGTTAATTATTAATAGAACAATTAAATAAAGCCTTTATTACTTATTTAAATAACTTACAATACCTTTATTAACGAAAATATAAGCGTATTCCCTTATATAACGATATATAAACACAAAACAAATCTTTAACGTCCGAAATAACTATTAAACAAAACCCTTATAATTATTACGATTATACTACAAACAAAAATAATCGTAATAAAGATTAAAACGATACAAACCTAATTACAAACCGAACTGTAATTCTTTTAATAACGGATAGCTTAATATTATAACAAAAAAAGGATTAAGGGATTAATTTTATTAAAAAAATAAGGTTTATCTGTTATGGTAAAAACCTAATATAACTTCGAATATCTTACAAATTAAAACAAAAAAACCTAGCAATAAGTTCGATTTTAAGAAATTCGGCCCTTTTAAAATTAACGAAGTCATTTTTAAAATTGACTATAAATTATCCCTATTTAAGATAATAAAAATATACCTTATCTTTTACATTTTCCTATTTAAACCCGTACCGAAAAACGCTCCGTTAAAAAAAAACCTAAAACTGGAAAATAAGACCGACGAATACGAAATCGAAAAAATTTTAAATTCCAAAATAGTTAAAAACAAAATCCAGTACCTAGTTAAATAAGAAAGTTACTTATATAACGAAAACATTTAGGAATTACTTAATTACTTAACGAATATAATGGACTTAATTAAAACGTTTTACCGACAAAATCTTAATCGACCGTTTTTAATGCAACCAAAATCGCAAATAATAAAAGTTCCCTGCTTAAATTTACCTTAACGGCGTTTTAATTAAAAAAAAAAACGTTTCCTTTATAACATTTATTTCAAAAGCAAATTACGCTTATTCCGCCTCTATATAACGTTGCTCTTTTTCCAATTTTTCTTATTTCTTCAATTAATCCATTTTATAACCTTTTTTTAGAATTATAAAAGCCTTTTTTGTTAAGACGTTTTATTTTAACCGGAAACGTTTTAATCGATTAATAAAATTTTTCGTTCGTTTTTCGGCAACCTTTTAATGCGTAATTAAAGTATCTTTTATTTTACGTTATTTTTTTGTAAACGTTTACGTTTTATTTTTATTTTTATTAAGGAATTTATATTTAATACGTTACAGGCCGAATGCTAATAACGAATATAACAATTATAATTCGGAACGTTAATTACGTAACAATAATCGGATTTTTTAAACGGGTGCAGTTTAAACAAAAACCAACTTTAAAGCCAAATTTTTCAATAAAGTTTGCACGATTATCGCGCGTTTTACGTTAATATAAACAAGGTTTCCTTTTTTCTTTTTAAATACGGCCTGTTATACTAAAAGTTAACTAAAAAAACCAAAACTTTCTCCAAACTACTAAAGTAATTACTTACGGTTTTTATCTTTAAAATAAAAATCTTTAAAAAAGGGAAATAATGTTACAAAAACAGGGGTTCCTATATTAAGAAAGCCAACTATTGGGACCTAACGTAATCCTATCGCGGCTAAACCCCGGACCAAAAGGTTTAGCCCTTAATATAAGCTAGTTAATCTAAGTAATTTAACCAAATCACATAAATTACATAAATCCACGACATACTTACTTTTAGGAAAATGAATATATAAAGGACTAGTTTTTTATGTAAATAGCCTTTAAATAGTTTCGCTCCTTAGCTATCAATCTAAATCTTTAATTAAAGGCACCATTCTTTAATTAAAGGAAAAGTCCGCAAATCTCTTTAACGAACAGATTAATAAATCATTCCTCGCCTTATTATTACCTACAAATCAAGACCCTATTTCGGATACTGCTTATACCTCCAGGTAGATATATAACAGATTCGTTACATTATTATAATTCCGCAGTTTTTAAATTATCCCATTTTTCATATACGTATTTAACTTTTTTTTATAACGTTACAATATTTCGGGCACGTATTTAAGGTGCTTTCGGGGTTTTTACGTATTATATTTGGCGGGCCAGCCTTTTTATTTAATTAGGTATTTACGTTGTTTTCGATTATCCTAATGGCGGATAATACCTTTATTACCTATTTTTTGGTTTTTTTACTAGATTTAGTAACGCCGTTTAAACGTTGTTTAATTCCTAATTATATTACAGTTCCAAAAGAAATACCGGAAATATATTATGTATTTATTAATATTTAATAAAGAAATTTACTTTGTATATTTAAAAACTTATTTATTCCTTAATCGTAAACCGTGAAAAACCATTTGAAGAGTTATCCTGTTCGAAGATACTGGGTATAGTATCTGTCGTGGAAAATTATCATGGAATGCTTTCTGTATATTAGCTCAGCCTTATTTTGCAGGCCTGGATCTAAATTTTACCTTGCATTTCTTAATCGTAACCCGGATATAAATAAGTACGAGTCTATTATTTTTAAATTTGAAATTCTTAATTAATAAATTTATTTATTATTTTGATTGGAATTTTATAAATATGTTACGTTACTTATATTATCTCTTTTGGGCTGTTATTACTTTTTCCTAGTATTTATATATTATTCGATGAATAATTATTATTTTCTCGAGCCGTTTTTCCATTTTTTGTATTTGTTTTTTTTTTAAATCTTTAAGGTAAGTATTTATTATTTTTAGGTAATATCTGTATAATGCTTTAAACGAAAAGCGGTTAGTAGACGCGTTCTAGGCGCTATTATGCGTAAATCTTGTATTTTGTAAAAAAAAAATCTAATTATGTTATTATTCGTTAACATAGTTATAAAGGTAATGCTTGAGGATTTAATAAGTATGTTCCGTTTATTTATCTATTTACGGATGTTAAACGGTTAATATCTGTTATTTTACTTCCCGTTTTTTTATAAAATTCGGTTTAAAACTATTTCCATAATAATTTATTTTTGTTATTAATAATTTCGGCCGGCGTACCGAATTTGTATTTTATTTTATCGTAAAACAATCGGATTAATTTGGTTATAATCAAGGTTTTAATTATACAAATCAATAAGTTTAATTTTATAAAATGGTCAACGATTGTTAAAATTATGTCGTACGTTACTCCGTTTAAGCTTAGGTTTTTTTAAAACCTTATAATAAAATTTAACGGGATATGTAAAAAGGGTTACTTAAGTAATAATAGGAACTGTAATTGCTTATATAACTTATAGCAAGGTTTGATTATACTTTGGTAATTCGGATATTGTTTGATATATTTTCATATATCGTTCGTTTTACCTTTCTAATAGAATTTCCTTATTATTAATTTTAACGTCCGGACGTATCTTTTATATTTTAGTTTTAGATTATTATGGTATTAATGAATTATTTATTTCCGTAAAAAGTTTTGTAATAAAATTACGAACTTATTCCGACAATGTAAAACTTCATTTAAGTTTAAGAAATATTTTTCCTCTATTCCGGTTTAGCGTTTAATTAATTATATTAATTCCATAATAGTTAAGGTTTTGGTTTGCAGCTTTCGAACTTAATCGTAAACCTTTTGGAAAAATTTCGATTATAATACCGTTTCGTTTTTGCATAACCTTTTTATTAAAAAGCGTAAAACGTACTAGTTATAAATAATAACTTTAATACCAGTTTCGTTTTTCCTAACTATTTTAAAATCCGGTCGTAATACGGTTGCAGTTTACGGTTATTATTATTTAACCGTTAATTATATTATTACTACTATTTCTACTTATACTGTTCTTTGCAAATAATCAGTTTAAGAAATATGTAATTCTTTATCTTCCTTTTTTTTCGACAGTTTTTGTAATCGTATAACGAAAATCTTCCCCTTGTTTTATGCCGATAATAATTACTTAAACTTTAATTACTTAAAATCTGTTTAAAGACTTTACGGTAAAGTGTTTTGCGCCGTTTTTGTAAAGTTATTTTTTATAATGCTTTAAATTACGCTACATATTTACGATTTTCTTCCGTACGTTTTCCGGTATATTATTTATAAATTTTAGCTTTTTCGATAATATGGGAATTACATTTCCGTACGTAATTCTTTTAATATATAATTTAAACGTTTCGATCACCTGTTTATCAGGTTAATAACGTCCGGTTAATATTAGATTTTAAATTTAACCTATGAAAAAGGATAAACTTGTCGGGGCAGCTTTTTTAAGTTTACGCGCAAATACATTTATAATACTTTTAAACGTTATATAATTAATAAATATTAGGAAGACTTGCTTATATTTTCGAAATATTAACCTTGATATTTTAAGTTTTTAATAATTACTAAACGCTTTCGTTATTTTATACCTTATTTTGTTTTAACTAGGTTAAGTTTCCGTAATTAATATGCAATTAAGTATTAATATTCCCTATATTTCTGTAAGAATATTTCCGATATAGCTTTTATTAACGCGTTTGTTTCGATTTTGGTATTTTTAAAGTTATCCTAATATCGAAAAATAGTTATTAATTAAAAGGCATTTTTTAACTTATAAAACGTTTCATTCATTTTTTTAAGTTAATAAACTTTACCTTTTTATTTTAATAGTGTAATATTTTAATAATTTAGTAATAAATTCGGTAATACTCAAGTAATAAACGAGAGATTTCCGAGAAAGATTTATAAATTTAAAAAAACCTTAAATTTCATAAATCGACTTTGGTTTTGGTTACGTTTTGATAATGTCGACCCGTTAACGGTTTATTTCCAAATTATCGGTATTAATTACGAATCTTTAAAAATATATCCTTTTTTGAAAAAGTTCGTATTTAAATAGCTTAACGAATAACTAATATTATAACAACCGTTCGTAAATTAATTAGAAATATTTAGTATATTTTGTTTCGTTATTTAAATAAATAATTATATAGTTTAAATATACTATATAAATATAATTGATTAATCTAATTCATACTTTATACATATAAATTTAACACGTAACCGGTACGTTAATAAAACCAAACGGCATAGCCGTATATTCAAATTACCCATAACGTATTCGGCAATAATTTTCCATTAATCGTTTCTTTTGAATTTTAATACGGTAATAAATATTTTTGAAATTAATTTTCGGAAGTACCTTGGTTGCTTTTAAGCGGTCCATTATTTTTAAGATTAAAAATAAAAATATTGGTTTTTTACCATTATTTAATTTAATTCTTAATAATCGACGTATAATCCGAAATTACCGTCCTTTTTAAGCACGAATAATATTAATACTTTTGTATCCGCTTTTAAATAACCTATCCGATTTACCTTTAGGTTTTTTCGCCTGTAATTCTCGAATATCTTTCACTAAGTTTCCGAAATGGGGTAAATTAGGCCGAATAAAGGCGTTTTTCTTAGGATTATCTTTATTATATAGTTTACCCCTGATAACTAAAGAAGTCTTTTTGCTAGCTTTTCGGAATACATTTACCGGAAGCTTTTTAGATATGCGAGAAAGTCGGCTATTTTTTATTTCAATTATTTCTCAAATTTTAAAATTTTAACATAGTTAATTAATTTAATTAAATTGGTAATATATGCTTCCTTACCGAGAAACGTTAGGTTTGCGATTTTTTACTTATCGATTTTTTGGAACGGTTTATATAATCATTAATATATAGCTGTATTTAATAAGATTCTTAACCTGCTTATTTCTAGTTTGAATAATTAAAAATCGAACGCTTTCCGATCATAAGGGATTATAAAATAAATTTATTTAAATTTTCGTTTATTTCTGCCGTTATCGATTATGTTAATCAGAATTTCGTAAGCCTTATAATATTTAATATACGCGCCGTTAATACTGATAAAACCTGGAATATTTACAGAAACTAATTAGAAATTAAGTTTTCTTATTAACTTTTTACTTATAATATTTACTTATGTTCCGATATCTATATCTATTTATATCGTTACGTTTTCCGTATTTGTTTTAATAAATACCTTCTTATTTAAAAGGCGGTGTTATTCTAACCGTTTTGTATTTATTAACCCAAATAAACTGCATATAAATGCTTATTCCGGTTCCTTTTTTGGGTTTATATTTAAAACCTGATGTAATTTATCTTCGTATGTTATAAAGTTCTATACGGTTTTCGGAAGTTATTTTCCGTACGGCCGGGATAATAATGTTTTGGTATTTTTCTTAAACTTACAATTTATACTTTTATGGCCCGGTTTCCTATAATTATAACATTTAAGTAAGTTTTTACGAAAGTTAAGGCTATTAAATCGTGTAAATTTATTTCGATTAAAGTTAAATCGGTAATTATCCGGTTTTCGAATATAGAAATACTTACGGTCTTTATTGCTATTACGCGACGTTTTTAATTAATTCTTACTTTTAAGATCGTTTATTTTTATTCGCACCTTTAACAGAAAATAATCGGTTTTTTTAACTTTTTTAACGTTTTTGTAACGTTTTATTTTATTTGTTACGTTATTAACTGGTTTTAACTTAACGTTGTTTTGTATTAAATTATTTTGTAACCTTAATTTTAATTTATTAAAATAATGAAATATAAAACGATTATTATCCCGATTATTTTCCAAATTAAAGGCGTCCATAAGTTTTGTTTCGTAAACGAGGAATCTTTATTCCGCATAAAAACTTCGCGGTAATTAATTAGTTCGTTATTACAGTTTTATAAATTACTTTTGGTATTTTTTATTAAAAAGATTAGAATTTACGGAGTTTCTTTTAATAAAAATCCATAATTTCTTTATTTTTAACTTTTTTTCGTAATCGAAATAATGAAACGTAACACGGTACGATCGTTAAACGTTCGCAATAAAAAGGGTTACGTAACCCAGAGCTCATTAAATATAAATAAAAACATCTCGTTCTAGTTTTTACCGTAAACTTCGGTAACGGTTTGTATCCAGTTTTTTATTTTTTAATCGATATACGTTCGGTAAATTTCGAGTAATTATAATACGGTATTTATTCGTTATCCTTAGGTTTCTATAACGACGTTACGATTAGTTTATAAAGTTTTGTTTTTTCAACTTACGTTATCGCCTGTTATTCGGTTAACTATCGGAATAACGCCGAATATTGCTCGTTTTATTAATAGATAATATTTAAGATTTAATTATTACCGAAAGGTTTAACCTTTCCTTATTTTAAATTTCGGAACGTAATAAATACGTTACGTCCATTTTCCAACCGTTCGATTAAAAGTTATCGGGACGTATTTTAATTATATATAAAAAGCGATTTAGAATGCCGGGAATTATAGTTTTTTGCTCGTCAAGGTTTTATTATAAACATTTTTACTTATTTCTATATTGTAACTAATTGTTTATAAGTCATATTTCGATTGGTTATTTCTTTTAATAATAATTGAGATTCGTTTTATAATCGACGCGGTTTATTTTTAATAGTTATTATGTTACTTTTTATGGAACAATATAAAAGAATTATAAGATAATAAATAGCCGTAAGTTAATTTCGGATTAGTTGTAAAGCAGATTCCAAAAAGTGAATGTATTAGGTTATTTCCATCTAGCGGTTTCAACTAGTTGCCAAATAGTTATTTATATTAGTAAGTAAGTCTGCGCCTGGTAGGTTACCGACCGCAGCCGTATAAGAGCTGTGTTCTCATATTTGAATTTTGATATCGTAATAATTCAATATTTATTAATTAAAAAATTGGAATTGATTATAATGCTTCAATAACGAAAGAATTAAGTTTAAATTAAATTTAATATTTTGATAAATATATTTAACCGCGCAGGAAAAAATCACACGGTTTTTTTTATTTTCGACGGTTACGAAAATTATTATTTGATAGAATTTGAAAAATATTACGCGAATTATTATATTATTACGTGTTATATTTATATACTTCTTTTATTAGTTTTAAATTTTCGACGTATTTTATTTTTTCGTTGTAAAATGCTTTATATATTTTTTATAAAATGTTTAATGTAATGTTATTATACTTGTATCGTTAAAAAGATTTTTTTGCCGGTTATTTTAACGTATTTAACATCGTTATAACGTTCGATAATATTAAATCAGGTTTTCTAAAAATTAAATAAGTTTAGTTTAATTTTAATAACGTTTTTTCCGATTTGGAAACTTTTTTAACTGTACTTACGTTAACCGCTTTACCGCTTACCTCCGCCAGTTTTATTTTTTCCCTACCGTCGAAAACCCCCCGAAATATACGAAAAACAAAAGAAAAACGGAAATAATTCTTATAGAAAAAATTTAAACTTTACTCGGGAAGCTTACCGACAAAAATAGTGAAATCGATTAATTTTTTAACAAAAAGTAAGTTATTATTTTTGTGCGAAAACGGGGTTTTTTTAAAAACCCGTTGAATTGCGCGAAATTAATTATTTTTTTATCGAACGCCGAAAATTAAAAATAAACGTTTTCACAAAGAAATTCTTATACATAAAGGATAAACTCTTTTGGCTGAAAAAAAGGGGCAATTAAAAGTCTCAGTTAATAACCGTTAAGAATAATTATTATAAAAAGGTTAAAACGAAAAGAAATGGAAATATAAAGTTTACAGTAAGCGCGGACATAATACGCGTACTTATAAAAAGGTTATAAATACATTTAGTATACGAAATCCGATTAATTAATATTTATTTATAGCGTTGTAATTATTTTATTTAAATTTGTTACCGAGAAATACTAGAAAACGCGCAACAAGCTTATATACGTAACAGGCTTATATAATACATTAATGGAAAAGATTACAGAAGTAAATTATATATTTATAAAGGATATATTTGCTTAAAAATTAATTAAAAGCCTGTTACGAAATGGATTAAGGCATTTAAACCCTTATTAATATTAATAAATATTATAACCCGTTAACGTGCCATATAAGTAAACGGCCCAAATAAATAATCGGACCGTTTTTTAGCATTTCGTAATAATATATTCGAATAAAATAACCATAACATAATAAATTAATTCAAACTAATCGGATTCGTTTTCTCTAAACGTATTTATAGTTTTTTTATAAATACGCACATTATATCCGGGCTTACCGCAAACGTTACATTTCCGTTTTTTTCGTTTTAATTCTTTTATAACGATTACCTTTAACCGTTATCAGTTGCATTTTTCTATTACCCCTTTTTTTTGGGCCAAAAAAACTTTTTTTTTCATATAGTAAATGTTCCTTTTTTTTGAAAACGTTTGTTTTTAATTTTTTAGCGTTTGTTAAGAAAATAATTAATTTCGCGTAATTTAACAGTTTTTCCATTAAAAAAACGTTTTCGTATAAAAATATTAAGTTTCTTTTTGTTAAAAGATTAACCTATTTAATTATTTTTATTAGCGAGCTTCTTTAGTAATTTCTAATTCTTTTGATAAGTATTATTCCCGTTTTTCTGTTTTTTATATATATCGAAGGGTTGTCGACGGTGGGGAAAAGATAAAGCCGGCGAAAATAAATGGCAAATCGGTTGGCGTAAATACAACTAAAGGAATTTCCGAATCGGAAAAAAGTTATTAAGATTAAATAAAACAAATCCAGCTTTTGTAAAGCCGGATTTGATATTGTCGGACGTTATGGCGGTTTTAAATGCGTTAAAGAAACTGGCCAGAAAATCTTTCTTGACGATATTTGTATGGTAATATTACATTAAATTCTTAATATAAAGAATATAAACGCGTTTTAAAACGGAAAATAAAAATACGTCGAAAGGTTAAAGTCGATAGGAAAAATAAGAAGGTATGTAAAATATAATAATATCGTTATTTGCGTAATATTTTTCGAATTCCATCGAATAATAACTTTCGTAACCGTCGAAGATAAGAAAACGTTTCGTTTTTTTCGTACGCGTTTAAGTATATTTATCGAAATATTGGATATATTTTAAATTTAATTCTTTTATTATTTAGTTACTATAATTAATTTTGATTCTTTAATTAACAAGTAATAGGTTATCGCAATACGAAAATTTAAAGTAGGTTTTTCCCGTTAAAATAATAAATAACGGTATAACTTACTTCCGATTGTTTCATTACGTTTATTTAGCTTTTTTAAGTTTTTCGACATTTATAATTATTATGCCGTATATTATTAAAAGCTTTATTAAAAAGCTAGTTTTAGCAAAATTATAAATATCTTTTTTTACGATATTATATTTTATAATTATAACCCGAACAAACTTAAATTATTTGCGAAATACTTCTGGATTTTCGCATAATACCCTTTAATAGTTAATTTTCGATTTAACCGCGTTTTAAACTTTTTGCCATCGAACAAAATTCGACGTTTAATTAATATTAACGCGTATCGTAACGCGTTAAGCTAATAGTATATTCGCCATATTTTTAACATGTTAAAGTCGGATAAAAATGTTCGCGTATTTAGGTTAAGAACCTTTTTAACAATGGATTTCTTTTTAGTCGGCGTTAGGTTTTGTAAAAAAAAAAAATGATATTGGTTTAAGTACGTTTATCGTTATATCGAGCTTTTAACCTAATTTCGGTAATATCGTAAATAAAACTAGACTTTTTATAACTTAATTTTTAATTTTATTTTTTAACCTAAATAACTAAGTGTATTCTGACCTTTTTTATAAAACGTTCTATAATATTAGTATTGAGTAATAAATAAATAAAGTCGAAAAGTTGGAATGTTTGCAAAATTGGTCCGCCCACTTGTTTGGGCCGTTTATTTATATAATACGTTAGGCGAAAAAGTAAAAGCAATTTTTAATAGGAAATTAATTAATTAAAAAGATATATTTATGAAAATAAAGTTTAATAAAAAGTTATAGCTTCAAAAAGTAATAGATTACAAGGATTAACTTTTTAAATTCTTTGTTGCAATAAAGGAGTATGTTAATTAGCTAGGCATATTAAACTATCTTAATTAAAAAAAGTTATGCTTTATGAGTAAGATATACGTTTTATTACTAGGTTACACTAAAGCAATACGTATGGGAGGCATTTACGTATTTAGCTGAATATCATAACGGAACTGACATGCTTTATATCTGGCTTTTATTTGGCGATATTAACAAAGAGGATTAATAAATATGTTATTAATTAAGAAATAGAACGAAACATTCGAACTTCAAAATATTGTAATAAGTTACAATGTCGTCTTATTTAAGCCCTGATCAATAACTTCTTAATAGTATCTTAGCTTATTAATAACGTATGTATCGATATATATAATAAAGTTAAGGACTTATAATGTATTATTTGTATTTATTCCAAGGCCTTAATTTTAAAGCAGTTATTGCTTTTTTGGTTAACGCTATCCATATATGTATATGGGGATGATATCGTGATTTTTCCGAATTAGCATTAAAGCCTTTTTTTGTAACCGCTTTAATTGTTTTACGATGGTGTCGTAATGCTAGTCCTTTGAAAAAAATGGGTTCCTTTTAACCGCACGTTTCCGCCGTTTAGGGAAATAATAACGAGGATTTAGCGTTCGTAGAAAGGATTCCGGTTTCGTTTATTATAATTTAAATGGAAAATTATTGTTAAAAATACGTTATCGCCGTTTTCTTTAGATAAGTTATAACCTGATATATTATTTATTAAATATACCAAATAAGGACGAAAAAGGCGTTTTATAAGAGATTTTAAGACGGTTAAAGAAATTTATAAAAGGCATTATAAAAGGTATTATAGAAAAGTAATTTTTAAAAAAATCAGAAAAAGTAAAAACAAAAATATCTATAGGGCGTAAGTATTTAAATGTAATGAAACGCCGAATTTACTAAAGTTTTTATGCAAGGTAACATATGGATCCAAGCCTGGAAAACAAGGCTGAGCTAATATATAGAAATTATGCTACGATTAATTTTTACGATAGATATTATACTTAGTATTTTTAAATACGATAATTTTTTAAATAGTTTTTTACGGTTTGGATAGATTGCATACTTTAATTCCGTTTTATTCCGATTTCGATTAATACGTGGTTGCTAATAAGTTTTAGCCCTGGTAAACCTTATATCTGTTAGCTACGGTTTAGTAAGGTTGTTAAAGGCTTTATAGATAATAACTTTATACGGTAAACTTTAAAAATAAACTTTAAAAACGTATAAAAAGCTTTATAAGCCCTTATTAGTTTTACGGCTAGGAAATTTAATTTCGATCGTTTTTATAATACCTTCTTAAGTTTTTTTTACCAAAATAATAATTAAATATAATATATTACGTAACTTTTAATATACGATACCGGTTTTCCGTAATAAGAAAATTTGCATAAAAATTATTACGGTTATAATAATTAATCCCGATAAAAATACCGGTTTTTCTAAAGCCGTCGACGTTACTATCGACTTAAAAGAATTTTTATAAAAAAATCGAATTCGGCTTTTTATTTTCGGATATTATATAAGTTTTCAAAATAAAAATAACCGATTTTTCGAATAACTTATATATCGTAATCTTATTTCGGCAGAAATACTGTTAATAAAACTGCAGGTAAATAATAACGAGGTATTGAAAAATTCCGAAATTTAGTTGTTAAAATAATATACGTTAAAATAATATAAGCGGTAGTTTGCCAGGTTGCATAAGGCAGTAAAAGGTTTCCAGGATTCGGACAGGAATTGATGCAGATAGGAGCACGACTAGGCAGTCTGGAGTTGCGTTGGAGTAAGATACCTGCGAGACGGAAGGGGGTAATAAAGCTAGGAGTTAAATAACAATTTATCATCTTATCCAAGTGCATATATAGTTACGTCTCCTCGAGGGAGAGCTAAAATTTTCATAACTTTGTTTTTTATTGCATTGATTCGCCATCGTGTTTAAGACTCCTATACGGTTTTTCATCCGGCCCGCCTATAGGTACGGTTTTTTGGGGGTGCTTCCCGGTTACATCGTGTAACCAGTCGTGTATGTATATATAGTGATAGCAGGTCTAGCACCATAGTTAGAAACCTTAATAGCACATTACCTTGTATAACTTTGTTTTCTCTTCTTCGAGGAGACGTAACCGTATATATATTTAGACAAAATGATAAATTGCTACTTAAACTTTTAACTTCATTACCCTTTTCGATTTCGTAGGTGTTTCATTTCAAGGCGATTTCAAACTGCTTAGTCGTATTTTTATTTACGTTAATTCCTTTCGGAATTTTGGAAGTTCCTTACGGTTTTAAGTAATTAAACAAACTAACGTTCGTAATTCTTTAACGTATAATATTCCAGCAGCTGGATTTCGGAATTGTTTAATTTATTATTTTTGTTATCCTTATCCTTTTGTATTTTCGTTAGTAATTTTTTTATTAAATTAAGGTTATTTATAATAAATTCGTAAAAAGTAAGTTTTTATTATTAGAAATAAGGTGGTATACGAAAATTAAAAGGCGTAGTCGATTTCTTTGAAATAACTTTCCAAATCGATAATTACGTTCATTATTTTAAATTATACGGTAGTTTTTTTACGAATGGATTACCGTAAACGGAACGGCTTTTATCGAAACTTTCCCGTTTCGGATAATTAGTATTTCGTATTTGTATAGCATGTTATATTATTTTGGTTTGTATTTTAATTAATAAGAACTTAAAAACCGTAAAAACGATCGAAGTTAAACTTTTTAATCGTGAAACTGGCGAAAGCTTATAAAGTTTTTCACGCGCTTTTAAGGTTTATTTTTAAAGTTTACCGTATAAAGTTATTTTCTGCTTTTAAGGATTTTGTTAAACCGTGGCCAGCGGGTATAAAGTTTACTAGGGCCGAAGTTTGTCGGCAATTACGTATTAATCGGAATCGGAATGACGTACAGGATTAAGATATGTAATTTATTCAAATTATAAAAACCTATTTAAAGAGTTATCGTGTTCCAAAATACTGGGTATAGTATTTATCGTAAAACTTAATCGTGGCGTAATTTCTGGATATTGGCTTAGCTTTGTTTTCCAGGCTTGGACCTATATTATTTACCTTGTATAACTTTGTTTTCGTTTTACGTTATAGATAACAAATTTGTAATCGTACGCTTTATTATTTTAAAGCCCGTATGCGAAGATTTTGTTGTTAATATAAAGTTACGCGTTAACGATTAGTTATGGAAAGGTGATATAATAAAAACGAAGTACGCGGAAAAAAAGAAACGGTAAATGTAATATTTAATGGCGGTTTTATTCGAGATAAGCGGTAACGGAAAAAGTAAAGAAGGTATTTTTTGTTTGCCTGAAAAAAGAATATAAAGCTATTTTGAAAAAGGATTTTAACGTAGCGTGGTTTCGTAAAAAACCTTTCGTAAATAAAAATTTATACCGTACCTCTTTCGTTAAGGAAATCGTTTCGGGAAAGTTTATTAAGGAAACCGGTAATAAATTCGATTTGCTTAATAAAAGTAACGTTAGTAATGAAAGTATAATTTCGTAGGAGGATAGCAATAAGGCCGTAGAAAAGTCGAAACTTTTTAAAGTTAGGGCGTAAGTTAGTAAATTCGATTTTAATATTATCGTAACGTTGTTGGGCGATAAAGAATAAACTTATAGGTTACGGTATTTTCGTCATAAATAACGGAAAGAATGTTGTTTTTAATTAAGCGGCAAAAGATTTCGAAAAAAAAAACCCCCCGAGCAAAAATGAAACAATCGTAATGGGTTTGTACGGTTTTAGCCAGGTATAGAGTTTTGAAGATGTAAAAAAAGCAGGAAGTTATTTTGTTAAAAACTTTAAAGATGATATTAAAGCTTTTAATTTTGTAATAACTTATGCAATATTTGAAAAGAAAACCTTGTAATATTTAATAGTTTGAAATTAAAAGAATAAAAAGTAACTTATTTAAAAACGTTGATAAATGGGATTTAATAATTATGTCCGGGTTAATTATATAAATTTGTATATATGGAAGAGTTAAGACGATAAGGGTTGATCGTTTTGAAATATTTGTAGAAATCGAAAAACTTAAAAGGAATTTGAAGAAATTAGCATTCTGGAAGAAATTTTATAGTTTGAAATAATTGTAATAGTTTTATTTATATTCGCGTTCGAAATTAACTTAATTTTCTGTAACAAATTATAATTAAAAATATGCATTATAATTATTTTTGGACGGCGAATTGATTGATATAATAATTATTATATGTTTTTATTGCGTTGTTAAGTTTTATTATTTGAAAGGTTTGGTGTTAAATTTTGTTATGTGTTAAAGATAATGGTATAACTAGGGGTAGGGGTGACGGTTTATTAGGTTAAAAAGTATTTGAATAGGAATTTTGCAAAACGAAAGTTGTTTTGTAATAGTTTCCGAAATACTTGATTTTTTTAAAAATCTGTATATAAATTAACGCCTTTTTTGTATTTAAAACGACTTTATTAAAATTGTTGCATATAGTTGTTATTTCCAACTTACTATTTAGTTATATTTTTAATTCTTAACGCATATAATTTCTTATGACGTAATGTAAACTATTTCCTTCTAACGTAATATACTTTTTATAAAATTAACGCGGTTTTTTTAAATTAAAAGGTTTTTTTAAATTAAAAGATTTTTTTAAATTTAATTATTAATTATCGCTATAAATTATCGTTATATACTATTAATAATTCCGTTATTGTTTTAGGGATATCCGTTACGGTATATTATGAGGGAATTCTTTTTTGGCTTCGATGTAACGTGTTGTTGCCGTTTTTCGAGGATACGTTTCGTAACTTTCGTAAGTTTTTGGTTTTTATTTCTATCTTTTTTGCTGTTTTCTTTTTTGATGAAGTTATGTAGGGCATATGCGGTATATATAAATCTGGTTTGCGATATTAAGTTATATTCGGGTGCGGAATACCGTATAATTTGAACTGTTCTTTTAATATATCGAATATTTGTTTTACGATAGTCTTGATTTCGAATGGTGTAGGTTGTATAGTTTCTTCGCCGTTTAAGGATCTTTTTGACTTAGCCGTTATTTTTAAAAATGGTATTTAATTGCCGGGAAAAGTACGATAATTTCCGTTTGATTGCCGAAGTTATTATATGTTAGATAAAACCGACTTGGCGGTATTTTGAAGTTTTGTAAAGTAGCAT
The DNA here is from genome assembly GCA_004155035.1 of Monosporascus sp. 5C6A. Lineage (NCBI taxonomy): Eukaryota > Fungi > Ascomycota > Sordariomycetes > Xylariales > Monosporascus > Monosporascus sp. 5C6A. The sequence continues at coordinate 26,075 of QJOB01000218.1, forward strand.
TTGCGAGGACTTTGTAGTTATGTATAAAACCGTAAGCGCCGGTTAATACGTAGTTGAAGGTTTTATTACTCCGTATAATTGCGAATATATTTTACGAGATGAAGCCTTTGTAGTTTCGTTATCCGCGTTGTTTTTTTTCCCTTAATAAAGACGTAGAAGTAAATATTATTAATTGCTTTGATATATTTATTAAATAGTTTTAATTTAGGGTTTAGTTCGATTAATAGCATTACATATTTCGTATTTGGTTATTTTACGAAGGTACGAAAAAACGTTATTATATATTTAAGAAGTATTTTCGAAGTAAGGAATTGATTAATCGCGTTTTTTTGCGTTTTGTTAAATGTTATGATATATAAAAATATTATAGGTTTTTGGGTAACGAAGGTATAATAAGTGTTGTTAAAGTTAATATAATCCTGAAGTTATTATAATAATAATAAAAAATTAAGTTTTTGTTATGCGAAAAAAGGTTTTAAATTTCCGATTTGATTTATTTAAGATTACTTCCGTAAGTTTTTGAGAAGTTTTAAGATTTTTTTCAGATTGTGGATTTTTCTTTCCGTTATAGGTAGGTATTTTCGATTTTTTTTTCGCAGTATATGTATAGTACGTATGATAACGAAAGTGATTATTATATGCCGAATTTGTTTTTAAATCGGAAGTCCTTTTATATTTTACGGTTTATGGCGATAAAAATGGCTTCGAATTAATGGATTTATTATTTTTAGATTTTAAAAAAACGAAAGTGCCGCTTTTTAAGCGATTGTTAATTATAGTTGCTTAGAAAACGGTACTTTCGTTAATTTTTGCCGTTGATTTTAGTTATTTTAAGGATTCCGATAATTCCGGGCGAAAGGATATACTACGTTAGGTGTGCATAATTCCTGACCGCCTTCCTTTACGAAAACTAGAGTTAAAATGGGCTAGATTCGGTATTTCGCGTCTTGGCGAGGTATTTCGTATCCAGAATGTGGTGCCTTTAGCTATTAACCTTTAATTTTTGTGCCCCGAACGCGTTGTCGATCAGGGCCTTATACTATCAGCCATAAAGGTTAGTTGAGGACTTTCGAGCGAATGCAAGATCACGTGCCGTTCGTCGCTTTCAATACCTGTACATGGTAGTGGCCGGACTAAGGTAACCGTACGGCCGCGAGCGCCGCGCAAGGATCAGCCCCCAAGTCTCGCGTGGCCTGGAGGAAGGGGCTGAGTGCGGCCTACTGAAACATAAATCAACGGCGGGCATCAAGCTTACCGATGATGACGAACCTTACCCCTCCTTTCTTCAACATTATACGGCCGTACTTGCAGAGAGTACGCAAAGCAAGAGCTGCCAATAAGGGCTAAGGCCCCTGTTGGCCGAGCATTTCCTAGGATGAGGGGGCTTTCGATACCGCCGGCAAGTAGCAGTGGGTTCATTGTGTTAGCATTGAATCGGCATAATGGGTTAGATACATTTGATTAAACAACGATATATAGAGCCTTCTCGTGAGACAGATTCCACTCGTGTATTTCAGCTTAATTCTCTCGGGTTTTCAGTATTGGGAGAGTTTACATCCTTTTTACACTTAATCCTGTCCACATCGCAGTCTTTCTGATAGCCATTACTCTGCAAGGCAAAGTATGGCATCTGTTTAAGTTCTACAAGGGAAACCTAATGTAAATCGGGCTATTGTGGTTTATCCGCTATAGTTCCTGGGTCGCTTTAGAGATAGTATAAGGCTTACTAAAGGATGCAATTGTTACTAGCATTACAACGCAACTGAAGGAGAGCAAGGTCGTTCGTCTTAATATAGAGTAATCCTTCATATTCCCGGCTATACCAAGAGTAACTTCATCGTCAGGCTTAACCCTCGTACTCTAGCATCGTCGGATAGTATCTGCGCGGCTAACGGCTTCGAGCTTTCGAAGTAAACCATTACTCTCTCTTAGATAATGGGACCTGACTAATAAATCTGTCTTGGTATTGACTTCTTGTCCTACGGACGGGAAAGGCAAAACTAGGGGCTTTAAACGCCGAAGCCTATTTCCATTAATGGATAAGTCTAAGAATCGATGAATTAAAATATTGTATTAAGTCTCAAGGGAAGATGTCTGCTTAATGTTATAGCAGACGATGTATGTCGTATAAATGCAAAAGCGGCAGCGCTTGGCTACCAATACACAGTTAAGCGCGGTATAGTGCGGCCTCGGACCCCGTCTTCGGACTTGGTGCAGCCACCGATTTTTGGCGCTGTGGATTAAAGCAAGGATAATGGTCCTGCTAGAATTTTAGGATACTATTTTAAGGCGTTATGTAGACGTAGAGAATTACTAGTAGTTGTGGCTGCTTACTGGCATTTCTATATCCGGTGTAAAAGCCATGCACGACGCGCGCTATACCAAACCTTGTATGCAAGAGATTACATTTCGTGACTGGTCATGGCCAACGGCAGGCTCCATAAAAAGTGCCCATCTCGCGTGCGAGCAGCTAGTCCGAGACGATCCCAGTGGAGGAAAAACACCCAAGGGGCGATATGTTGGACGGTTGGATTATATAAGTTAAGAAAGGGAGCCATCATTTGTCAGCTCCATTGTCTATAAAATGGCTGAACGTCCTCCTCAACCTTGAACCCATAATGAATCAATGTCCAACGGCGCACTAACCGAGCCAATCCTAGCAATCAATCGCCACCATGAAGATCGCTGCACTTTCCCTCAGTCTCCTTGCTACCGCCTTGGCGGTGTCGACAACTGCCCTGCCAGACCGACCCAAGGGTCCCGATGGCCTGTACAAGAGCTACTCCGATGAAAGCGGCAATGAAGTTACTGAGTTCGTTCCCTGGAACGAGCTCGGTAGCACCACCTTCGTCCCAATCACCTCGGTTGTCCCAGCCGCCTCAATGAAACAGCGGTCGACCCTCATGAAGCGTGACGAGGGATGCCACCCCAGCGCCTTCGTACCCACGTCCGAGACCGATGCGGCCAACAAGTGTCTGATTGATGGCTTCAGTGATGACCCAATCGTGATTACTGGTAACGGTTATCTAAGGTACTGGGTATGTTGATTTCCCAATTTCCTTCCTACGCTTCCCTCAACTCCTGGCTTCTTATACTGACTGAGAAAACCTGGTCTCAGTGCATCTATAGGAATGCCGTTTCATATATCTGCTCATATAACACTGGTCCAATAGTCGGTCCGGGTACTACTACGACCACATATAAGGCCGACATCATGGGCTCATGGGACTATGTTAAGAGGACGCTATGTGGTTTCAACCGTCTGGGATATGCTCAAGTCATCAATGGAGAGGGCGACGTGACCGCCGGATATACCTACAATGGGGACGGGTTCTGCTTTTAGTTCTGGTATCACTGTAGTCCGTCATGCTCTCTTACTAGGTTTGGTGCTGTGGGAAATCAAAGAAAATCAAAGGATTTACCTGAATTCGGGCCTATATTGCTGCATACGGTTATATAGGGGCTCCAGATCACTTAGGGACAGAAGCAACAGTTAATAAACACTTGTTTATCTTCGTTAATATCTTAGTTCTTCGATTCATACGTATTAGGAAGGCGTATAGGTGTATATAGGGGCTTTGGCAACCTGTTGCTGAGCCTACGGATTTTAGATCATCGCGTATTATTAAGCCTGATTACCCTTATTCAAATATACTGTCAGCAGTCACAGTGATGAAATGCAGTAAGCTGGCGTAATCTCTGTGTGATAAATCTAAGTATTCTAGGAATGGACAAATCCTGTCCGTGGGCAATCGTCCTTATGTACATGATTATGCGGTTAAAGGATAAGCGGTGGACAAGGCATATTACAGGCTGCATTCTGCAGCCTATACAAACAAAGCCTGTTACAAAGCTTACCAGCGGGCAACACCTGTATGTACCAATTGTCGACACGCCCTCTTGCGTTAGGTGACCATGGTTGGAAAGCCAGAAAAGTCAAAACAAATTTAAAATAATTAGTTTCTATGGAAATTAAACCCTGATCTTTGTATCCATTTTGGGAAAAGTAAGGTGGTATATTAACCGTTATATTAACTAAATCTTAAGTCTTTTTTAACTTCTTAAATTTTAAGTTTTATATAAATCGCTTAAAAATTATCCTGTTAAGTAGCTTCGTAAATTATCGGCAGGATTATTTTTGCTTGAATATATGAAAAGCTAATATTATCTTCCCGTAGCTTTTAAAGGACGTAATTGTGACGGCTGGGCTAGTTCACCAATTATTAAACCTAATCGTACGGGTTTATGTTAGCAGTGGTGCTATGGGAAATTAAGTAATAATAAAAATATTAGTTACGTCTAGTAATAGCAGATAACTAAAGGTAATTTGGGTAATTAAGTTGTAATTATAAGCTGGTGTTATTAAAACTATAAAAGGTAATGAACGTAGTTATATACTGGCAGGTTATCTTATTAAATTTTTGGATTATTGCATTCGAAAATAATTTTAATAATTTTTGTATTATTACATTCGAAAATAATCCCAATAATTTTTGGATTATTACATTCAAGAGTAATTCTAATAATCCTTAGATTATTATACGTAACTGTACGTAACCTTTATAGTTAAAAAATTCTTATCTTTTAACCGTTTATAAAGGCTAAAAGGTGTTAAGTTATAATACGATTTTTCCTTTCCGAAATCTTCGTCCCGAAAATTGTAAGTTCTTTCCTTTTAATTATTATAAATATGGTTAACAAAATATAAAAACGTATTAAGCCTGTTTCAAAAAAAAAGCCGCGTAACGTAATAATTTCTTTTCCGCCGTTTTTATTAATCTTATTAATATAACGCCTTGTTCCTTTTGTAAGTCCCGCAAACTGGAATGTAAGTTATCCGAAAACGACTCCTCTTGTTGTTCGTTTTGTATCAAGTATAACTAAGCTAACTGTAATATTAAAGGCTTAAATCCCGAATAATTACAGAAAGTTACCGCTTAATATCGAAAGCTGGAGCTGGAACTGGAGGCCGCTGAAAAAAAGGCAAACCAGGTTAACGTTTGTTTCCGTCGTTTTCGTAAGCAAAAAAAAATGTGGTACGAAAAAATGATAAAAGCCGTAACGCGGGGTATTAACAATCTTGAGGAATTGGAAAAATTGGAGCGCGAAGAAGCGGGGGAGCAGGAGCCCAAAGTTTCTGTCCCTGTAGCATAAACTTTTGCTTCGACTGATTGGTCAGGTGTTGTTATTACTAACTGGTCTACTGTGGACGATGTGGACTGGGGTGCGTTTATGACTGGTTCCGGCGCCGTTGGTAAAAGTCCTTTAAAAGGCGCTGGGTATTCATAAGGTTCTTGGCGGGCTCCCAGGTATTTTCGGAGTTTGGGTGTTTTTTCCATTTGATCAGATATTAGGTAAGTCCATTTTTTTTTACGTATGTTTAGGATTTTCTTTACTTCGTATACCGGTACATCTTTTTCCGCCTCGTTTTTTTATTTTGTATTAACTTTGATGGTGTTTTTTTGTTAACTTAAGTAAGGAAATATAAAAAACTGGATGGAGTTTAACCTTCGGTAGTAATTCCAATTCGTAGTTATTTTCTGAGATTTTTTTAACGACTTTATACGGGCCAATGTACTTAAAATCAAGTTTTTGGTTTGGGCGTTTGGTTTTGATGTTTTTGGTAGCGAGGTAGACCATCTCCCCTTCGGAGAAGGTTGGTCCTTTTAACCTTTTCTGGTTATAGTACTTCTTTATCTGGTTGCGTATAAATTCGAGTTCTGTTTTTATTTTTGCGTGTAGCTGTTTGAGTTGTTTTGATGTTAGGATAGCTTTGATGTTAATTGGACCGTTGCGTATATCTTTGTAGACTTCTGGTGTAAAACCGAAATTGGCGTTTGCTGGGGTTGTTTTGATGCTTTCGTGGTAATTGGTATTGTAGGTTAACTGGATTATTGGTAGCTTTTTAACCTAATTGTTTTGTTCGTAGTTGATGTAATATCGTAGGTAGGTTTCGAAAGTCTGATTTAACCGTTTTATCTGCCTATCTATTTGAGGTTTGAATGCGCTGGATAACTTGTGGTTCAGGCCGATTTGTACCATCAAGCCCTGCCAAAACTTAGAGGTAAACGTAATGCCTCTGTCGGAGATAATTTCTGTCGGTAGTCCATGTATGCTAAAGATATGTCGGAAAAAGATGTATGCTATTTGTTCTACGTTCGTGTTTTCGAGGTATGGAAAAAAATAGGAAAATTTAATGAATCGGTCGACGATTACGAAAATGCTGTCATAATGCACTCCTATCGCTGAATTTTCGGACAAGGAAAGTTTGGTAATGAAATTTATGGTAATTAAATCTTATAGTTGTTATGAAATTAAAAGTAGTTATAGTTTTCCATATGATTTATATCGTAAAGCCTTAATTTTAGCGCAAATATCGCATTGTTTTTTGATTTTCTGTATTGTTATTTTTATTTTAAAAAAGTAATAAGTACGTTGTAGTTGTTTTAGGGTTTTGTGGATTTCTGGATATCCGTAAAGTGGGTATTGATGTATGTCCTATATTAGGTTCTGTTGATATTTTTTTGGAACCTGGATTTTGTTTGTTTTCTGATTATCGGGTAGGCTGTTATTATATTGTTGAATTTTCTGATATGAGTTAAGGGGTACTGCCCTGATCGTCGTAATCTGTCGTGATTTTAAATATCCTTTTAAGGTAATATCGAAAATTCTGTAGTTAACCTTAATTAATTTCTTTTTTAGGTTAGGTTGTTTGTTGAAAGCGTTTATTTTCTTATTTTTAAAGCCTTTTTAATATATAATAATAAAATCATATTTAGTTAACTTTTCCGCATAGCGTAGTTGTTGTTTTGTAAGTTTTCGTGTAGTGGTAAAACAAGTAAGGTTTTTGTGGTTGGTGTAGATTTTAGTTTGATAGAGGTTTCTTTTAAGCATATATCTGAATTTTCGGAAAGCCTTAATAATAGTTATAAATTTTTTATCGGGAATATTATAGTTTAACTTCGTTCTTTTTAACTTGTAGGAATAGAAAGCAATTAAATAAACTATTTTTTAATTATTTCGATATTTGATTATTGCGTTTAATGTATAATCCGAAAAGTCGGTTTTTAACTTGATTAGGCGATTTGGATCGTATATGATCAGTACCGGTTTATTGGTGATTACGTTCTTTATCTGCCGGAATGCCTTTTCTATTTTTATTATCTACCGGAATTCGTTTTTTTTTGGTAAGATTGGATAAAGGTGTTGCAATTTTACTGAAATACTTGATAAATTTTCGGTAATAGTTGGCAAATCTAATAAATGCCTGTATTTCTGTAATTATGGTAAGCCTTGGTTATTTTGCAATTGCTGCAATCTTTTTGGGGTCTATCCGGATATATCTTAAGGTGATGATGTATCCTAGGTATTCCATTTCCTAAGTGTGGAACTGGCTTTTTTTTGCGTTGATTAACAGATTGGCGTTCTGTAGAATTTAAAAAACTTAATAAATATATCCTATATATGCTTTTTCCGATTCTGAAAAAATTAAAATATCGTTTAAATAGCATATAACGAAAATATCTAGATATTTCTTAAGTATATGGTTAATTATTTGCTAAAAGGTTACTAGTACGTTCGTAAGTTTTATTGGTATAACTAAATATTTATATAATTCGTATTTTATTTTAAAAGTTATTTTTTATTCGTATCCTGGTTTAATTCGAATTAGGTTATATTTATTTTTAAGGTTTAAAGCGGTAAATTATTTAGTTCCCTGTAAGTAATCCTTTATTTCGGTAATTAATAACAAGGATGTTCTGTTTTTAATAGTAATATTATTAAGATGTCGGTAATCTATTATTAGTCGTAATTTGCCGTTTTTTTAAGCACGAAAAATATAGGATATCCTGCCGAGGATGTTAATCGTCGAATCCATCCTTTTTGGAGTTTGTTTTCCAGATATTTTCGTAAGGTATGGAATTCTGCTATATTAAAATTGTAAATGGGGTAAAACTTAGATAAGGTACCTTCTTTTAGGATTATTTCGTAATTTTATTTATTATGTTTTAGTAGCTTCGTTTCGAGCTTTTTTTAAAATAATCGCTTGTACTTGCGATATTGTGGTAGTATATTAGCCATGTTTTTTTCTGGCTTTTTGGGCTGTTGTTTTAAGATTTCGTTAATGTCGCAGAGTTATGCCCGGATAATAGCTATGATACGTCGAATACGTTTGTTATGCCTTTTTTCTTTTTTGTATCGTATTTTTTTGGGTAGTAAGGTTTCTGTCGTATTTTTATACCTGCATTTGTTATTTTTCTTATTATTAATCGAATATGGAAATTTCGTTTGTTTTATTTGTTTGTCGATAGAGTGTAAAACGAACTTTACCTGGTTAATATTCCAATCGATTAAGGGGTTATATTGATATAATTATGGCTTTTTTAAAATCATGTCGTAATTTTTTAACGGAACGATATCGAAGTTAACTATCTGCACTCGTTTTTAGATAATAATTTCGAGGTAATTAATTTCACGTGTAATTTTTCCGTTATCGTAAACGAATACCTAGCCTTCGGCGTTCTCGGCGATGTAAAGGTTCTGCTTATCCTTCTATGGCAGTCTAAGTTGATTTACCAATTTCGGGATGATGTAGTTGGCGCCTAGAGCTCCGTAGTTCATTATTGCGGTGTACCAGTATGTCCTAATTCGTATTTTCAAAATGACAGGGTTGTTATTGGCTCCTGTCGTCGTGCATAGAGCTTTTCTAAGGGGTTTATGCTAACTTCCTTGGCTTCCGCTACTCTGTAGCTCCTTTATAGGTAACGTCTATTTTTTAAGTTCTTTAGCTGCTTAACTTTTATTTGTAATTATCTGATATGTTTTTTTTATCGTCGCAATGTTATTTCTAATTCCATAATGCGTACATCGAATAATTTATTATATTGTTTTAGGGTAATAATGTCCTTTTCGATTTATTCGATTGTGTTTTTTTTTAGGCGGTCTAATTCCGTCGTCCAGCTATTTAGGCCGTCAAATTATTATTAATACTGTACGTTATATTTAACCATGTTTTCCTATCGGGATTATATTTCGTTTCGAAATTCTTATTGCTTCCTGAAGCCAGTTGTAAATACCAGCTGGAATTACAGGTTATTAAGAGTTTTTCGTTTTGCTTTTATAAGTATTTAATAAATCCATTTTTTTTATATCTTATAGTCGCATATTTTAAAATGATACATCAGGTTCTTTTTTGGATAACTTTTGCTCTTAAGCCAACTTTCTTTTGCTATAAAAATATTAATGATATCTTATGATATTATCGTACGTAAATGACGGTATTATTGTTAATCTCTAGGGTTACTTCCAATTTGGTTCTAAAAGTCGAATCCTTAGTATTATATACGTATAATACGGCGTTGGATATAGTTTTGTTATTTTTTATATCGGGGGCAGTAAGCTCGTCTGCAATGGACAATATGTAGTTTTCCGTATTGGTTAGATATTCCTAATAACAAGGCCTCGTCCTAACCGTGGTACTTCTTAATCCATACGTTTAATTCCAACTGTTCGTACCGTTTTTGCTTTTTTTTTTGTAATCGTAAGCAAGGTTTAAAAATAAGAAGCTTTTTTTATTTTTAATATTCCATTAATTATCCTGTTATAACAAACCGTTATTACCTAATTGCTGTTTAAGATAAGGTTTTGGCCGCTTTTAATTTTTGCTGTATTTTTTCCTGTTTATTATCGTCGCGAATGCGAATTATGTTAACTTGTTTGTTGTTACTAGGATTTCTTGGTAATTCCTTTAATACTAAGGTTTAATGTACTTTTTTGTCGTTTTTTGGTAGCGCTTTGTATTATCAAGCGATATGCCCCTTTTTGCCACAACTGTAACATTCTACTTAACTTATGTTTCGTTGTTAAGTAATGCCAATTTTTATAGGTCCTGGAGCTGTTTTAAAAAAAAATAAAAGGTACTTCGCGTTTTTTTCTTAATTGGCTTTAAAATATCCAATCCGTAAAATAAAGTATCCTTTTTTTTCCTATCGTCTTTCGAATTGCCGATTGTCGATTTTTATTACCTCGGTAATATACTTATTAAGTATTGTAAGTTGTAAAAATTTGATAATTTTATTTTTAACATTTTCTTTTAAACCCTTATAAAATATATCGATTAAAATATCGTCTTTATTATCTATTTATCTTGTTTTAACTATAAGGTTCTTAAATTCCATAACGTACTTAAAAACTAATCCTTTTTAGCGTAATTAAAAAATCTGCTAGGTTACAATTTGTTTTTCGTCTGGATTTTCGAAATTATTTTAAGTTTATTTTTAAAATTAACATAAATAAAGAAGATTTCCTTAGTAATCTTCTCCTAATCGGACTTTCTTTTTTTTAGAAAGTTTTTTATAGTAAGTTCGAACTAATTAAAAGCGTCCCTTTCCAAACAGGCTGCAACGGCGAGAATTTAGTCCGCTGGGTCGACAAGCCCTTCAAAACGAATATAAACCCGAGCCTGGGTTAGGAAGCTCTGAACGTTTCCCTTTTTATTGTAGGGTCCTGGCTTCTTAAGCTTCATCTTGCGAGTGCCTACTAGTGCTGCCATCTGATCGGTAAGTTGTTGAACGATAACCTTAAGCTCCCTAACCTTATCTTGGAGCTGCTAAACCGTAAGTTCCTGAGTTGCGGTTGCTTAAGCGCTGGTCGACATAATGGCGATTCGAGTATTACTCAGAGTCTAACTGTACCACTAAACAAAAGCTTGTAACGTATAACGGCTGGATTAATTTACTAACTATTAAACCTAATTATACGGATTTATGTTAGTAATAATACTATAGAAAACTAAACAATAACAAAAATACTAGTTACGTCTAGTAATAATAAATAACCAAAGATAATCTAAATAACCAAGTTATAATTATAAGCTGGTATTATCTAAAATTATAAAAAATAATAAACGTAGCTATATACTAGCAGGTTATCTTACTAAATCCTTAAATCATTATACTCGAAAATAATCCCAATAATCCTTAAATTATTACACTCGAAAATGATCCCAATAATCCTTAGATCATTACATTCGAAAATAATCCCAATAATCCTTAGATCATTACACGTAACTACACGTAATCTTTGTAGTTGGAAAATCTTTGTCCTCTAACCGTTTATAAAGGCCAAAGGGTGTTAGGTCATAACAGTAATTATGTTTAACGCAAATATAACGTTGTTTTTATAAAATTTAAGTTTTTATTAATTATTTAAATATATCTATATTCTTTTTTTAAATAACGTCTCATACCACCTCACGGTACATATCACCTCGCGGTACATACCACCTCGCGGTATACTTTTTGGCACCTTGCAGAAACGAAATCAAATAAAATAACTATAACGCCATAAATCAATTTAAACTAGTCGGATTTTTCTTCGTTAAAAGTATCTACAGCTTTTTCATAAATGCGCGTATTATATCCGGGCTTGCCGCAAACGCCACATTTCCGTTCTTTCGTTTTAACCCTTTTGCGACAATTATTTTCAGCTGTTGTTAACTGGGATTTTTTATTACCCCTTTTTTTCTTGGCCAGAAAAACTTGTCCTTTTTGTATAATAAATATTCCTTTTTGAAAACGTTTGTTTTTGGTCTTTCGGCGTTTGCTAAAAAGATGGTTCGTTTCGCGTAATTAGGCGGTTTCTTCCTGAAGAAGTGCAACTTCGTGCAAAAGTAACAAATTACTTTTGGTCAAAAAATTAACCGATTTAACCATTTTTGTCGGCGAGCTGCCCTGGTGATTTCTGATTTTTCTTTGCAAGTAACGTCTTTGTTTCGTTGCTTTATGGATATTTCTAAGGGTTTTCGCGGGGGGAAAAAAAATAGAACCGGCGGAAGTAAGCGGCGAGACGGTCGGCGTAGGTACAGCTGGAGGAATTTCTAATTCGGAAAGGACGTTATTAAGATTAAATGGAACAAATCCAGCTTTTGCGAATCCAGCTTTAATATTATCGGACGTTATGGTAATTTTAAACGCGTCGTAAAAACCGAAAAGGAAATCTTTTTTTATAATATAGGTATAATAACGTCACATTAAATTTTCGATATAAAATAAATAAGCGCGCTTTAAAACAAAAAAGCAGGATAGGTTAAAAGGTTAAAACCGATAGAAAAAATAAAAAAACATGCAAAAAATAATAATGTTGTTGTTTACGCAGTATTTTTCGAATTTTATCGAATGGTAGTTTTCGTGGCCGTTAAAGATAAGGAGGCGTTTCGTTCCTTTTGTACGCGTCCAAGTATATTTATCGAAATGCTGGATTTATTTTAAACCCAATTTGTTCGTTATCCAGCTATTATAACTAGTACCGACCTTTTAATCGGCTGGTAATAGGTTGTCGTAATACCAAGAATTAAAGTAGGTTTTTCCCGCCAAAATAATAAATAGCGATACAGCCCAACTTTGCGAATTAACAACTTATATAACTATAACCCATTTCCGATTATTTTGTTACGTTTATTTAAATTTTCCACGTCTTTCGGTACTTATAATTACCATGCCGTAAGTTATTAAAAGCCTTATTAAAAAGTCCGTCTCGTCGAAGTTGTAAATATCCTTTTCTGCGATACCGTATTTTGCAATTATAATCCCAACAAGTTCAAACTATTTACGAAATATTTCTGGATTTTCGCATAATATCTTTTAATAATTAATTTTTCGATTTAAACGCGTTTTAAGTTTGTTTTGCCGTTATACAAATCTCTACGCTTAATTAACCTTAACGCGTTCCGTAACGCATTAAGTAAGCAACAAATTCGCCATATTTTTAACGTATTAAAGCCGGATAGGAAACGCTCGCGTATTTAGGTTAAGGATTCGGTCGATAATCGATTTCTTTTCGGTCGGAATTAGATTTCGCAAACTGGGAATAATATCGGTTCGGACGCGTCTGCTGTTAATTCGCAACCTTAAAGTAATAAATAGGACGTTATAAATAAAACTAAGTTTTCTATAATTAAGTTTCGGGTTTTTCTTTTTAGCCTAAACGGCTAGGTTTATTTTTGCTTTTTTTAAGTCGTTCCATATTGTAGTTGTTAAGAAATAAGTAATTGAAGTTAGATAATTAGAACGTTAGAAAAAGTGTATCGTAAGGTGGTATGTACCGCGAGGTGGTGTAAGACGTTAATAATAAAGCCTTTTGATATAAATCTTAGCTTTATTAGAAAACTCTTAATTTTTGCTGCCTTTATTATAGTTATACCGTCTTTAACGTATTTTGTTTGTTATGTATTTTGTAATAATACCTTATAGCTTCGAGGATTATAATACGGGTAATCCGATTATAAGAATATATACCGTATAATAAACTTAGTTAATTTTAATTATCTGTAAAGATTAACGTTTTATATAACCTTCCTGCTTATCCAAGTTTACCGCTCGGTTTTTAGCACTTTATAATAACAAACTGAAATTAATTAAGCATAACGCAATAAATTAATTTAAACTAATCAGATTTTTCGTTACTAAACGTATTTACAGCTTTTTTATAAATACGCGTATTATATCCGGACTTACTGCAAACGCCGTACTTCCGTTTCTTCGATTTAATCCTTTTGTAACGATTACTTCCAGCTGCTGTTAGATATATCTTTTTGTTCCCTTTTTCTTATTCGGCTAGGTAATCTTGTTTTTTTTATATAGTAAGTATTTTTCCTTTTTGAAAACGTTTGTTTTTAACTTTTCGGCGTTTGCTAAAAGGTAATTAATTTTGCATAATTTTGTGGCTATTTCCTTAAAAAAACCCTTTTCGTATAGAAGTATTACGCTACTTTTTATCAAAAAGTTAACCCATTTAACCCTTTTTAAGTTAAATTTTCATATCACTCTTTTTTTTCCATTATTTACTATTATGTAAATACAATATTATTTCGTTATAAAACATTATATTATTTTATTTTAATAACTTCTTTTCGACTAAAAATAAATAAAATCGGCGGCGTTGTTTTTCGTATTTATTTATTTGTAAATCCCTAGATATTTTAACTTGTTATAATCGTTATCGTTGTATTATCGTATATTTTAATTAAAACTTTATCGTTTTCATATGCTAATTCCGAAAACTGGAATTACTTTAGTAATTAATTAAATTTTACTTTTATTAAAAACCCCAAATAACTCAAAACGCGCAATTCGATTTTATTTAATATATGATCGTATAATACATTTTCGTATATCCTGAATAATTAAACAAAACCGTTTAAACGCAACTTATTAAAATAAGGCAATGTGCCGGAACTTAGGTCCGGTTTCGGATAATCAGTGGTTTTATATTGCGCATGTATTTCCAAAAGTTTTTTTTCGCTGGGCGTAACCTTATTATCAGACTTTATTATAATCTTAATATTATATAATAGAGATTGCGTTTAAATTTACCATTAAGTACATATACGAAGATATTCGAAGCAATTATGTACTAATTAGAACGGAATTACCCCGTCTTAATTTATTTAATATTTTCGGTAAGGAGATTGGCTTTAGTTAACTGCTAAAGCAGTTCCGGTTTCCGAAATTAGTAAGCGGAAAAGATAAAATCCTGATTAAAGGACCGATAATATAACAATTACGATTATGGCGACTTAAAGCATTTACGAATTTACGAACGAACGGATATAAAAGATAATGCCGCCGATTTTGTTTATAATTAATCGAAAAAAAAGTTATTAAATAAAAACGATATAATGCTTTATAACAAAATAGAGCTTTACTTGTATAACGGTAGATAAGCAAAGGAACGAAAATAACGGTTTTGAAATTTAGTTTAATTAATTAATTTTAAATTAATTACGTAATTTAAATAACAAATTTTATTATGCGAACGATTAAAAGATAACGATACGAAACGAACTGCTATTAAAAAAGTTAAAAAAGTTAAGATTGCGTTGTTAATAACGTGGTTATTCGGAAATTAAAAGATTAAAATTATGAAGTAATGATAAAATTAACGATATAAAGCGAATTGCAAATATTAACAAGAAAAGGAATAAGGCGGTAAAGTTACGCATTTTAATTATGAAACGAAAATTACAAAATGGGAATAGTATTTTTTAACATAATAAAAAAGATACGACGGAGTTATTTTATACTGCCGTCCGGACCCGCCTTTTATTAATCGGACAGTATCCAGTATGGGAATTGTTAGGTAGTTTATTTTAGGATGTATTTTTCGTGATTAATTTAAGCGTTAAGGCGGTTAGGTTAACGATAAAAGCATTAATTTTTCGACTAAGGATAGTTTAGTTTAATCCGGAAAGATAGTATTACGATCGGAAAAAATCGGCTTACCTGAATTGTAAAAAGGGAAGGCTTTTTATTTTTTTTATAACAACGGAATCGAGAATTATAATTAAGAAGATCGATACGTATAATTATTTATTTTATACCTAAATATTTAATAATAAAGGCGGAAGGTTCAGATATTAGCAATATTAAGTAAGCTTATTTTAATTAGATTTCAAAATTAGGTTTTAGCCGGTTTGTTAAAAAGCTATCGAAACTTTTAAAAATCGTTATTTAAGTTAAGCGATAAGGTTTGTTATTAATACCGGAATTTCCTATTTGCAAAAAAGTTTATAATTTAACGTTAGATATTACTGTTTAGTATTGATTAGTTAATACGTAAAAAAAAGTAAGGTTAACGAAATAAAACTTTCGAATAACCCGATTGGATTTTTAAAGCCTGCTAAAACTTAAAAAGTTTTTAAAATTACTGTTAAAATATTTAAAAAACGAAAGGTTTTTTTAGTTTAGGTTTTTTCGGAATTATTTATTAGACTTATTTACTTTATACCAGATATAATACCATACGAACCTATTAATTAAACAGATTACGGTTTCTTAGTAAATATTATAAAAAAGATTGTATCTTTTATGGTTTTTTTTAATTTATCGGTTTATTTTAACCTTTATTTTTTAAGTATTAAAGTTACCGATTAAATTAAAGGCGTTTATAAATTGTTTAAAAAGTTCAGGTTTAAAAGGATTAAGATAATCGCTAAATTACCTTATTTAATTAATAATTTTAATATAAAAAATTAAATAAACGCTGTTATCGATAGGATTACTAAATAAAACATTATTGTCGATATTATCTTAAAAACCTTTAAGTTATAAGATCCTAAGTAAATTCGGACTGTTAAAGATTAATTAAGGATTTTGATAAAGCAAGTTTAACGTTTTATGCTTGATTATGTTTATAAGTATTGCTTAAAGCATGTTATTAAGGTATGTAACATTTTGAAAAAAGCTAGACGTAAGGGTAAGACGGTTACTAAGAACGAATATATTAAAAGCTTATTAAAAAGATTTTTTCCCAGTTATTTGGAAAGGGTACTTAATAACTTTTTTATAAAGCTCGAAAACTTATACGCGATATTTTACGATAATATTTATATATTAATTAAGGATTAGGCCTTTAATAAGGCAGGCCTAATATAATATAAAGACCGAAATAAATAATGAGAAAAAGTCCGTTTCGATATTAACCAGATTAAGGAAACCGTCCGTATTTAACGCCGCGATAAATAAGCCTTAGATTTAGACAGATAATATCGGATTAACTTAATTAAGTATCCGTTATTACGAACGTATTGTAAAAGTTAAAGATTATTTAAGCCCGATAAATCTAAAATTTAAAAGTTTTTAAAAAAGAGATAAGATATAGGGATATAATTATTAAGGTTTCTTAATATTATGCTCCGCTAGAATAGGTATTTTTTTAGGTTCGCGATTATAATGTTGATTTATATATTAATGCAGTTAACTTTTAGTTAAACGAGTTTAAACAGGATAATTATTATCGCGGTTAAGGTGGTTATTGCGATGGTTACCGTGGTAGCCGAGGCGGTTATGGAGGCCGTGGAGGTCGATCAGGTAATTTTAATCCGGGTATTTGTTGGTTTTACTTAAAACTTGGTTATTTAATATATAAGTGCCGGTTATTTATTAATATGGAAAATACGGGATTAATTTTTTTCGACGACGATAATGCGATTATTTACCTCAAAAATTCCGATAATCGTATTAAATTAGGTATAATTCAATTTCCGATTATTTTTAAATATTAAGTAATTAATAAATAAGTACCGATTTAAAAAAGGTATTTAAATAGATTTATAGTTCCTTAAGGTTTTCTAAGTAATATAAAAATAAAAAATAATATTTTAATCACCGACAGAGCATCTTTAAGGGAAACGATAACGAAAAAATCGGAACCGAATTTAGTAATACTTAAGGAAATATTCCAAATTCGCCTTACCTTACGAAAATCCTAAAACGACCGGAGGTTAATATTAATTAAAGCCGTATTACTAAGGTTAATATAATTTATTTTGTCGTAAAAAACGCAATACTTTTTTATAAAGAAGTATTTTTGCGTAATTGGTTATAAAGTGATTTTATTAAGATTAAAAAAGCTTAATACTTAAAGGAAATCCGTACTTTAAAGGTTAACCATTTTAATTGGCCCGATATCCTTATTAATGTTATAATAGCTAAGTATATTGGTAAAAAGGAAGAAATCGATAGAAATATTTAAACAATTAAGGTTAATAATAACAATATTATATACGAAGGTTTTTTATTTATAAATATGAAGGTTGGTATTTAGATTGATAACGAATTAAATTATAACGGTTTAATTAATAAACGAATAGTTAAGTTTTGGAAAAGAAAATTAAAAAATCGCTAGAAAAAAGTTTAAGATTACTTGGTTTGAATTAATAAAAATTTACCTTGATTTTAGTAAGACTTTTAAGAATTTTATAGTTATTAAAACTTTGAAGGTATTCGGTTATGTTAGTAAAGAGACGATTAAGATAGCCGAATTCGAGGTTCGAGGTTCGGAACCGTTAATAACAAAAAACGGGTTTAGGATTTTGATAATAGATATTGGATATAAGGCTGAAAGTTAAAAGAAGGTTAGCGTTTTGTCCGTATAATATTACAATCCGATCGAATATATTATTCCGTTATTAGATTTACAATTAAGGTTAGTTATAGAAGCGGTAAAGACCTGATTAATGGCGTAATCGATATTAAGGTAAAATTGAACGTTATTGTTGCGTTTTATATTAAGAAATACGGATTAATTATGCGATAAATTCGAGTATCGTTTATGGGTTTTAACTTTTAAAAAAGGGTCCGATTTGAAGGTATTGTTAAGGTATTTATTTAACTAGCTGGCCGATTAATTACCATTCCGTTCTTCGTCGTCGATAACAGCCATATTACGTAACCCTTAATATTCGGATTAAACTTTATAATTAAATCGAAAATAACTTTGAATATAGACCTTGAAGTTATAAAAAGAATTTTGGAATTCGGTTTTATAAAGATTATTATTTTATTAATACCGGCAGGATAAGTTAATTATAATATCCGTATTAATAGGGAACGAGAAAAAAAGTAGCCGGTAAAATTTTAGGCCGTTTTATTAACGTAAACAGACTTATAAGCGAAAAGACCGATAAGCCTGCTATAAGTCCTTAAGTTTTTTCGATTAGTAATACCTATCTTAATTAAAATTACTTTAGCATTTAGGACGTAATTGGTAATAAGTTAAAGACCGGTAATATTATTTTAAGATAGTTTACGGACGAAGAACTGGTATATGCCTTTTATGGCATTTTTTGGGACGAAATGCGTAATTATATTAATAAAAAACGAGCCGTTAAGATTAATACTATGTATAAGCTTAAATGGAAAAAAGTCGTTTTTGTTAATAATGTATTATCCGACGGATCTGTCCCTTTAAGAAATCTAGATTAGAAAACCAAAAAACTTAAGTAAGTACAGGAGGTTATTAATTAAAAATGAAAGTGCCCCGACGAGCCTGGAATATTATTAGCAGCTTTGTTTTTTAAATTTTCCGACATATTTGAAATATCAGATTTATTAAAAAGAAAACCGAGGCTGTCTTTAATTATTTAAGCGATAAGTTTATTCGTATTAAAAAGGCCTTTTTTAAAAAGATGTTATTTCGAAAAAAAGTAGCTTTAATTTGGGATTAAAAGGAATGCGGGAGAATTAAGGAGTATATCGTACCTGCTTACGAGATTTATACCGTTCCTTATTAAGCTTAGTAAGTTAAGGGTATTAAAATACCGGTTAATATGAAAGATAGATTAATCGACGCATTACGAATACGGATTTAAAAAGGAATATTTAAATAGTTTTACGTTACGTACCGAAATACCTGGTTTTTAATAGAGAAAAAAGATGGTGGTTTATAATTAATTAATTCCGTAACGAAACTAAACGTTGTTATATTACGAAACGCGTAGATATTAAAGAATTGTAACGAGTTTTCTGCCGATTTTGCTATATGTTTTTTGGTTAACTTAATCGACTTTATTTCCGGTTACGATTAGGTTACGTTGGTTTTAGCTAGCAGAAATTATACGACGTTTTCGATACTTTTGGGATTTTTTAAGTATATTATTATGTTTATGGGATTTAATAATTTTGTAATTTATTTCTATTACGTAATTAGGGAGATTTTGAATAATTTAATATTTAAAGTAACGCGGTTATTCGTTAACGACGTTAATATTAAAAATTTAAAGATTAAATATAATAAAGTAAAGATTTTTTTAGGATTCGATAATTCGTTTCTAAGCATATAATAAATATAAATAAAGCCTTTTTGAATTACGAACTTATTGTTATAACGATTAATATGGCAAAGTTATAATAATACCAAAAAACCGTTGTTATCGTCGGTTTTTTCTGTAGTTCGAATAGGTATGGATTTGATAATGCTAAAGTAATTAAGATTTTGGAAATTAAACCGTATAAAAACGTTACGAAAATTAATATTTTTTGGATATTACCGTTTATTACCGGATATTCATTATATATTATGTTTTAAAAGCCAAACCTTTAACCCGGTTATTCCGTGAAAACCGAACTTCGAATAAGGCCTTAATTAAAACCTAATAATAAAAACCTTAAAAAAAACCTTATAACAGCTTTAATTTTAATTATTTTACATTATAGCTTTAATATAAAAAGAATTATTGTAAAACCGACGTAAGCAAAAATAGTTGTAAAAATATTTTAAATTAATTAATTAACGGCGTTAAGTATTTTGCATGTTATGAAAGTGATATTTGAAAAGGCGTTAAATTAAATTACGATGTTAGTAAATTGAAATATCGAGCGGTTTTTAAAATTTTAAAGTAATTCCGGAATTATATTTACGGTATCCGATTTATTTTAAAAACTAACGTTAAAATATTTGTCGTACAGATTAATAATTCTCTAAGTTTTTTACCGGAAGTTTTGCTTATTAAATAAATTACTCGGATAAAAATGTTCGATTTCGAAACTAAGCATATTCCGGAGAAGAAGAATTTAATTATAAATAGGTTATTTAAGAAATTAACAGGACTTTCCGACGTAATAAACGATTAATAAAAAAGAAAAGTCGATAATTTTATTAATATCTAATTACATATTATTAAGCTTAATTTAAATATAACGGGTATAACCTTTATTATTTTCGAATCGGGAACAGGAAAAAGGGTTTTTATTAATAATTAGTTTACAAAGTTGCAGGAGTACGTAAGGTTTTAACATTTTTCGAATTTCCTAATCGTTTCCGTAATGTTACGATACGTAAAAAAATTGCTTTCAAAATAAAGGTTTTAAAGTATTTCGTTTAGGACGGTATTTTATAGCGAAAAACTGATAAACGTTATAGTAATCGAAAGGTTGTTAATATAAAGCAAAAGTGTAATATAGTAATTAAATAATGTTACGAAAGTTTTAGTTATAAAAAAAGATTCGATTTATCGACATATAGCAGTTTCTTATTTTTGGAAAGGCATATATAGATAAATTTAAAAGGCGGTATTTGCATACCTCAAATGCCAGAAAGTAGTTAATCGGCATTTCGAGAAAAGTTACGGTTTTTTATAACTTATCAATATAATAGTTATTCAGGTAATTAATGTATAATTTATACCTGACGATAATGGATATAAGGTTACGGTCGAAGTTAGGGACGAATTATCGAATTATTTGGAAGCTATAGCCCTACGATTTGTTACGTTAATAATAATTAAGAGGCTTTTAGAGGAATATATTTTTTCCGTTATAATATTCCGATTAAGATTAAGATTAATGGTAATTTAAAGAATAAATGTAAGGTTATCAAAACGTATACGGCGTTAGGTGTTAAGCGGAAAGTCGGCGCCGCGTACGTTATCTAGCGATAAGGATTAATCGAAAAAAGCTATATACCTATCGTTAAAACTTTAATAAAAGTAACAAATAAAACTAGCAAAAAATAAGTTAAACTTTTACTTAAGATGGTTTTTGCGGATAATACCACTATTAAAAGCTATAGATTTAGCCTTTATGAATTATTATATGGGTAGAAAGCGTTGCAGCCTATTAAGATAATAATCCCGACGTAAAAAATTATGAATTAAAACCCGAATATTCCGAAAGAAAAACTTGATTTTATAGCAGATCCGATTATTAAAGCGAAAAGTAAAAAACGTAGTTAAAGACGCCTAAATAATTAATAAGCAGCGTCGTAAAGTTATTAAATAAGCCGATTATAAAAACCGGAACAGGATAAGAACTAAACTTTTGAAGGTAGATAATTTGGTATTACTATATGATATATTACGGCATATAAATATATTTAACAATGTAAAGTTTAAGTACTGGTAAATAGGACCGTATTTAACTAATGAGATTATTAATCGAGGTATTTACTAATTAAAGGAAATTAACGGAACGCGATTATAAGGGAACTTTCCTGTTAACCGATTAAAATAATTTGTAAAAAATGAAAAGAAATATTAAAAGCCAATTAATTTATAAAAGAATAATTAAACGAAACCGTTACCTGATTAAACCGACGATACGATAACCGAAAGCCCAAATAATATTAATGTTAAATTATTAAAAAAAATTGTAATTTAAAGCTTTAAAGCCAGTAAGAATAAATATTAAGATATAAATACCGAACGGCCGATTCGAAGATTACGCGGTAATAAACGATAACGATATTTTAAAAATAAACCGATTAAAGTTAAGGAAAAGATTAACGCGATTAATTACAAAAAGTTAGATTATAAAAGAGAAAGTTTCATTCCTTTTTTTAACTCGGATTACGATTATCTTATAACACAATTACGATTTATTTTTGGGTATTAGCTTACGTTATAATAACACGAACTTCAAATCGGAACTTAAGGTCGGATACGCGATTCGTAACTATAACTTAAAACTTAGGACTTTCGAAATAGAAATGTTGAATTATTAAACAGATACTTTCGCGTAAGCTTTTTTTAATTTGCGGTAATTAGGTATACTTGGCCTTAAATTATCGAAAAGCGTTATTCCGAAATATACAGTTATATCCTTCGATAAACCCGACGTAATTATTACAAAATCCTTTATAGAAACCTGGAAGGGACCGATATCTAAAAAATGGGTACATGCCGTACTAATCAAAATATTCTAAAAATACGAATCGTTTTTTGCATAACGTATAAGGTACGAAATTGGGAATACCGAATACCTGAATGAATAACCCGGAGGCATATCAAGGATCCTTAACGAACTTAGCCATAAGTTAACCTGTTAAACCGCCTCGAAACAGCTTAACGTATATTAATCAAAACTGGAGTTTTCCCGATACGGCTAATTTAGTTTTTATATCGGACTGGGAGTTAATAGCTAACTAAAAACCCGCGTTAATAATTTATTATCAGATATATCCACCTTAAGCAGCGCCGTTTACGATATTAATAAACATATTCCCAAGTATTTGGTAACGATTAATAACAAACCTACAATTAAGTTATAATAACTAAAACACTTATTTCGGAATATTTGAAAATAATATAGGATATAAAGTTCGTATCGTCCCAAAGCTTTATTAAGTTTTCTTTCCAATTAAAGATAATGCGAAAAAGCCGTAATGCCCTAATGCTGGTAAATGGCCCAGGAACTCGATTCGTAATTCGAAGAAACGTTACAATTGTTAAAACCGTTAATAAAGATCCCTTTAAAAAAGAACTACTTAAAAAAAGCATATCGTCTGGTATTGGGATAACTGAGATTAATTAACGACCACTTACTATTTATTCGACCGTATCTAGAATTTGCCTTATAGCCGAGCTTTGCCTTATTTCTGGGCTTTACTTTACTTTACCTAATAATATTACCGGAATCTTAAATAATATAAGATTATGAAAATTAACGTTAATAAAGCGGTATTAAAATGCAAGGGCTTGTTTTGCCATTTAAATCTGACGGTATATCGCATTTTAAGGTTTACAAGCATTTAAAAGATTAAAAGGAAGCTTTAATTTCCGATTAAAAGTTAAAGTAATAACGGTACAAAACTTGAAAAGTTTGGAGAATATTTCAATATTCGAAACCGCCACAACCCGATTACGATAACCAGCGACTTTTTTAAATTTAAGTTTGTTTTCCTTAACTTTGGAATTAATCGGCTTCGGATTATTAAAACTTACTTATATATTGCTCGGTTCTGCCTGCTTTTCAAAAAAGGGCTTTTTTATTAAAAGAACCAGTTTTTCGAAATTTCCGTTTATACGAGAACTACGGGAATCGCGTAATTTTAATAGTTAACGAAAACTTATAATGCATAATCAATATATAGATATATGCAGATATAAGAAATAAAAGCTTTGGATGGCGAAAATAAGTTATGGAAAAGTTATGGGGAAAAAAAGATTTCGAAAAGTATGGGCGCAAAAGAAGTGTAAATAACTGATTAAATAACGTAACAAGTAATTGCACCCTTTTGATCATTTCGGATGAAATTTTCTGAAATTTCTTCGGCTTATACGTTTTACAGTTAAAAATTCGTTTGTTAGATTAGGAAATACCTGATCAAATAAACACATAAACTGCTATTACTTCCTGACGATTTCCTGCATTTACACAACTTTTGAAACAACGCATTTATAACGCCATTTATCCAAGCATACTTACTTACTTACACCTACCTAAATATATATTTTATACATCAGCCCTATTTGTTACGGCTATCCCAAAACCGTTAGATATTATCCCAAGCATTCCTATCCGTTCCGATTAATCCCAAATTAATTATTATGTTATTATCGAGAAAGCGTATTATACAGGATAAAAATAAGGGTTTTAAGAAATTAAATACCTTATATTTTAAAAAACTTGGTTAAATAGCGAACGTTCTTATATAGGAAAATGATAATATGGATCGTTTGCTTGCCAAATTGCATAATAAAAACCCAAATTCCCTATCCGTAAAAAAGCCGCTTTTAATTTTTATTTTAATTAAATTATACCGATCGCATTTTATGATGTTAATGGATAACGCTTATGGAAAGATATTACCTTATTAACTTTTTAAGAAATAAATAGAATAGATTAACAGGATGTAACTGCGGCAATATTTTGGCGTATTTTTATAATAATATAGAATTAAAAGTTTTTATAATTTAATCATATTACCGGTTTTATATCAATACTTATTAGCCACTTAATTTAAAACAATCTGATATATATTCCGGAAACCGGCCAAATAATTTTAAAAAACAAACTACTTTTTATGTTAATTAATGCTACCGAAACGATTAAATAAAATAACCACCTTTATGTTTGAAATATTACCTAGGTTAAAATTCTAACTTGGAAAAAAATAACGGGTTATTAAGTCGGTATGTTAAATATTCGAAAAACCAAGCTTATTTTAATATTCGACATTTTCCTTAACTTAGATCGTACCCAATTATTCTTTCAAATATACCGTTACGTATAAACGGCGAACGAACTTAATAATCTGCCGAATCGTATAACAATCGTCCGAATATTCCCTTAAACCAGGTTTTATATATGTAAATTATAAATTATATACGTATATTATAATATTATATGGAATTCTTTATAATAAGGAAACGAATTTATGGCTAAACATACGGGATTCGGTAAAAACTAAATAAAATTTATTTTTATTACGATAATTAGAAAGTATTTAAACTTAAAACCAAAAAACGAAAACCTAAAACGAAGCATTGAAATATCGCTAAAACGGCATTTATTTCCTAAAAATAAACCCTTATATAAAAAAACCTTACTAATTAATTAACTACTGGATCATTAAGTATTTAACCGACCAAAGAAAGTATTATATTCGAATCCAAAACATCTAAAGCCCCTTTACCTTAATTTATTTATTTTATTAAACGATTTTCCGAATTACCTTTATATTCGGCAATATCTTTTTCCTTACTTAAAACGTTTCGACCGATTAATGCTTTTATTTTTTATTTTAAACCGCAATCCTTAGGATTTCCGTCGAACTTAAAATATATACCACGTCCAGAACTTAATAATTAGCAAATGCAAACTATAGCATACGGCAAATATATTATACTATATCGTTAAATAGGAGATATATACGAAAATATAAAAATACGGCCTAAGCCGTACTTCCTTTAAGAAATAACCCGAATTGCTTGTCGTTAAAAAATCGTTAACCGTATATTTAACGTAATAACGAATATAAGTTTCAAAATTATTTAAAAAACGTTTTAATAAAGTTAAAATCAGGTAAATATAAAAGAAAATATTGCAACCTTACCTTAACTTCTTTATATATTAGAGAAATGGACTTCTTTTCTGAATTTATCCACTTTCTGAATCGCTTCACAATACCAAATACAAGGCTATTAATAACAACAAAATTCAGTATCTTAACGAAAACAGTATATTATTAATTCATTTTAATTGCTATTCGAATTGCATATCTTTTATTATTTTGCGATTAATTTCTATAACCCTTTCGACGAAATCCTTGGCGTAAATTCGTTTATATTTTTTCGCGGAAGTTTTACCAGCTTTTTTCATTTTTATAATTTATTTTATTTTAGGAAATATATTATTAGGGTTTTTAGTCATTATAATACGTTCGTAGGTTATATAGCTTCTAGCCGTTTTTGTAGATTTTTCTTATCGTAACGCAAAAAACCGGTTTCGGCAGACTTGAAATTAAGGGCTTTCTGGTTTTTTTTAAACAAAGTACGAACATAACGAAGAATAGCAACTTTTTGCGAATAAATAGTTAGAAGCTAATCCTGGATTTTTTTAGAGATGTATTATATTGTAAAACATTCGTTGGGAAGCTAATAAGCCGTTATTAATTCCGGTGTTTGTTAGCGCGGGAGTTTCCCGATTATTTTTGGGTTTTAAACCGGTTTATCCGGGTTAAAAGGTGTAATTTTTGTTACCTTAAAATCCGAATAAATATTTCGGTCGTTAAAGGGTTTTGTTAAAGTTTCGGGATAAGTTTTTAAAAGTGTTATTTGTTAATAAAAGCTAACGTTGCGAAAAAGTTAAAATCTATAGTTTCTTAATAATAATATTTTTTAACATAGCGAATACGCCGATATCAAACGGTTATATAATATGGAAACTATATAAGGATATATACAAGTAACGTATCCGATTTCTTTTGTATTTAGCTATAAATTGGATAATGATATAAATAACCTATTAATCCAAAATGAAACGCTTTTAATCGTTAAAGCTTAAAAGTTTCGTTTCGGGAAGATATACTTTGCGAAATTATTCGAAAATAATTGCAGCGTTACTTTAACCGTTTTCGTTAAAAGCGTATTTTTATTCGGGAAAGAAATTAGAAAATTACTATTCTTAAAAGTTAAAATCCGTAAAGATAACTGCTGGCGTAAAGCGTTACCCAAAACCGTAATAGCTTTGATTATCGTTACTTAAGCTGTTATTTCGGAAACCTTTTAAGGTTTACGTTTCGTAAAACGTTTCCGATTATTTTCCCTTTTTTCGTTTTGCTTTTTCGTACGCTTATTTCGTCCATATTTACGATATTCGTTTCTTTAATATTTAATTCGTATACGAATGCTTTAAAACGTCGTTAGAAGTTTCGGATTTTATCGGAAAACTCGAAAAACGCGCGGAAGGCTTTAAAGAAAATCTTGCAACTTATCGCGTAATTGTAAATAGCAGTTAATAAAGCATTTAACTTAATATTTCCTTAAAAATGGCTGTTTTTATTTATTTAGTTAATTAATTTTGCTATTTAACGTATTTCGAAATCGAATGGCGTTCTTTTATTATTTTCCTATTTAATATTTACTTTACGAACTTTTTTCTTATAAAAGGTTAAGGATTTATTGGTATTAATACGTTTTAAAATGCGGTTTGGCATTTCTTTTCTTAATAAATAAAATACTTTCGGTTATACCTTACTTGTTAGCCATTACTTTTTACTGAAAGCCCGCAGCGACTTCTATCAAGGCCCCTTTAATATAATGCTTTGTATTAGGCCCTATTTCAAATTAAAACTTTAGAAACATTATAAAGGTTAAGATATTATAAATTATTAATAAAAGGGGTTGGGCGTTAAAAAAGAGAAACCCATTTCAGGAAAGGGGTAAATTCAGGAAGTAGGGGTAAGGTGCTATATATATATCGTCCGAATAATGAAAATTAACGTTATTTATTCTAAATACGAAACGTAACTTTAAAACCGGATGTATTAGCGGTAATACTTATTGCTAATAATAATATAAAGTTTTTACAGTTATTAAATCCTTAATATATAAAGGTATTTAATAATTTATTCAATATAAACGTCGGTAATAAATTAAAATAACGGTTACATTTTAAAACTTTCCGTATTAAAGAAATAAAACTTTTAAGTACCTAATAGAAACGATAATTAATACCTAATTTTATTACGAAAATAAATACATTCGAAATATACTTAATACCAGCGTAAAAATATTACGTCCGTTAACTCGAATCTGCTTACGTAATCTTAGTTTTTAACTTTTTATTTTTTTAATTAATATGTTTTAAATATTTCGAAAACGTAAAAATAGTTACATATATATTATAATAATCGTTAAGGAATTATTACATTTTATTAAGATATAAGTTAAATTTATACGTTAATTTTAATTACTTTTAAATAATTAATTGATTAATATAACGCGCAATAATATATAATACTTGCATTAAACATTTAAAAAATACTTTTATTTCTTTTATCATAATAATAATTAATACTTTTTATAAGAAATTGCTTAATTATTTTATATTAAACGTAATATTATTCAATCGTACATATGTTTTTATCGAAAAAAGTCGATAACTTTTTGGTTAATATAATTACTTTCGATAATTAAAGCTCATAAGTTCTATTTTTATAACGTAATAAAACGTTTTTTATATTTAGTTTTCGAATTAAGGCTAAATAACCCTTTAACAGCTTCGAAATATCGTATATTATACGAATCGTCTATTAGAACAGCTTTAACGCGTTATTATTGTATTGCTGTCGAAGGTTTACGCGCGTTTTGAAAAGGCCTATACAAAAAAAGGTGTGTGATTCAGAAGCTAAGTAGGGCCCCGACACTTTGATTCGAAATGGGAGTATCTCAGAATCTGGAAAGCGGTGATCCCACTTGGTGTAGGTGATCCACTAATATAGGGCTCTAGGCTCCGGAACGGATAAACGTTGCCCCGAATGATCCCTGAAGTCTAGATAGGGAGGCCCTTTTCTGCAACGAGATAGGTAAGGTACTTGCCGTTCGTTAATGAGCCAATCCAAATAAGAATCACCGAATCGATTGCAGTACTTGTTTTACCTAAATTTCCACAGTTGTTGTTATTAATGGTTAAAATAACAAGCTACGCATTATTGGGCCATAGTCGGAAGGCTAACCTTTTTTTCTGGGGATATTGCCCGTATATAGAGATCACTTACCGGACTTTATCATAATCTCGGGTTGCACCTGACATCACCACCGCCCTGGTCCGGCAAAACCAAGCTCACGTGGGCACCAAGCGACCCGCCCCGTCGACTCTAGTTAGCGCTTGCCGAGTTTGCAGGGCCCGACCGCTCGACAGGAAGGTGGAGGTCTCAAGACACTGGGGAGCGCGTTGGAATGCTACCCCAGGACATGCCCTCTGGGGGCGGATAGGGAATTCCCGACTCGACGACGACGTGGTGGCGTGGTAGGCCGGTCTCGGGCCGCGGATGCATTGCAACGATATATGAAGGAGTTCAGAAACACATTCCTAAGGACATCGCCGGACCTAGTATCAAACACACCCCTCTTGGTTTAAATTTGTATCATTATGGATAGCTTTGATTTATAAAACACAAAAGAAATTATATTCAAGCGAGAGAAGGTGGTCATTGTTTACAAGACCAAAAAGTTAGGCTATTCATTACAAGTCGTGAACGCCGGGTTCTTTTTTCTAGGGTCATCATTCGTAGCCGTCAAACGTCAGGCGTTCATAAATATCATCAATCATTACCATCGCATCATCATCCGCACCGCCTTTTTTGAATCAGCACCTGCTGAACAAGATCGGGACGTCCATGCTCCGATGATCAGTGCTGACGGGCGTCATGTTCACGACGGGAGTACTCCTCCCGAACAAGCCCTCGCGGAAGCGCGCGCTGCTCAGGATGGACCCTGCACCGAAGCTCTCCTTCCTGGGGCTGCCGCCGTTATCCCTCCTGAAGCTGGATTTGGGGTTGAGGGCAGCAGCGCCGGTTCCGTAAAAGTCGCGCCCCGCTAAGCGGCTGAGCACGAGCTCCTTGGCCCTCCGCAGCGCACTGGTCTGCACCTCCGCGTCCTCGGCGACGAGACGTTGGGCCTCCTCGGCCTCGATGTCGCGCTGCACAGCCGAGATCTCGGAGCACAGTTCGGCCGTGGGGTCATAGACCGTGGGCTGCAGCAGCGCGGGCATGGCGGGCGAGGTGTCGAGGATGGGCGCGGAGATCTCCATCATCGGCTTCGCCGTCGTCAACTTCGAGGATGATGGCGGCGGCGGCATAGCCCGCGCGTTCGGAGTCGGCGTCGGCGGCGTAGGGGGCCGGAAGAAGTAGGAGTCCTCCTCCTGCTCGTCGATGGGCGAGTGGGAGAGCTCCGGCTCGGAGCCCGAACCCGGTGTTATCTCGCCGAAGAGCCGGCGGGAGGAGGTCGACGAGTGGATGCTCTCTACCTCGCCGAACAACCGTCCATGAGATGTCTGGTGCGGGATGACCAGTCGCGGCGGTCCCTGTGGGCGATTCAGGGACTCGTTTGAGGGCTGGCGGCTATGGTTGGGGGTAGAATAAGTAGTAGCAGACGATTGTGGCTCTTCGACGGAGTCCTTGGACCTCTTGTGCCAGAAACGACGGAGAGGCTGGTGTTCCCTGACTGGCTGACTGAGGGAGTCCTCGGAGCGATCACGGCGGTGCTGCCGCTCGCGTTGCTCCGTGTCGGCTTCTTCCTCGCGCCGCTGGTGGCTTTCCTTTCTTCTGCGCCGGCGCTTGGTGACGCGGCGCTTCTTGAGCTTGTTGGGGAACAACAAGCTCGCTTTTCGCGCGGCTTCGATATCCGACGGCAAATCGATATCCTCCGATTCTTGGGTCTCTCTTTCCTCGTCCCGGAAGAGGTTGATGTCGAGGTCGAGAAGTTCCTGCGAAACGGCTGCCACTGCAGCAGAATGGGCAGGAGGATCTTCCGCCAGAACTTCCGGGAGAATACTTCCAACTTCGGAAATAGTCGCCATTGAGTGACGGGTCCAGTGCTCATCCTGCGAGGTACTATTCATCAGAGGAGCCAGTGCCTCATCCCAGTTTCCGGCATCAATGAGGACAACGTTCTCGAAGTCAAATTCACGAACGCAGTGTCTATGCGAGTTGACCAGGTCGGACACTTGGGGCGCATTCATAGTCGCATTCCGTACGGCGAGGTAGCGCACGTTGCGGAAGACGACCGGCTTCCTTGGCGGCGTTGGGGGTAATGGCGACATGGGCGAGGTGACCTCGTGGAATAGTTTCTGCGTATTCCGGGGCGGCGCAAATAAGGGGTCCGCCGCCAGGGAGAGGGGACAAGGTCCCTTGCGACCCAGCCACGTGAATGTGAACTTCTCGAGGCTTCCCGAAAAGCTTCGAATAAAGTCATCGATCATCTTCAGGTGATCGAGACCTGGCGACGGCCCGTAGAAGTCCCATGACTCCACAGCGATGTGCATCTTGCGGATCTGCCGCCATCTGCGAACTGCCGACGGCAAGCAACCAAAACCAGATGTGTGGCGCAGATAAATGAAGGCCGAGGGGTGAACCGACGAAAGAGAGAGTTTTGTCAAGTTGTTCAACGGAGCCCGCTCCAAGGCTATCCGAAGGCTGATGAGAGCATAGTCGACAATATCCCTCCGATATCTCTCCTTGGGGTCTTGGCCAGGCGTCTTGATAGTTAGGTGCCTCATCTTGGGTAAGTGCTTCATAGCGTTGATGAATGAGGGCACGTTAGACGCGGCGTGGAATAGAGGCGGGTATTGTAGCGTGAGTATTTCGCCCAGGCTCGAGTTGGCGAACTTTGGCCTCTCCAGAACCGATGCCATTGAAGTGTGAGGCGTATACAAGAAGCTGACCTCCCGCCCGGTCTCCGGGTGGACCAGAGGGGGCAGGAAAGTAGCATCTGAGTGCGGGAAGTAGAAAGTCAGATGTTCAATGTGGTGACCTATCCTCGATAAGGCTTGGATCCTGCTTTCGCGAGTGAATGTGTTGGCCGTGAAAGTTAAGTGGGTTCGTAAGAATAGCCGTTTGGTAACAAGGTTGCAGCATCCCGAAGATGCGAGTCTAACGTTGCAGATATCCTCCTTCGATAGTAACGTAAAGAGTCTCTCCCGGATCTCCTTATCCTGCCAGAGGCAGTAGAATTTTTGGGGTCGTGGTGCCATAATTTACTCATGTCGTTGTGGGGAGGGTTATCTTGGTATTGTTTCGTCGTGGTTAGAGCTGCAGTGACCCAGTCACTACGTCGTTGCGCGCAAAGTTTCAAGATGTCTCTATCAGTATAGATCGAACGGAACAGGTTTCAGTGCTGTTAGAACTTAAAATGTACGGAATAAGATGTGTATAAATCCACGAGCCGCACTACAGCCAGCAGAAGCTCAAGTGAGGTTGTTTGCAGCTCATGCGATGCCGGGGACCTGCATTATGCATCGATACTAGGGTGATATAATTGAGTCAGACTTGAGTCAACCTTGACGCCCAAAAACCAGAAGAAGATGAAAATGGCGATGGCCCAAAGGCTGTCGACCCTGTTATACTCTCCCACGTTGCTCTGGTCCCGCCTCCTCCCCCATTCTACGGACTATAGTGCCGTCCCCCCAAGGTAATCGCTCAGCCCAGCATCAAAAATTGCGAATAGAG
The DNA here is from genome assembly GCA_004155035.1 of Monosporascus sp. 5C6A. Taxonomy (NCBI): domain Eukaryota; kingdom Fungi; phylum Ascomycota; class Sordariomycetes; order Xylariales; genus Monosporascus; species Monosporascus sp. 5C6A. The sequence goes on from QJOB01000218.1 coordinate 58,301, forward strand.
CTTGGTTGGTTGGTGAGTCATTCTCGACACCTTTGGAGCATCTGCAAGTCGCCATGCAGGTTGAACAGAGCAGAACAGTCCACAAAAGCGACAAATCGTAGACGCGACAGACAAGGTAAAGCGCGATGGGCTCGCTGACTGGCCGCATTCGAAGACAACTTGCATCGCCCTTATGCAAGCCGCATGCGACTGTCTCACCCACCCCGCGACGCTAGCCAGTGGGAGGACTCGAAACGTTGCGGAAGGCGACAGGAGGAGAGAGCCCGATGAGCCCAAAAGGGAAGTGGAGCGGGGCACAGAGGCCAACCCAGTGGACCCGCCGCTTTTCTGCTGCAAAGACCACAGGACCCGAATGGCGTCTGCCAATAGGGATTGCAGCCGGAGACGATCAGTGGCTGGTTTTGTTTGTGGGGTCGCGCCTGGCCACGCGAGTTAGACACGAAACAGACGCGGATTTGCCGCCCGATTCCCACTCCTTATAAAATCATCAAGCGCCCAGGACGTACAAGAGCCCTAAGTGAACAGAGTTTTAAGCGACGACAGTCAGTGAAATTACCGATTGGAGACCCGTCTCTGCGGTATATGGCACAGTATACGCCATAAAGGGAGTGATAAGATGGACTTCGATCGACCCGACGCCTGCAAGAGCCGGCTAAAGCCCTGGCACTACCGGATAGTCCTGGCGCGACGCGAATTCTCCCACCGTTGACTCTCGCACGTCGATGATCAAGTAACGGGTTGCGCGTATCCGCGGTCGCGGGCACATGGAGATTCGACTACAATAATCTGTCGCGCCAGGCGGAACCCCCAGTCCGATCGTGTTTTGAAACATCGCCTCGCTTGGCTCCGAAAAGGCCTATCTCGACCCCGCCTTTTTCTGCATGGCGAATTCCCCAATGGCGAGGCTCACTCAGGACTCGGGATCGTGGTGCTACTGGAGCAAATCAACACCCGTCTGATGTCGCCGCTCATCCATTCCTCTTGAGCTCCACAACTCTCCTCTGCCTCTTTGAGCATGGCGCCATCCTCTCTGGGAAACGGCTCCTTGCCCTATTGAGTTTGGGGAGACCCTCCTTTGTACGGCCTCAGTCCTTCCCCTTTCTCATCCCTGTTGTTAGTGGTGTAACCCATGCTAGCATGCCCACTCCGGATAGGGATAGCTTTACAGTATAGTCCAGAGGATATGCCGTACCACCGTACCCTATACACCGTTAGCGCGGAGCCCAGTGGCGCGGAAGCAGCGCGCCTGTTAATCACCACAAGACGGGCCGCGTCGGACGATGTTTATTATGGAGCGCGTCTATCTTTGATGTTTCGCGGGGATGGACTAATCGCGTCGCAGAACCTTCGACGTCTTACTGATTTTATGAGGGGTTTTATATGGACGTACCGCGTTGAGAGAAGAAACGCGCGCTGCACTTCAAGATCGTACCGTGATTGTTCACACCCCATGATAAAGACAGGTGAGAGTCTATGTGTTCATGAAGTTGGGACGTGCGGTAAGTCGGCATCAGAGGCAAGAGGTCTGACTCTATCTCAGGGGAGCCATTTGCATCTGGACGACCACAACCTGTATTCTCTGATAGTTCATCTGTACGCGATGTCTCATGCTGCTGCATGGTGGGTCAGCCATCGCTATCTGCTCTCGTTCCTGGCTCCCCTAAATCCCCCGGATGACAAGAATTGCTAAGGAGTGAATAGCCTGTTATGTTCCCCTCGGAGAGGGAACACCTCCAATCATGCCTGAAACTCCTTGCGACGACGAAGGCTCGATATCTTGGGTGTTCTAGGACGGCAAAGCTCGTCGTTTTCGAGGCCTATCCGTCTCTTGAGGCGCCGTATGGTCTCCTGAGAAAGTCTACTCCATATCTGAACTAGCCTTGGCTATCAGTTTAAGTATGGGCACCTCACGAAACCACGCCTCCGCAATTACTAGCCCCGGAGTGTACTGTTCCTTCGCCATGACTTCGACAACTCGCTCCCATGCCACGGGCTTGCCATCGATGCAGACGATACCTAGCCCAGCCTCCAGTTGCTTTTTGTGCTGCTCCGGGTCGTTAATGGTGTAGAAGCGCCTCGTGGCCGGCGAGCCCCGTTCGACGGACTTGGACATTGTCAACAAGCCATCAAGCACGTCGCTGGCCTGATCCCCTTGGATAATCAGATGGCCGCATTTATTCAACCCCACGTTGACATTGTCGGGGTTGACTAGGTCGTGTAGAGCCAGCGCTAGCCCGTTCTTATCCACTTCAACAAGCGCTTGGTCCCAAATGCGGTACTTGATGGGGTGACGTAGTCCCAATCTCATGTATCTCTATCGCCACATCTGGGCGTCGTATTGTTCAGCGAGAGCGTGGTATCGAGTATCCGGGTCATTGGTGATGGACACGTTCCTGACCACCTGGTTCCTGTCGGCCTCGATGACGTTGTTGCCGAAACGGTAGCGGAGTAGGACGTTGTCGTTGAGGCCCGCAGCACCGGCTTGCTATATATTACTCGCAGTTAATATTTATCATTCCGTCTTGACCTGGACATCAATACTCACATTCGTATAGGGCACGTAGGGGTCCTCCTCAACTATGTAATTACCCTTTTTTGTAGTTATTTTCTCCGTCTTTGTACACAACGACACGGTCATTGATTAAAAAACAAGTCCACTACAATGTAATAGTACTTTCTATATCCCTCGTGGTTAGTAAGTTATTATTCACTTTTCCATCATTAGCTAGCTGTTGATGCTCACGATTACCTTTGGCCTGTCGGGCTTATGCTGATCCCCTCCCTGCGGGTTGCTCTGATTCTCATTGGCAGCCATGGTGCCCGGGGGGGGGGGGGGGGGGGGGGGGGGGGGGGGGGGGGCCAG
>QJOB01000218.1:61169-107342 GCA_004155035.1 Monosporascus sp. 5C6A
GCCCCCCCGGGGGCCCCCCCCCCCCCCCCCCGTCCTCTGAGTTGACAGTAGAACAGCCTTGAGAAGCGCGTACCGAAGGGGCAATAGGTGTAAGACGGAGGAACACCGGTGCTAGTTGACCTGCTTTTAGAAGTGTGCTGGAATGGGACGGTGGGAGGTACTCCAGGTTCTAGGGGTTAGAAAAGGGCACAGCTTCTTAACGATACTCCCATGTATTAAGAATCATGTCGTTAATTTATAGCAAGTTGTCCACAACTTGTATCTTGAAATTACGGTCTTCCCGTGACTTTAGATGGTTGTATAGTGATTTTCCCACATACTTTATGCTTGCTACGGATAGAAATTGTATGTACGTTAAAATAGGCCCGGACGTGTAAGAACCAAGGGGTGGGCGAGAATTTTCCCTGGCTCTATTTGCATTCACCATGTACTTTGTAATAAGAGCCCCTTAATCGGCGTGGTGATAGAGTGATATAAGAAAAATAATGCAAAACGAATCACGGAATCAATGCAGCGACTTGGCAAGATGGGAAAGCTTCCTCCTCTTGTCACAAGTCAGCCATAATGTGTCTTGAGAATACAGACTTTTCGATCAGCTGCCAGTTAGAACTTTTGCTTTCCGGGGGGACTCGGACTGTGAGCGGCCGCACCCAGTGCAGAGCGAGGTAATTGTTGCAACGGGGTGGTGAGAGAGGAAAGGATTACCTACGAGCAATGATGCTATAAGCTTATATATTATGACCAATATACCCCTCCAGCCAGAGATATCTCGGATGAAAATCGCGGTAAATGGTCCCCGTCCGTTGAAGGACGGAAGCCGGCCAAATCCGTGGTATGTGTACTACAAAAAAATCTCCCTCGGCGATTATTGCCTCTCAGTCAAAAAAACATTCGTTGCTCGGAGGCCTCCAGGTACTCTGCCGATGGATTTGGCCGGTCATAGGGCTCGAAGAGGGAATGATGGGGTCACGGGCCTATAGGATTCTCGGGCCAAGTGGAGCGGACTATACGAAGCGACTTAAGTACTAGTACCGTTCTGTGCTTTACTCAGGGGTAAGGCTGCGTTCCGGCCTATCATATTACAACTTTGCGTTGTGCGGTGTGGCTGCTTACCAACCCTTCCAAAACGCGTTGAACCATGAACCGGCGCGTGACAATGCTATTCTCGGCGAGCATTACTTAAGAGGATGCCTACAAATAATATCAAAAAAAACGGTTGGTATCGGTAAAGATGACTTACCGAAGCTGTAGAGTGCCTCTGCCTTACCAATTGGCTCCACGAGTCTACTCGTAGGATTCCATATCATCCTTCGTCTAATTGCGATTACGTCGCGAGTCCGACATTCCCAAAGCCGGTAAAGGAAGCCCGAAGAGACCAATGTCCATGGGCTATGGAGAAATAAGAGTATTTAAGATCAGAAGGTCTCCCATTATCAACATGGCCCAGCACCGGCATCGCAACAAACACATCATAGAGCTTTCGATCAACTCTTGATTGCACAATGATTCACCGAACATTTTTTGGCCTATTCCAAGCAAATCTCATCTATGCACTGAGCCCGGCAGTGGTTCGGGCTCCCGCGGCCATCCCAACCGGAGTCAAGTGGCAATTTGAGATCCAAGACCCGCTCCTCGTACCCGCAAACACTGATGACCCCCTCGAGCCCGAAGATGCTCAGGTCTGGGATATAGACCTGTGGCATGCCTACAAGAATCCCGAAATTGTTCGACGTCTGCATGTGAGTACTGCACTGATGCGTCGAGTCTTCATGTTCGCTGGGCGCATATTGACACTTTGAGCTAACACATATGACAGGCTCGGCAAAAGACGGTGATCTGCTACTTCAATTTTGGCGCTGTCCAGCGCGAGGATTGCGATTTCGACCTGTGGCTTGACCAAGGCCTCTGGAACGGGACGTGGTATGGCGATGCGGGAGGCAATGACCCTTACTGCGAGAAATACGTAGACCTACAAGACCCCGCAGTCCTTGAGCTTCTCAGGCGCCGTCTTAGGACTGCTGCAGATGCCGGTTGTGATGGCGTCGACCCGGACAACATTGATGTCTACGTACGTAACCCAGGTCGAGGACTTAAGGTCACTGCTAACGTGGTTGTTAAATTGACAGACCGTTGATGACCGAATCAACCTGCAGCAGAATGCTCAAATCATCAGAGACATGGCGGCTTACGCGAAGAGTTCTGAAGTTAGCAAGCAGATGCTATTCGGCCAAAAGAACGCACAGGAGATGGTGCCCGAGCTGGTTGGGACACTTGACTTTGCTGTCCTGGAAAATTGTATCAGGGAGGATTTCTGCTCGGAATTCAATGCCTACGTCAACTCGAACCCGCCAAAGCCAGTAGTTGCCATCGAATATCCGCCCTCTCTAGGGTCCGATACCTCGCCTGGGGGATGTAACTCATCTGGCATTAACACTACCGACCGAGGCCTTTTCTGCAATAACCAAGCCAACAAAGTGCCGGCTGGCTTCAGCGAGGTTTTGAAGCTCGACTTCGACCGATATGGTCTGAATAACTGCACTCAGTACTGTGACAGTGAAATGGTCTTGATCTCCCCAGCGAAGGAAGCTGAGCCCGGCGTGGATTCTTGTGAACACCAGTTTAGCCAGTGCAGCACGAATCCTCCGGATCCGACATACTGCAGGAATCTGTGCTGTGAGGACAACGAGGGGTGTGGAAATCCTTCACTGAAGTTCTTCCGCTTTTAATGTTCTGGCTCTAGAGCATACAGACGCAGTATAAATGAATGTCCAATTTTGTCAGTATACGTTATTGCAATACAACTTCTTCCTTAACTTTGGCCCATGTCCGTGATTGTTCATCGAATAACATTACCAGGGCGGATTAGTATTCAATCAGGATCTTCTTTACCTAAGTCACTATGTGTGCCTCTTTTGCTTTTTCATTAACCCGTATCAAATATACCCCGTTTGGGTTTTCATACCAGTTTATAATTGTGCATTATGGACAATGCTTTCCAGCCGCAGCGTTCCCTTATTCTGTGTATCTGAAGGTGTAGATAAATTGGTCATATGGCAAGGTTATAAGCTTTACGTTTACCCTTACACAAAACTGATCGATGCTTCCGCTAAACAGTGGTATCCTGTCAGCCGTTAATAAGCAGATGGCCTGAGTCACAACAAAACTGAATCTGTGTGTATGTTCTTGGTACTGAATGGGTTAAGAGTTGCCACTCGTAAAAGGCACGTTCTGTAAGTAAGTAGGTAACAGTAGCATGGACCGGTTAGTGAAAGGGTGAATCATCTAAAGCTATCACTGAACGGCAAAAACAAACTTACAACCAGCAGTAGGACCACGAGACGGAGATACAACCTCCAGGTACCTACGTATCTACCTAGCTACCTTAAGAGCTAGACGAAAGGGTTATAAAATGCGACATATTGGCAAGATTCCTCAACAGCAAAGCCAAAAGCCGTGCAGGTGTCGTTGGTGCATACAGGCCACACACTAGGATGAAGAAATCCATGTAGACATGGCAGTCTTAGGCCAGAGACCAAGTGATTCCTGGGCACGCTATCTTACAATTTACTCCCTTTTCTTTGTTCTGCCCCTTTTCCAACTCGTCATCCTTTACGGGACACCTATTCGTTTCTTTCACTTTCACATTATTTCATGCATGAAGAGGCCTAGGAAGCTTGCTGTCCGAAGCCATCGAGTCTTTCATTAATAACACATGACATGCATGACCTCTTGTTGATATGCATTTCTTTTATGGTCATGCGTTATGGAACATTACTAAAGAATCCACATTCTATAACGTTGTAAATAACCTAGAGGACTTTAACATCAAATATACAGTGAATTTTTCATCAGTCATAGGAGATATCATCCTGAATAGTTACATTCTCAGCCATAATTTGCCGGGACGAATTTAGGTTTGCCTCATGTCCACAACGCAGCGAATGCAGTCTCCCGCCTTCATTGTCTCGAACGCTGCGTTGATATCGGGAAGGTTCTTACGGTGCGTGATGAACTCGTCCACCTTGAGCTTGCCGTTGAGGTAATCGCTGACGAGACCCTGCATCTGCGACCGGCCCTTGACACCACCGAAGGCGCAACCCTTCCACACACGGCCAGTGACTAGCTGGAATGCTATTGAGATTGTTAGCTATGGCGGCATAGAATTCAAGGAGTAACAGTTGGTTCGTAAACTTACGGCGAGTGGAGATCTCCTGGCCGGCGGCCGCGACACCGATGATGATGCTCTGACCCCAACCCTTGTGGCAGGCCTCGAGAGCCGCACGCATGACACTGACGTTACCAGTGCAGTCGAAGGTGTAGTCGCAGCCGCCATCGGTCATCTCGATAAGCTTTTCCTGAATGGTTTGGCCTTCGAGCTTGGTTGGGTTGACGAAGTCGGTTGCGCCGAACTTCTTGGCCCACTCTTCCTTGGTGGGGTTGACGTCCACCACGATAATCCTGCCTGCCTTGTTGGTGACAGCACCCTGGACAACGGACAGACCGACACAGCCAGCGCCGAAGATGGCAACGTTGGATCCCTCCTCGACGTTGGCCGTAATCCGCGCGGCACCGTAACCGGTGGTAATACCGCAGCCGAGCAGACAGGTCCTGTCCATGGGGGCATCGGGCTGAACGGCGACGACGGAAATATCGGCCACAACGGTGTACTGGGAGAAGGTTGAGGTTCCCATGAAGTGTAAGATATCCTTGCCCTTGCACTTGAATCTGGTGGTGCCGTCCGGCATGACACCCCTACCCTGCGTCGCTCGGATCTTGCCGCACAGATTCGTCTTGCCCGACTTGCAGAACTTGCACTCCTTGCATTCTGGGGTGCTATGCGCCTGCTGTTAACCTGCAAACGGACGTAAAGGGCGCATCGAAAAACTTACTAGAGAGCGACGACGGTGTCGCCAGGCTTGACGTTGGTAACGCCCTCTCCTACGGACTCGACAATGCCGGCACCCTCATGTCCCAAGACAATTGGGAAGGCGCCTTCGGGATCTTTGCCGGATAGCGTGTATGCATCTGCTCCACAAGTCAACGGGCTGGTCGGACTTGGCTCGGCATCTCAGAACACCCGGCGCAACTGACCTGTGTGGCAGACACCAGTGTAATAGATCTGAATGCGAACCTCATGAGCCTTGGGCGGCGCGACCTCGATGTCCTCAACGCTCAATTCTTTGCCAGCCTCCCAGGCCACGGCGGCCTTGCACGTGATCGTCTAGTCATAACAACGTCAGTTGCGATATGGTCCTTGTCTTTGATGGTTGAAAGTGTGTTATAGAGGTACTGCGGGGCAATGCGAACAGACCTTGCCAACTGTATCAGCCATTTTGTTTCCGTCGGGCAGTATGGAATGCGTGGTTTTAGCCACGATTTATAGGCCGTAGTGATGGATGGATGAACGGAGTATTTTACAAGCCAAAGGGAGCCTGCACTTAAGTCGGAGGCAACTTGGTTTATATAAAGAGGCTTCAACATTCTGAAGTTGTCCAGTGCTGCGGAGTAGCCTCAAGGACCCCACCATCTGACATTTATCGGGCGGGGTCAAAGATCCGGCAATGCAGAGGAGCGATACTGATGTCAATCCCGTCCAGGGGTAAATACCTAGTAGGTAGAGTTCATCACCGAGATAGCTTCGCAACTTATTATTAGTAGGTATCGCCGGCAGCGCTACTGAATTACCCATGCCTAGGTAGGCACCTGACCTAAACAACTAAGACACTGTGTATCTATCGTCTCTCTTCCCTTGAGTCGCCGGTACGTTCCAGCTTGATTGGATCTTTATTATAATCCGGGGCCAATGGCATCTATTCGAGGTACTCGGACCTGAATCAGGGCATAGCTCATTTACTCGAGTGCCAGGGAGAACGTGATAAGTGACGATCGTGGCGTCCGTTCTCGGTCCTTGGCCGGACTGTTCTGGAGATACCTCGGAGGTTGTGTTGATTGCATCAGAAGGTGACTGCGATGTAGACCAGATCGAGGTGGTTAGATAGGCTTGCCGAGTAGATGGGTTTCAGACTATCTAGAGCTAGGTGCAGTATTTATGTCCCAGAAGAGAGGCGCCTATTGAGAACCTTGATGAGAGCAAGTGGCCTCGCACCCCTCCCATCCGTTTCTATACCTATGTAGGTTAATAACATATCGGTGTTACGTCCTATGGAATGTTTAAAATGGGGATTGTTGTTTGATTGAATGTGCTTCGAATCGACTTGGTGTACCCTCAAAGTAGGCCCCGGTATAGGATTGTCTACCTATCAGGCGTGCCTCAAACGAGTATATATATAATCCAGGCTTAAATCAGAAACGGTTCTAAATCTCGTTAGCATAAAAAAAGCCGTTACTCGGCCTGATCGATATATTCGATATATACACCTCAATACTGCGATTCCGTCAAACTACATTCTCTATTTGACGTCCTTGAAGTCCTTGAAGTCCTTGGAGGTTCAATGTACGTATGACGAGATGACGTAATTCGTAAGTACCTAGGTACCTAGGCACGTGTGAATGACAGCTTGACCACAGGGGTGTAGACCCAGCAGGCCTCTATCGACAGATGGTCTGTGCTCCTCGTTACCCGATCGAACAATTTGGAGGTTTTGGCATGGTACCATAGTAAAACCGCGTTTTGAGCTTCAGGTCGCGCGACCCGAATCTCTTATTGCTGCTTGTCCAACCTTCGCGCCCTTTCGACACGCCAACTCAAGTTCGGAATTGCGCACTCCTCCCATCATCCCCGCTCAATTGGTGCGCAAGTGGATTTCATTTTCCCTTCATTCAATGCATACAGAACCTTCCTGAACTTCCTGGCGTAACGAGCGAGAACTATCGAAACCCCCAGCAAAAGAAACATTAGCACCATGCCATTCACGTTATCAGATTTCAGTCCGGCCCCATCCACCCCGGAGAGAAGGAATGCTCCGTCCAGCTATGAGTACGACTCCGACGAAGAACATCCGACTACTACCCCTGCTGGACCTCCTCCACCTTCCTCCGCCCCTTCCTACACCCCGGCTGGTGATCCGTCCCCCTCCTACCTCCAGAGTTCGATAGGAGCCATGACGGGCAAGGTAAAGCCATTGAATTTTAAAAGGGGCTCGTCGATACCCCGCTTGGGAAAGGGCGCCAAGGTGCCCTTGGGCTCATCTATACGTGGTTCTACCACTAGACAGCCATCGCGCCTAAGCAGGCAATACTACGCTGACGACGACGATGACGATGAAGAGGAAGAAGAAGACTACGAAGACGATGAAGACGAGCAAGAATTGCCGGCGAAGCCTTCGGGAACTTACGGCGTGCCCATGGACGACACAACAGAACTCGGAGATGCCGAGTCAGAAGATGAGGAGGATGAAGAGGATGAAGAGGAGATGCAGGACATGATGGAAGGCGACGTCGAACAGGACATAGAAGAAGACCTGCTTCGAGAAATAGCAGAGACCGCTGGGATGGATCCTGAGCCTTACCTACATCAGTTCGATGACAGCGACTCCGACATCATGATGATGGCAACCCCCGGCGTCGACGAGCGGATACGGCGAGATGCAGACTATATGCTCCGTATGTCGTCTAGGCCGAAGAAAAAGGGCTTCAAATACGCACCAATAGCAAAGGACGTATGCAGCCAGCACAAACTCGCAGAAGTTTCAGAGCCCGACAGCATCCTGCTCCAGACAGAGGATATCATCAACCGACTTTATGACGAAGGAGTGGGAACCAAAGACGACAGAGAAAAGCTCGCTCACACGCTCTCTCAGGCGTGTATCAAGTTGGTCGACGATGTATGGGGGCCGTACGTGGATTCTTTGTCCAGAAGATTCGAGGAGCATGCCGCGAAGGTCGGCCCTCCCGCTGATGCGCCCGACTTCGAGAAAGCCAAATATCTTGCCGCTCTGGTACTCCGGATACACCACACACCTCCCGTCAGAAACGAATTCGGTGGTTCCAGATATCCCGCACCGCCGTCCATCCTATTCAATTGGCAGGACACCCAGCACAATTTTGATCGCGATCAGATAAACCTCGTCCTTCGGCACAGACCGTCACCTGCATCACACAGCTTATTCTGGCAAGCCGCCTTCAGTTCTCTCATTAGAGGAAATGTTGAGACTGCACTCGAGCTACTGAGGAGCGCTGGTTGGGAGTCCATCAAGAAATCTGCCCGCGGTGAGCCTCTCTATAAGGGTCAGGCCCTGGAAAACATTAGGCTTGCTGTGGAGGACTTGTGTCAGATCATCGAGATTTGCCCCGCTATAAGTAATGATAGTTGGGATATCCGGAGCAGTGACTGGACACTGTTCCGCCTTAAAGCTAAGGCGGCCAAGGAGAATCTCATTGACTTTACTGAAGGCAAAGATCGTCATCATCTGGCGGCGAGCCGTTTCGGCGGACCCGCCTTTGCTGACTCGATAGACAGCAGGCGCTCTCTTACAGGACTAGCCCGCAAAGCAGAGAGTCAGATTCCTTGGGATATCTACGAAAGTCTTCAGTCGCTTTATGCGATTTTGATCGGCGAGGCCGACGCAATTCTTGCGGCCTCCCAAGACTGGTGCGAAGCAACGATCGGTTTGCTTGGATGGTGGAACGAAGAAGAGAGCAAGCGCTCTACGAACAGATCACAGCCACGTCCTACGACGGAGTACACGGAATCACCTACAGATGAGTATTTTCTTGATCGCTTGGCCTCGTGCTTCTACCAGGCTACACACACAGAATTTCACTTTGATTCTACTGATATGGTGGAATTGGCGATCGCTTGTGTATTTGAGGACAACGTTGAGGACGTCATCAAGATCCTCAGGATATGGTCCCTCCCGGTCGCATCGGCCGTAGCTGAGATCGGGGCGCTAGGAGGATGGCTGCTCCCGCCCGAATCAAATCTCATCAGCATGAGTAGTCTTGACATGGAAGATTTGGAGCTCCTGGGCGTCGATCAAAGTGCGAGCCCGGACGAGAAAGACGGAATCAAAGATGCTACTCTCATTCACTACGCTCGCGGCCTAAGGAATCGCAAGATTATATCCGGCACCATTTCCAAGGGTAAGGTCTCAAGAGAGGGCTGGGAGATAGCGGTCCAGGTGGTCGGGCGTATAGACTCGGCCGACCGTTCCGAGGAGATGGTTAGAGATCTGTTACAGAGCGTCCTCAGCATGATTAACGAAGATTCGCATGAGACTGTCGATAAGGTTTGGCGACTGCTGAATGAACTTGGCATGATCAACTTTGCCGAGGATACAGCTGAGGTAGGTGTTGTTCCCTTGCTCAACCCATACCGTTTGATGTTGACCACAATTAGGCCTTCGGAGACATCCTTGCAAGAGAAACATTCCGCTTCGGAGAAACGCTTTGGTACTACGCTCTCTCACACCGTCCGGGGAAGGTCCGAGACGTCCTGAATACTCTCATGTCAATCTCGCTTGCGGAATCGACAACCTATCCGCCGAAGGGCGAGCTCGACGACTACCTTAAGCGGCTATTGACGGAGCGGGCGACAACACTGGAGCAGTTCGCAAAGCAGGATCTAGAGGCAGCAGAGCTCCTCGGGAAGATGCTTAGTGGATATGCGACGCTGAGGAGGTTCTACGAGCTTCGCGATGGAGATGGCAAGACGAATACAAACTCCCTAGCTCGCCGCCAGCAAGCGGCGAGCGCCTTGATGGCTGTCATCGCAAGTGCCGACGACAACATCCGAGGTGGGCTGTACGACGATACACGCGATGCGGTTGTCAGCGAAGACTTCCTCTTGGCTCTGCTTGGCGAGGCATCCGTCTTTGTCAACCAGTCGCCGCCGGTTATTACGCTTGAGCAGATCGATATCCTTCTCAAGGCTGTTGAAGACATTCAGACTGTAGGATCAAGAGTCTACGAGGCAGCCGACGAGTTCTTCAAACTGACCCTGGCGTCGGGGCACGGACTCAAGGGATCGTCGCCGGCGGACCTGTTGAAGAGATCCACCGGGAACCTCGGAGGCAGCTTCGTGATGACGGGAAGCTCGATGATGGCCTCGCAGCTCCACCAGTCCGTCGTCAAGAGCGGCATGATCAAGGGGCCCGTCAAGAGGGCGTGGGACTGGAGGACTAGCGTGCTCTCCGGAAGCGGCTCCGGGGACGTGCTGAAGCAGATCAGACTGGGTCTGACCAAAGACCTAGCGAACCTGTGGTTAGAGCAGGCGGACAGCGTCATTTTGTAGGAAGGGAACCGAAATGCAACTAAAAGAGAGCCTTTTATTAATTAGGTAATGATGGCGAAGGGAGCCGATTGCCAAGGCTCCTCGACAACAGGCGTTTGGTGGCCGGCGAGCCGCTGTGGTATCGACTACTTACTACCCGAAGATCCATGCCAAGACGGCCGTGTGCAAAATGCAAATTGCCATTCTGGACCCGCGTGTGAGCGTCATTTCGGTACCCTTGCTAAATCTAGCTGTATATGTGAGCCTTGCATAGTTGGCTGCTAAAATAGGGGTTGGCGTGTATCTTATCGAAATTCAAACTGTCTTAGATCTTGTAATATCAATCGAGGACAGCAGCTCTAATAGGACTCGCCCACGAATAAGAATGGCCGGTTGAAACCCGCACATGCAATCCACCCAGCCTGCCGAACGATGCATACCTATATTTTGTATTGTGCTCCTAGGACATTAAGACATGTTTCTCTTTTGCCCAGCCTCCCTGGATCCGGAACTGCAAGCGTCAAAAAAGGTTAGAGGACAAAACATCCGCCGAAGTTTTAACAGCACGATCAACAAACATGTCCTCGCAGTCAGCTACATCCGTCCATCCCGCGCGCACACACATTCCGGGGGACGTTGGTTGGCCACGCACACAGAAAATCCAAAAGAAGGTTAACGAGCCTGTCCTCCAAGCCAGAACCCCTGCTCGATGAACTTGTCGACGTCGCCGCCGGCCTCGCGCACGGCGCGGATTGTCGCCTCGCTGAGCTTGCGCTGGCGGTCGAGCGCCTCGCGCTCGCGGCGCGCCTTGGTCTTGCTCGACCCCGACGGCGCCACCCCCATCATCAGCACGTTCTTGTCGCTCGGCGTGAAGTTGACGAAGTCGACGGCGCCGCATCCGCCGGCACTACTACTCCTGCCTCGCCCTCCGCCGCCGCCGGCGGTGTTGGTGTTGTTGTTGTTGTTGTTGTTGTTGTTGTTGTTGTTGTTGTTGTTGTTGTTGTTGTTGTTGTTGTTGTTGAAGGTCGACGAAGAGGATGACGGCGTCCTCGGCTCCGCCGTACCGGCGGAGCCGGTGCTGCCGCTGCCCGTGGCGGTGGTGGCGGACCGCTTGCACCACGACCGCCGCTTGCGCACCGAGGTCGTGGACGACGCGGACCGCGGCTGCTGCTGGTAGGAGGAACGCGCATGCGGGTTTTGTCCCTGGTGCGTCGTCGGCGTGGGCGACGTCGATTCCTCGCGTAGCGCGAGGTACGGCCGGCTGCTGCTATGGTGCAGCTTGCGCGGCGACGTCATGCTGCCGTGGTGTCGGGCGCCCGAGGACGGGGCGCGCGGGCGCGGGCGCCGCTGCTGCTCCGTGTATCCCGGGGGGTGGTGGTGGTAGTGCCGCTGCTGCGGCGTGTGCGCGGCGTGATGGTTGTGATGGCGAGGCTGCTGCTGCTGGTGGTGCGAGGCGGAGGAGGACGCCGGCGTCGGCATCGGGAAGCTGTTCCCGCTGCTTACAGGCACCGTCGCGGAGGACGACGGGGGAGACGAAGAGAGCGCGGCTGCGGCGGCGTCGTTGAGGTCCGTCGCGCTCAGCACGGCCGGCGGCGGTTGTCGCGGCCGCGGCATGTGGATCATGAGGCCCGAGAGGCCGTCAGCCGCGTCGTACTCGTAAGCCTGCTGGTGTTCTCGGTCATGATCCTGGGGGTTGTTGTTGCGGTCGCCGTTAAGGTGCAGCGAGGAGATCTGTTGGTGGTGGTGCGTCTCCCACCACCCCGGACTCGTCGGCAGCAGCCCCCCCCTGCCGCCGTCCGGGATGTAGACCGCCGCGGACGGCGAGGTCGAGGACCAGAGATGCGGGTCCTCGTGGGCTAACAGGAGCCCGTCCATAGGCCACTCGACCGTGCGGCCGCCGTGGTGTTGCTGTTTCGGCTGCTGCTGCTGCTGCTGTCGTCCGTACGCGGCGGCGTTGTTGGCACGCTCGATAGCCGCCATGGCCTGTTGGTAGAAGACGTCGTTGTGCATGTCGGGCGTGTGCAGGGGCATGTCCTGACCCTGGGTGGTGGCGGTTGTGGTGGTGGAATGGGCGGGGAGGCACAGCCCACCCTCAGAGAACGGGTCGTCGAGATGTCCGCTCACGAAGCGCATCCCAGGGGTCGGGATGGTGCCCGTCAGCGGCGGTGACAGAGGCAGGCCGCCGTTGTCGACGGGCTCGTGTTTAATGACCTCCAGCCCGCTGCTGTTCTCGGCACCGTTTATGCTCAGGTCCGCGTACTGGGAATGATGGTGATTGTGACGCTGGTGGTGGTGGTTTTGCGGATCATGAGGGCGGTTCCTGGGTCTTGTCACGGCCCTCTTGAACGCGTTCATCGCGGTGCTCGCCATGTGCTGCTGAGGGCTGCCGCTGCCGCTGCCGCTGCCGCTGCCGTCTCCGAGCTCCAGCTTCGGGGGGCGATGATGCGCTGCCTTGCGAATCGTGGCGTACACCGACTCTACGAACCGGCTGTGCTTGCGCGGGCTCAGGGAAGAAGAAGAAGAACCCAGAGGCGGGCTCGAAGGAGCCGTCAAGTTAGCCTTGGGCGACCGCAGGGAGATGCCCTCGAGGCGCAGCAGTTCGGAGTCGGAGATCGAACCGCCCAGGATTGGATCCCCAGTCAGCACCGCAAGAAGGTCGGCCGGTGCGCAGCTGATATGTTCTGCGGCGGTGGCTTCTCGCGGGGATATTTCGATAGGGGCAGTCTCGCCGTCGACCAGCTCGGCTGCTGCTGGTGCCAGCTGGCTACCACCAGAAAAATGACGATGATCCCGGTCATTGGACGACGAGTTCGCCAGGTCGTCCTTCAGGGAGTCGATGAGGATGGATGGACTGGGCGGGTCCTCGAGCAGGTCCTCGGCGGTCAGGCCCGCGGCCGCTGCTGCGTCCCCGGTATCAAAGGTCACGAACTGGTCAAAGAAGTTCTCGCTTGCTACCCCGAGCTCGTCATTGTCCGGCCAGTAGGAGGAGGCGAACTGGCCCTGGTCTTTGTCCATGGGGTAGTGCACTGCCGTGAAGGCCATAGTGTCTACAAGACTAGAAAAGGAAAAGGGATGCGTAGCTCAACAGTCAACGTTGCTATATGCGTCGGAAGCGGGAAGGAGTAAAAGAGAATTCCAATCCCTTGGTGGGCGGGGAAGAGGCAGAGAGAAGAGAGAAGAAGGGAAAAGTGGAAGTAAGAAAGAAGCCGCCAGAGTGAGGTTGGAATTATTTGCGTCCAGAGGATATGGTATGTAGGTCAACAAAACACGGACTGGACTGCCCCGGCAACACCAAATATGTTATACGGGGACGGGCGACAACCGTGAGCCACGTTTGAGGCTGAACAAGCCCAGATGTCTATCATCGGGTGGCTGCCACAAAATAGATGAGCGGCGGATAGATATATATCTTCAGGGGCAAGTATAGGAATGCGAGGCGGAGCGGCAAGCAAGCAAGCAAGAAGGCAGAAACAAGATAAGTTCGAGAGAGCGAGAGCTTTGAAGACGAAGCTCGCAGATATTCCATGAGTGCCCTTTTAAGGGTCGAGGGGAAAACACGCAGAGCCACCCCAATCCCGAGTCCTCCTTCGAGTCTCCTCCCCGCTGGCCGACTGTAGCCAGATTCCGGCCCACATTCGAAACACGCTCCTCAAGGCACAGGACAAAGGGAAGCCACGGGGCTCAAAGAAAGGAGAAGAGAACTGCCTGCTGTTGTCGAGGATAAACGGTGATAATGAAAAAGAGACGTCCCGGGTACGCCCGCTGTGTCTCTGCTGCTTGGGGTCAGCCAGGAACAAAGAGCCGCCTGGAATGTTGTTTAATTCCCCGGAGGAACGGGGGGAGTGTTGCCGGTCGGGCGACCCCCGACGGTTTAAAAATAAGCATTGTTACCAATCCATTCCCTATCGCGCAGGATCGGAGCCTAGGATAAATCCATGAAGGGATAGAAAGATTCCTATAAATCTAGCATCGTCACCCTTTATTTTGCGGGTATTATTATTGACAGCATCCCTTGGAAGCTAACGAGCTGCTGAGCCGCATTAGTTATAGAATACGAAGTAGCCCTCCCTGATTAGAGCCGCAACGCACCTAAAAAGAGGTCTGGCCTCCATTCAAAACCCTGGATCGATGATTTGGCTTCGGACGAGATGGTTTCTCAAGCCAAGCCCTAGCTCTAGGTGGCATTGTTAGCAAACTTCCCCAAACTATGTACTCCTTTGTCGCCCAGATGACGACCACAATGGGTCGAGGCATTCTAGGAGACAAAGGTCAAATGCCTCAGCGACGTCGAACTTTCCGAAAACATGATGAGGAAGGCGAGGATCGATGCGATGTCGCAATGACTTGATTGAGGTCTGCGTTGAGCTAGCTATCTTGAGATTGGGATGGCTTCCGCTGAAAGGATTCGTTTGACGTTGCTACCTTGAGCTCCTGCAATGGTAGAGGCAGCGCCTGTACAAACCTTTCCTATCCCCATAAGCCTTTTCCATCTCACACAGAGTCTGAAGACCTGGCCAGGCATTCGTGGTAAGAAAGCGCAGCCAGAGCGACGTATCCCCAGATGTCCAAGCCCGTGCTGCAGATAGATGCCAGGTGCAATTCCCTTTGCCGGCCTCTTTATCAACGGCCCAATCATGTTTACAATGACCTCATGTACCACCATGTAATAACTCCATCCGATGGGTATATGCCGTAAAACAACGATCCTATGCCGGGACCGAACGCCCATGTGTTCGTCTATGTAGTATCCATGCCCGCCGGTACCGCCGACGGTGCAGATGCCTTCGTTTTCAGTCTCCTCCGCATCCTTGGGATATTCTTCTTCATGTTCCGGCAGTGAGAAGCAGCGTCAGCGGATGACCTGTATTTCAAGGCTCCGAGTTTCCGGATACCGGCCGGGGCACCCGCTTCTCGCAAAGCGATGGTATCGTTCAGGAGGGACTCATCCTCACCCTCGCAATAGTTCGCATCGACCTCCAGCTCCATAAGACTGTCGTCCGCTTGCTCAGACTGAGAGCTGTCGCCTGGTTGGGCCGAAGCACGAAGCCTTGAGATTGATGATCGCGATCCCAGAGCCGGAGGGTCCGGTGTAGAGCGTTGTACGTTGCACTGCACGTTGTTCTCCACCATGGTGGTCAGTAAATTTTCCAGGCAGGGATTTTGCTGAAGTCGCGGGTCCGCCCGCCGCCGTAATCCCCCCGACTGCATGGCTTCTATGGCTTCTGAGCAGGTTCCAGCACCGGTTAACGGGATGTTCGGCTGTGTCTCTGCTCCTCGCCCGTACGTCTGCGGCACTTCCGTGTTAATGGGCAACTGCGACGGCAAATCCGATATTGACACGGCATCTTGCGCTGTTGAATGACGTGACAACGGGGTTTCCGGCCTTTTCCCTAGCGGATAATCTTGCAGTAATATGTGCTCATCCCTTCTTGATATGGTGGCCTGCTCTCTCAGCACATGCGCAAGTCGGTCGATGCTGTCATCCTCATGCGAATGACGGTGCTTCTGACTATTTGAAGTGGTATCTGTTATAGTCGGGGGAGCTAAAATAACGGGAATGCGAAGGGCAGCCGGTGATAAGCTACGGTGGAGAGCGCTAGTTGGTGAGATTGGTGGTGGATCGTCATCGTCAGCTATAGTATCCAGATCTAGATCTGTCATCCGACTGGAGATAGAACCCTCAAACATCTTTCCTGACGAGCTTTGTCGACTTGGAAAGCCTAGAAGCAAGCCCAGATGTCGAGTGTAGCCAGCCAGCGATGTGATTGCAGAAGAGAGAGCGATTGACAGTTATCCTCTGGAAGTGTCTGGGGTTGTTGGCATTTAGTAGGTGACGCCGAGGAGCGAGACGCCGTTTTAGCCTTGGATCCGGATAGACGTCGCGCTAATGCAGAACCAATCGACTCTTTATTAGCACCGCGCCGGCGTACTGGGTTGATCGGCCTTCAGGGTACAGGGTCTGTGAATGATACGGAGCGGTTGCAAGTCTCGTTTCTTGCGTTGCTGTTACTCTGATACGTTTTCCATCCCGTCAGGACTTCATGTTGGTCTATAGTAGGCACATAAGTACGTATATGCTGCTACCTGTACGTCGGACCATATTCTTGGATGCTGTCATAAGATCATCAACGCGGTGACGACTCTAATCATGTAACGGTGCATCACACGCTCATCACTCATGTCCAGATTTACTCACTTGTTAAGTTTGAGCCGTCAAACTTCAATTCCATGTTCAACTTACTAATTAGTCAGGCCGTGGTTGCCAGGCAGATCCTACTACACAGGTATGTGACGATACGGGTAGTACGGACATCGGAGTTAGTATGCAACACCAGCAGTACTTCGAGCAGGTTTT
The DNA here is from genome assembly GCA_004155035.1 of Monosporascus sp. 5C6A. Taxonomy (NCBI): domain Eukaryota; kingdom Fungi; phylum Ascomycota; class Sordariomycetes; order Xylariales; genus Monosporascus; species Monosporascus sp. 5C6A. Next base: position 77,696 of record QJOB01000218.1, read on the forward strand.
ATCCCATTGGCTTTTGGCCTTCTGGCGAAGTCTCTCAGCGTCTTTCTTACAGGGCTTGGCTGCACACGTGCATGCAGGGCTCTCGTACGATACAACGAGTTTCCTTCCTTGTGCATGCGTATCCGAACTAACCCTTGTTACTTGGCGTCTTAGCTCAGGAATACCCTACCAGGTAGCGTGGCGAGGAGAAAATAAGAATTCAGAACAAGTACGAACACCATGCAACCACGATTGCGTGGGTGCATCACCATGGCGTCCCCCATGGTCCTTTTGCTGCAATATGATAAGTACAGCAACGTCTCGGCTTGCATGTGTCATCTCATCCTCTGCAGCGTCGCGGAGAGCGGATCTTGAAAGGCACATACTGGGCAGGTACATGCCTGGATAAGGGTGTACCGAGGAGGATGACCAACCGCGGGCCACGATAGGGGGACTGCATGAGCTTCCCCAACTTCCAAGGTTCTCGAGACAGTTCCCACGCCTCTGGGTGCCTATGACCAACTGCAGCCAGCGATTGGCCAAGGCGCGCATAGTGTAGCAGCTTAACAGCCTGACACCAGAACTGCACGCCAAAGCTTCTCGTGGTCCCCACTCGAGGACCACTGGCCCCGAGATCCCGGGAAGATATTACCGGCACGGTTGTCTGGAAGCCAATGGCAGTAGGTGAATCGAACCTAACATGATATGTAACTCCTACCTATTCCGTAGTGACCACTGAGAGATAGCACCGCCACCGCGCGGATGCTTGTCAGCCTAGGGAGGCACCCTCGAAATTAATAAGGGCCGATTAATTAGCGGAACAGCGGGAATGTGCGCAGGTATGTGGTCAGTCCTTGCAGGCTTGCATCCCAGAACAGAGGGGCCGGCCAACCATGGCTAGATGAGTGAAACTGCCTGACAGCCAGCAGGACAAATCGAATTCTATCCGCATGATCGGGGGTGTCCTTCTCACTATGTTATCTTCAGAGCCAGAGGCGTATCCGTGTTTAGCAACCCCGCTCTCCCTTGTCAGTCTTTAGGGGGCTGCGTGTCTGATGATTGAGATTGTAACACAGCACAAGTTAACAGCCGGTTGGGTTATTTTGGGTAGTTATTTAGCGGCAAACATTCTTCATTTGGGGGCAAATTAGGTGGCTTATAAGCAATGGCAAACCCCACTCACTACTCGGGCCCTAATAATCCGAAGTACTCAATAACCTTGAGGGATTTATCGCACCCTTCTACTCCACTCCGGGCCGTCACTGCTTGGAGGACGGGGTCGAAACTAGAAGCCGTGGCGTGAGATTTGTGAGCCGGCAAGCTGGTACCGCCGCCCTGGAAAGATGAGAAAATTGTCGCGGCCATTGGCCCGCTGCAGCTCTGGTGGCGCACTGGTGATGAGGACGAGTAGCCTGTTATTGGAAGGATTAGTCCAGCCACACTCATGAGACCGGCCAGAGCAGTGCAAACAGAGACTTTAACCGATACCCGAGGTGGTGGCGCGCTCACATGATGAGGTCCAATAGGATGACGAATGCTGAGCTAGAGCTCGCCAAGAGAACCGCCGGCATCATTACTGCCCTAACTACTTCTCGAATGTCTCGGTTCTACTGCTAGGGAATTCCAAGATTCTGGGTACGGACGGCAGCAAACGCTGACACCGTAGGTTTACATGTACCTATTTAACCTCTACCCATCTTCTTCGATGCATAGCCCTAGTCCCAAGTTTGTTGGTTAAGTAGTTATGAGATCCTGACATCACACACTGAAGCATTTGCAGCTGAAGGAGAAGATATTATCAAGTTGACGTTCACGAGGTCCTAGCTAAAGAGAGAGGGTAATGATGCCTGCTTTAGATACACATAAAGCCGGCTGTAACTGAGAGAAAAGCGTTTCCGGAGGTGGCTGAGAAAAAGCTGGAGGTGGCTGAAAGCAATCTACACTAATAGCTGATCTAGCCCTTTGGCTAGGTCTGACAGTAGTTCTGCACCCGCTATTCTGCTTGGCAATGGCGCCCCTTCCATGCAGTGTCCAAATTGGTGCCTTGAGCTGGGGAAATTCGCTTCACGGTAGAATAATAGGGGTTGCGGATATCGGTTTGTCTCTTGTTATAGTTATGCAATCCCTGATAACCCTGGACGGACTTAGTATAGAAAAGCTGGCACCTGCGCTGCGGGGTTGCCAGCTGTACACGGATTGGAAACGAAAAAGTAACCGACGCGAGGGGTCCCGACCCCTGGGAGCTTTAAGTTTTTATCGATACCCAGAAATTAAGAATCGTGCCGTGCGATCGCTCAAACTCCGAATTGATGCGCCCCTTCGCCGCCACCGCCGCCGCCCGAACCGCCGATTCGTGTCTTTGACGCGCTGAGATGGCCAGAACCGCGTCGGCGCTCTCCCAACTCCTCCCTGTGTCACTCTGGGAGCGCACCGTCTTCGTCAAGTGCACCCCCGCGCCCACGACCTTCACCGAGCGGCGGGCCGTCCTGCGAGCCCTGCAGAAGAACACGTCCGAGGGCATCGAGGTGTTCAAGAAGCTCAAGGTAAGCGCTCAGTTCCAAATCCTGCTATTGTCACGTAAAGTGGGTTCAGTGCGTTTCTAACGCCCGACCCCTCTCCAGCGGGACAGTTCCTCATTCATCGCCGTGACTACGCAGCCCGAGGCCGCCACGGCCCTTATAAACGAGTCCCCATTCGAGCGCACGTTCATCACGGAAGGTCTAAGCACTATAGAGCCCAAGGAGTCGACTTGGGGCTCCGTCTACGATCTGCGGGGCACCATCACCGCCCCGGTGAACCCGCTCCCTAGACTGCAGGCGACTCCGACGACAGCCCCCTCGAACGAGTTCGGTCTATCACACAGAACCTTTACCATACGCTGCTTCCCCCCAAACAAAACGTACAACCACCTGCACGTTGTCAGGAGCAACCCCTTGCACGGGCCGTGGCCCGACAATGCCGGTCGCGAGACGTTTATCTCGGCGGCCCTTCGAAGGTCAGTGCCTGCCGGGCCGCTGGCGCCGGCGCTGAGGGACTGGGAGACGGGCAACCAGCTGTCGCCCGACTACGTCAGCTCCCCGGATGAGGGTATGGAAGGCGCTCTTTCCATTCTACTCGGCCAACCGCGCTTGCAGGGAGACAAAGTGTACTCTAGGGAACGAAAACGGGCCCGACTGAAAGAGAAAGAGATCCCCGAGGTGATGAGGAGTTTGGCTGTGTTTGCCGCAAAGTTTAAAGAGAAACCATCAGCAGCAAAAATGCCCGAAGAGCAGCGGAGCAAGATCCCCGCTCTGGAGTCCGAGAAGCTATCCGATGGCGGTGCATACAAAGCATCACCCAGTGAATCCGATTAAGAAGGGAGCGTCCAAATCATGAAATTCCACATCAGGCGGTCTCTTGAGTTGCTGCAGGCGTTTGTGCCAAAAACCGACCGGCTGCTTGATGGCGATGCTTTAGGGATTCGATGGCCGATGTTGATCTAGCCGCTCCGAAGCGCTGGAGCGCTTCCGAACACGGGGGTCACAGTGACACTCCGATAATAGATGTATCCCAAGCGCAATGGAACCAGGCACCTGTACGGAAAACCGAAGAGCTAGTGGATGAATGCTGGCACATTACTGTCCAGCTGCTACGGCGAAACGTTCCGAATCAAATGCAAGATTTGTAAATAGCGATCCCTAAAGCATATGTACCAAAACCATTTCGCGCAAGAAATGTATAAATGCCCAAGCCGAATACTCTGGACATACCAATGTCCCATAAGAAAATATACGCCAGGTTTCGTGAGGAACGAGCCCATGAGCTTGTACCAAAGGATGAGAGACGGAGGATGATCTAACCGATAGCCCTGAAGGTGTCTATAATCCTTCACTACATACTAAAATAGCGTGGGGCATGTCAACACAAGAACAGTTTTTCTCATCGACAGACTTTTTCAACTTTCAGCTCCTGGGCCCGATGCTTCGGTACCAAAGTTATCTCCAACCGTGTCGAAGGTCCCGGAGATGCCATTATGCGAGGGTCAATTGGATAGAAAAGCGCAACATATCTTGTTAGGCGGCTTGTGTTTTGGACCTTCGACACATAGCATTAATATTCCCGAATCAGTCATCCGGAACGCAACCTACGAGTATTCATGATCATGCACGATGACACAGCAGCAGCGGATACTGCCGAGCCGAATACCCGACAATAAACCCCTTCTTTATCACGTGACGTCTACTGACTTTACGGAGAATACTGTAACCTCACCTGGCATGACTGCATAGACAGCCTAACGAGTCTGTAGATTCATCCAGGATCCAGATGCCATTGGGCTTTTCCGATGACTTTGTTCCAACAGGCTGAGCGCAAGAATGACGAAGTGTCGTTAATTTTGGCTGGAGGAGTGCCGTCATCGTCAGCACCAAATCAGGGAACCCAAGAATCTTGGCGGATCCTGCAGGGGTTCCATCGACATGGGGCCCCGGGAGCCGGCAGTTTTCGCTTCGACCGTCACAGACTCACGGATCAGGGCATTGCTTCATAGCCTGCAAAACACTGCGTTCTTAGTGGCTATATCACCGTGTGTATCTTAATTACCTGGCACGGATGGGAAGGACATGGGTAGTGGAAAGAAATGCCAACTCAGAGACACATTGGCTCGGGCTTTTTGCCGTATGACGTCGAACACCCAAATGCATTTGATAGCGGCTGTGGCTGCGAGCAGCACGCACACATACGCACACATGCGCACACATTATCTTGTTTTGGAGCCCAGGAAGGCGTGTAATAGGGACTGGACTGTCAATCGACTAAAGATTATATCATATCCCCGGTAAAACATGACGAGTATAATAAAGTGAATCCTAACTTATTCAGTCTACCACTCCAACTCAACTTCAACCTCACGACACTACGTATTTTAGGGGTGATTGCGCATAAGCCAGACCTGCCGAAATAAACCGTCAGCACACCCTTCCGGATTCCTTCCTTCACATATCAAGAGAGACGGAAAGATAGGAAGAGATACATACGACAGCAAGCATGCGCCAAACGGGCTTCATCCACCACATCGGCAGCTTCCTGCTGCTGGTGGCCACGGTCCTGCTCATCGTGACCTCCATCTCGGCGCCGGCCGTCAAGAACATCTCCATGCTACGAGTCGATATGGACGGCGGCGCCGCGAACAGGAACAACCCCGTTGTCACATTCGGCACATTCGGCTGGTGTACCCAGAACGTGATGGGGTACGTACATACCTACTGCCTCCCTGTCTATTTTAATCACCGGTCACTTCTCATATCAATGCACACGCCCGCGGTCGCCTGAGGTTGTCAGTGGGGCTCGAGAGCTAACGCGATTATGGCTGTGGTTTAGATCGAGCGATGACTGCAGCAGAGCCCATGTCGGCTACGATCCCAGCCGCGTCCTTGCGGAGAATGCCGGCGTCGACGGCTTAGACACCTCGCGATTCCGCTTCGCCACCGCACGGCGGCTGACCGGCGTCATGGTCCTTCACCCCGTTGCGGCAGGTCTGGTGAGTTGAATTAAAACTTTCCTCTACCCCCACACATCGTTCACATGCCCTCGGCAAGCACCTAGTTCTCCCCCCTTCCCCCCTGCGTCCTCCCAAGGTCAAGCAGCCCACTAACATCAGCACCCCGAAAAACAGGCCTTCATCTCCTTCCTCCTGGCCCTCGGCGCCGGCGTCGTCGGCAGCCTGCTGTCGGCGCTCGCGGCGCTGCTGACCTTCCTCGTGATCATCGTGGCGCTCGCCTGCGACTTCGTGGCCTTCTCCATCGTGCGGCACGCCATCAACGAAGACGACAACGGCGTGCCCGGCGCCCGCGCCCGCTGGGGCAGCGCCGCCTGGACCCTCGTCGCCGCCGCCGTGGTCGCCTTCCTCGGCATGGTCGTCGTCTTCTTCACCTGCTGCAGCGCCCGTCTGCACCGACGTCGCGAGGACACGACCGCTGCCGCGCCGAAGAGCGACTACGGCACCCCTGCGACGCGTAGGAGGTGGTTCTAAAAAGGGGGGTAATAGGCGGGAGGAGACGAGGTGGTGACGAGGTGATGCCGGCGGGGTTGTGTATCGAAGCAGATGCCGGTTAGAAGACGGCGTATATGGGGGGATGAACGTTGTTGGACGGAGACCAACTTGTGACTTGATGATTTACGTATACCCTATGGTTCAAGGGGCGAGGCCTGTGTGTGAGGCATTCGGAGTATGGAGGTGGTTTCATCGTTTATTATATCCAACAACACTAAGGAGAAATAGCGCTTTACGACGCTACGTGAAAGCCGGCCCTAATATCAGATTATAATACCATGCTTATATAATCCACCGTCCGTTGGCACTTGATATGTAGTTAAGAGCCGCTATATGCATGAAAAGTCCGGAATAACTGGGATTATTAGAAACTGAACGGGGATAAAGGTAGGCAGAACTTTCCCGCCAAATGTAACAACCATATTCGATTTATTAGTAAACTGATTATCAGCGTAAGAATCCATAACAGTGTGAATGGTCTGCGTGTCTTAGTGCTGTTTGATCCCCATTTAGCTCGCCTATGGGTGTCATGCACTTCCGTGACTTTATGACAATGTGATATCCGGCAAGACGGAGCCCCGGTGGATTAAGGGGAGAGAGAATTGGCAGTAGAAATGTGGAGTGAATTGGTTTGCCTAAATGGCAAAAGAAGTTTGGCCGGTGGCGATTACCTACATCTCCTTGTCGCTTGGATTTATAAAATGCTTTGCTGTAGATTCGGACGGTAGTTTTTAGGCACTTGTGCCTGGTTCTTCCCATTGCGCACTGGGCGTATCTCCCAGATTTCCACGAAGCCCGGTGCCATTAGCTACGGAATCACGACAGCTGCTTGGGACCTGGATAATGAAACAACCTCTTTTTGTGACCTGTATGCCCTACTCCTGTTGGGAGGCCATTGTGGACCAAGTTAACGGCTAGCATAGAATGTTCACCAATTTATTCCACACTACATTGGGAATACACAACTGTTTCTCACATTATTTTATTGTCTGCTTTATTGTGCTTTCTCTAAGTACTCTGGCCAACGGTTGCATGATTTGTGCCTCTCCGATACTCTGAGCCCTTAAGCATTATCCGTAGTCTTCTTGTTCGGTCACGTGAGAACAAATCTCTCCTGGGCTTCCTTTTCCGTCCGCTCCATGATTCGCACTCTAGCTGGCTCCAGACTTCCGGGTGGGGACGTGATGCGACACTGCCAGTTCCGCTTCGCTTACTCCGCTTTCCTGCAAAGCTATCATCGTCTTCCGCTCGACTAGGCTGTGGTTTTCATCTGTCCCGTGAAGGCGATACGGCTCCTTCATTATTGCGGAGGGGTTGGCGATGACTCGAACGTGGCGGAGCTCATTCCGACTTGTCTTGTGGAGCATTAGGGGGTGCAGGAGATAGACGTCGCCCACGTTCCCCGCGGCTTCCACAAAACTCCTTGCTGGTTGCGTCAGCATTATCGGCCCAGTCCGCGTGCCCCTCTTCGCGAAAGTATTCATGGCCACGCGGGAAGAGGTCCGGGTTTTCTCCTTCCGGATGGTCGAACAGCCTCTTCGCGACCTTGTTGAGGCCCTCGGGACAGAAGATCGAAGGCCTGCCGTTGTTGACGGCGTCGGTGAACAGCGGAATTGCCAAAACATTCTGCTGGGGACTATCGAGATACTGGACGAACGCGTCGCCATCGATGTGTCAACTCTTTAGGTCTTTATGCGGCACGTCTTGCCCTCGTGGGTGGCGGATCCTAGGTTGACCACGAGCGCGTCGCTCCAGTCCCCACAACCGGGCTGGAGCCGATCCTCTCCCGGCGAGCTCACAGATTGCGACCCAGACTCGTGGTGCGAATTCCGCGACGTCGAAATGGATTTGGGGAGGAAGGTTTATGCGCCATTGCGTCCAGGTGTTTCCCGTCGTTAGGATCCACGCCGAGGCGAATCCACAGGTCATTCATGATGGTAGCAGCTTGCTCGGCTGTAAACGCTCCCTCAAGTCTGGTAAAGGACGTCAATCATCACAATTTCTCGAGGATAAAAGAGGAAAAGGGGCAAGTAGCCCACTTTATGCAGCAATGGGCAAGAAAAATGCTCCTTCCGAACGTGGCCTAGTCCTGTCTCCATGGTGCGCCTAAACGTCGATGAGCTTTCTCTCAAACAGATAGAATGCCAAGGTAGTGCTGTCACTGTTACGCATGGGTTGTTGAACAAAGTGATTAGCGGAAGAATGTGAAGTTTGCAAAATGGTTCAGGTATTTTACGGATATCAGGTGTTTCCTGTACAGATTCTGGGCTACAGCTTACGTAAGTTAATATATCTTTCCAATTAAAAACTTATATTTCGAGCGCGGAACATAATGAGGAAGGATGGCCTATTGCGTATCATGGATTTGGTGCATCAATGGAGGCATACAGTAGTAACAATACAGCAGGAAGTATGAATCACCGTATTGACGGCGTACTACAAAGCGTTTATATTCTAATCACGTGAATGTAATCTGATTCTCTTGGAGATGCCATTGTAATAACCTGGAAACCACGAGAGCGTTTGCAATAGCGATTTTACTATAAAAATATACCAGGGCCCATCTACTCGGAAACGAATGCATTGCACAATTCTGCATCATAAAGGAGCGAGCTCTTCTCTTCCGTTAATCTATCGACTTGATCGAGCCTAGAAATCCTCTCAATCCCAAGGGCCTTCAGCCCTCAGCATCAGGTTTACCATCAAGATGGCCAATGTTCTTGCACTCATGTGGCAAGTTCTTTTCCTCCTACCACTCTGCTCTGACATCCTCGGCTGAGCATCCAATTAGGCTCTGGGGCATCTATGACCGCTTCTTGGGGCGAGCATACGGGAAGCAGTACAAAACGATCGATCTTCCGGAGAATCCGACGTACACTACACGGGACGTCAGTATTCTTGTGCCGACCATTAGTACTCCAGAGGAATTCACCCAGTGCCTTCTGAAGTGGGCTGCCAACAAGCCGAAGGAGATCCTCATAGTCACCACGACTCGAGATTTTGACAACGTCAACCGACTTGTGCAACCTGTATTGCGGGAAGCCCAAACCGCGACGATCATCCAGATTTACACAGTGTCCGAGCCAGGCAGGCGTGAGCAGATGAAGCTTGCTCTGGAGAAAGCCACCGGAAGCATCGTCGCTTTTGTCGATGATGATACAATCTGGCCGACCGAGAAGGTCCTCCCGTTTCTGATTGCAGGGTTTGAAGACCCTGAGGTGGGCGGTGTCACCGGAAAGCAGAGGCCAGTCCTTCAGTGCTACATCATATGACCGAGTGTCGAGACTGACATCTAGGAAATAGTGCGTTCATCTCAGCTGAACGCCAGGACCCTAACATCGTGGCCCCCTGGGAGGTTGCTGCAATGCGTTTTCTCGGCAGTTATAATCAGGGCGTAGCCGCCCAATATGCCGCAGACGGAGGTGTCTTCTGCCTAGTCAGGCGCACGATGTTGGTCCGCGCCAAAGCCGTCCAGAACCCCGAGTTCCTTCACGCGTTGACCCACGAGTTCTGGCGGGGCAAGAAGATCAACACCGGTGACGACAGCTTCCTGACACGCTGGCTGCATACCAAGGGCTGGAAGTTTTGCATTCAGAACGCGCCGGAAGCCGAGGTCTTTACCATGGTCGAGCGCGACGCGACATTTGTGAAGCAGCTTGTGCGCTGGTAAGCATTAATTTTTCTTAAGATATGTCTCTCAACCAGACTCCACGCATACCCTACAAGGGAAAGTAGAGGTAACGAATAGGTGTTGATAGGCGGCGATCCGGCTTTCAAGGATTCATCCGCAGACTGACCTACGAACCGGGATTCTTCAAGGTCTATAAGAAACAGCCTTACTTTGCTCGCAAGCTTCTGCAGGCGTTATTTGGACCCGTGATCATCTTGATTCATCTATGGGCGTGGGCGACGTGCATTCGTGACACACCTCTCATTGCGTAAGCTAACCCTGCTGATTTCGACTACTATCGACGAGACTGCCTCTGACGTCGCTAGGAACAGCCTCATCTTCGCAGGCTGGTATGTCTTTCAAGGGGTCAAGACGTACCACGCCTATCTCCATGAGAACCCATGGATTGGGCTTCGGAACCTCTGGGCTGTTGTCGCTATCGACCATGCCCATCTGATCGTTGATCTGTACACGATGACGAATCTGAATACGGAGGGCTGGATGACACGAGACGACCAAGCCTGAGTTCGTCAATGTAGCTTGTACATTCAGAGTAAGTCCATAGGAGATATTCTAGGCCTAGTGACGGGACCTGGACATCGCGGAGCCTGCACCAAATTGTGACCGCGATATAGTGAATGGGTGACTTCGAGAGGGTGGCTATGTAGTAGCGCTTAATGAGACTAATTAGTGTGATGAGATGCGTAAGATGTCCTCGGTCAAGGGAGAGCAGGCACTAGGCTACCTATGGACTTCTTAGTAAGAACCTAATTCCATACCAGAGATTTAAATTATGCACCCGAAGCTAAACAACGGGGCATCGTCAGAGAATACTCGATAATTACAGGCACGAGCATCCAGTCATGACCGGAGTTGCGTGAGGAACATGAATGGCAAACGCCTAACATTCCGCGGCAGATATGTACTATTTGTGCAAGGTCGAAAGGCGGTAGCGAACATTCCGGAAATGGGTGCTCGGAGCTAGTCTTGTGTTATTATATGCCAGTTCCCAAGGCAGCGAACCCGGAGTCATTATTCTTAACTTGGCAAGGTCTCGTACAAGATTAGTATTCACGCTCTGCGCTCCTATACAGTGTATACACTCCTAATATTTCACCGTCTCCACAGTGATTCTTCTAATATAATTACTGATACCTTTAAGGTTGATAACTTCAACTTTCTGCATAGGCTGCAGTTTACCTATGCTCTTACAGAGGCATATGAGCCCTGGGTCCTCTTAACAGGGCTATACACTGCCACCACATCGGAATTATGCATGCGATAATTGAACCAGCTCAGTGAAGGATTTTAGAGGTCAAACTCACTGTAGAATGCTCTTGAAGGTCAGACAGTCAAGGAGACTACCCTGAAGTAAGAGGGTACTGGGCCTTGATGACTAAGCAAGATATCCCTTTTCTGCAACGTCATGACTGCTCGCTCAGTTATTTGGCCTCTTCAGCCTGCAGCTCCGTGTTTCCTGTGGTATACCAAGTCCTTTACTGGCCACTCGGTAGCACGTGTTGCGTCTCCGTACACGACTGTAGTGACATCGATGACCCTCGTGACCCTCGGCGATTTCAATGTGGCTGCTCCGGTGCGGCTAGTTTACTGCAGTACGTGAATCAAGTCGCATATTAGAAACACACAGCTCATTAGGCACCCTAGGTTTCTGGTTCCTTCCGCATGAGGCTCGTCGTAGATGACGTGAGTCCCTCTCGTTTTTACGTGTCATGTAAATAATAACTTCGTCCCGGCCTACTTCCACACCTCCTCCCCCCACCCCCTCCAGCACATCGGGGTAGCATCAACTGCTCTGGTTATGCGGCTGATCTTACCAACTGCACAGTTCTCCCAGCGGAGGACGAAATCTTAACATCACTCGTGTGAGATTTAAGACCAGGTAGTGTCCCGCCATAGTGTGGGGCCTCACATTTTTCGGCACTCAGGGTCTGACAACTCGGCTGTCGACAAGGTCTCGTTACTCTGAGCGCCCGCCCTTGAAATTCACGCGCACCGTCTTGTTGATCATGGATCACCTGGTGTCTCCACCTGAGTTTTATTTCGCCTACTCTTCTACTTACGTCCTTCACGTATCATCATTGTTGTCGTCTCATCCCACCACCATAGAAGCGACAAAAGAAAATGCTGTAACCAAGGAGAAGGCTCTTGGCCCTTGTCAGCGGTCTGGACACAATGAAAGTCCTCCCCCTCGACGTCATTCGGGAGATCCTCCTCGAGCTTCGTACCGTGGGAGACATCATGAGATTCGCAGCCGTCAGCAGTGCGGCAAGAGCCGTCTTCTCGACATGTGTCGACTTCGACCCGAGCGACAGCGCCATCAGCGCCCTCATGCACGGGATGCGCAGCCTACCTGGCAAGCGAATGTACATAAGAGACCTGCCGGACGAGTACGAAGTTCCCAGCAACCACGACCGGAAGTGCGCGCCTTCTGGGCCAAGTGCCAAGCGCCGTGTGCGATGCCGGGAGTCGGGAGAGGCCTTGCGAGCCATGCGCTCCCGGACCTGCTGTCTATGCGGTGCCGGGACCGTCTGGTCTACGCTTTCACCGGCGAGAGAGGGTGCACCTCGTGTTCATTGATGCAGGGTTGCCTGATGTGGGGCTATCTCAAGCTATAGTACGATCGCTTCTTGTGGCCTGGTCGCACAAACCCTGGCAGTCGAAGATGTTTGATGATAGCCTCTTCAAGCTGGCCCACGCCGACAACAGCGTCGATAGCCACCGGGAAAATAGTTCTGAACACAGAAAGGTGATCGTTCGGTTGGTAACCCATGACCCACGTATTTGCTTCCTGCATACTACCAACCCAGCCGACTACCTAGACGTCGTACGGCCGCCGAGAGAATGGATCCTATATTTGGTTCGTCACCGAGAGCCGGCCGGCACCCTAGGAGTACTTGACGCCTTTTGGGATCTGAATGTGATCGCTGCAGATTCGGGCACCGAAGAAATCTGGGAACGCTTCTACCAAGACTCAGCTGGCCTCGGTGGGAACAATGTCGTCTCCCACTGTCATGTGATGTGAATGCGGTTGTTGGAGAAGTCGGACGGAGAGGGAACCATAGAGCGCTGCTACCCAGCCTTAGAGAAAGCGGAGTTCATATTAGGATACCCCACAGAGCATGATGACGGAGGGGAGAGTTCAACAAGAGCTGCGTCTTTACGCTAGCTGTTGATCGGAATGGGTTGGATCTCCAGCAGGATCGACATCATTCGTCAGGGGCAAAGGGCGAAAACAGGCAGAAAGGATCAAGAATGGCGAAGGGCATGGAAACCCGCATGCGTGGACTTTGCCAGAATAGTACGAAGCAGTTGCACCGGGACGAATATTCAGAGCACTGCTCATCAATCTTCATTTCCATTACATCATTCTACTTATCGTGTGACCAACGCTTGTCCCCTCACTCTCAAGTTCTAAGTAAGAATCCCGAAATGATCCTGAAACCCCCCTTGTGCGATATACGTATTAGTAGATGTAGGAAATTGGCGACTGTAGGGCGACTAATGTTAAGTGTACCTGAAGGGTGTAAGGAGACTTTTGCCAGCAAAAGTATATGGAGGAAGTCTCGATCAAGACTAAGGGAAAACTAAAGGTATGTTTGAAAAATGTTAATTCAGCTATATCAAAGCTATGAACTTCCTGCAACAGCTAGGGAAAAGCAGGGCTATATATATTCGGGAATAACCTTATGTATAAGCAGATAATACACTTATTAATCCACCTATCTACTATTATTCAAGAAGTGAATAGTAGGGGTTGTTTTATAAGGTGTTTTATAAGGTGTTTGATCTGCCGATACGGTTTCTGCTCAGCCCCAAACGTCGGATTCCGACAGTAGATGTATGCCCCCATTCTTCCCATGAATGCCCACGCACATACTCCGTCCGTAGCTGGTGCTGATGTAGACTGGCCAATCGTCAATCTTCCTCATTCACGCGTCAAAAATAACTCATGCGCCCCGTTCAGTCAACGAAGACAATACTCCTCCTCTCCTCCGCCCTCACCGAATCCCTGTGCCTCTTCTCCACCGCGGCCGGCGACCGCGTCGGCAACGGCAGACCCAGAGTCCTCGCCTCGCGGACGGCGTGGTAGAACCCGAGGTCCTCCTGTATGGCGCGCAGCTGCTCCGACGACAGGCCGCGCAGCAGCGCCACGTCGTAGCGGGGCTCGTCGGCGGCGGCGGAGGCGTCGTACGCGAATCCGGGTTCCTCATCACGGATACGCTCACACGTCCAGCAGACGCAGACCTGGGGGGCCTCGTCCTGGTGCGGGGGGATCTTGCTGTGGCGGTCCCGCAGCGGCGGCACGGCGGTGCGCAGGTCGCGCACCGCGTGGCCCTCGTGGAAGAGCCGGTACTGCAGGGGATAGAGGCGGTGAGTGCGCCACATGAGCTCGATGCCGAAGGGCAGGGCGGGCGCGGAATCGGCGACGGCGTCACTGTCATGCGAGTCCCGCCACAGCGGCTCGTCGTACAGCACCAGGTGTCTGAGGTAGGCCCACCCCGCGCGGCGCAGCGAGCCCTCAAGGGAAGGAGCCCGGAGCCAGTCGGTGGCGAGAGCGCGCGCGAAGAAGGGCTCCTGGCGCTTGACGGCGGCAAACAGCAGGTCAGGGCCGGCTGCGGCGGGGATCTCGGTGGTCGGGGAGGAGTCGGGGGAGCCTAAAGAGGACCCGAAGAGCAAGCCGCCGTCGGCGTGCGGAGTGTAGGCGGGCGGTGCGGCGAGGTACTCGAGGACGTCGGCCGACTGGCCCGACAGCGTGCGGAACAGGCTGGCGGCGGCGCGCGGCAGCTCGTACCGCATCGTCCTGAGGTCGATGACGTCGCGGATGGCGGGCCACGGGAAGCAGAGATGCTGCAGCCGCGAGACCACCGACGGCGACGCGTGCTGCCGGCACGCCGCGTTGTACGGCGACCGCGTCGAGTAGTCCGGGTCTAGTATTAGCGCATACCACACTACATAGCATCCGGACTGTCAGTAAATCGTAATTTCCGGTCAACTATGTAAAGTAGGCGAGGAGCCAGAAGTTATGGCAGATGTTTCAGGAGGCATCAACCTCCGGGAAGACCCTTTTAGGAACTGACTTCGTACCATATCGTAAACTCGGCAGTAAAAGGGGGAGGATTACACCCAGAATATTACTTACCCAACAGAACGTCCAGGGGGGGCAGGTAGTTAGGGGCCAGCTGGATAATCCCCGGGTTATTCCCGTCTGAGGCGAAGGGGTACGGGGGCGAGTAGGAAGTGGGCATCTGGTAGTAAGAAGACGGCGTGTACGCCATGGCGTGGTTCAGCGTCTTGTCGATGTTTGCCCACCAGGCGCCAAAGCGGCTCGCAGCGAGGCGGACGAGCAGGTCCCAGCGCCGCTGGGACTCATCGTCGTCCGTCCACGTCGTCCGAGTAGTGGAGGGAAAGGAGGGACCGCTTTCGCCCTTTTCCGCCGGCCCCGCGCCGTCTAGCTCTCCGTCCCCGGGCTTCTCATCATGGGCGCGGGAGTGGGCCTCAGAGTGGACGTCGTCGTAAGAGGGCGGGTGGGCGTCGACGTCCGGCAGCTCCTCCCAGGCGCTACTGCGCCTGAGGTTGGCAAAGCACTCGAGGAGCGCGAGGTGCACGGCGGCGTGGCTCACGTCCGGGTAGACGAGATTCCCGCCCGAGACGGTGAGCGCCGGGTCTCCCGGTATGAAGGCGCTCCTGAAGATGCGGGGGTCCGGGACCGGCGTCGTGGTGTTGTTGTGGTCGGTGTCACCTTCAAGGTTGGTTATGCTGCCACTAAAGCTAAATCTACTGCTACGAGGACTACCGCTGCCGCGCCTCGCCCTACGCGGCAACGTCGCCGACGAGTACGAGGACAGTCCCGGGAGGCGCCATTCGTGCGGGTCCACGTCAGCCTGGTAGCCGGAGAGCTTGCCACGGACGCGGTTGAGAAGGGACATCAATCGATTGGAAGGGAGACAGGAGAGCAGCGGCGGCGGAGGCGGTGATGGTGAGTATATACTAGTAGGATTTGTTTTGTTGTGTATCTCAAGAGCAGAAACGAGATCTCCGCTCTAGCAATCTACTTAGCTCTTATTTCTTTTTTCTTTTCCGACTTTGACTTTTGCGGGTGAAGGGTCGATTGGTGGTCCTTCGAGAAGCAGTGGAGCGTGGAAGATGAAGAAATCGGGTGCCCGGGAGTCTCCTTTATAGTTATACTGACTAACGGTTTTGGATGGACGGTCAAGCGGTCCATCAAGCTCGACAAGGTTGCTGCCAAGGCTCGAGATCGTCCGCTCATCGCCGCTGCTTACACCTCTTAACATCGACGTGGATAGGGGTCATACTAGGGACCATAACTTGGCATTCTTGGCATGAGTTAGACCGAAGCCGATTATCCGCGTCGGGAAACAAGCAATCATGCGGCGGAGCCTTGTCAACGTTGCAAAGTATGGATCCAGTGGCTTACAGGGCTGAATTAAGCAGCTAGACACAGTGCTAGGCAGGAATCTAAATCTCTAACTCAGTTCGGCGTTGGCACAAGCAGTAGAAGAGAGAACCGACGACACAATCGTTCATAAATCATCAAAAGCCGTTTTGTTATTAAACAAAACCTACGCCAAATCGACTGTAAGATGCCATCTCCAATGACACCGTCGGAGAAAACTGTGCCTTCCCGGTGCTAGTCCATGCCGCCATCATCCGACGCCGGCAGGTCCTGTAGGCCTACTTATAGTACAATTTGTCTCTTACACATTCCTCTCATTGACCGAGACTGGAGAGGGTCCTTGCATGCCTGGGCTATATTAGCCTTCCGGATTTTAACCTAAGCTCATAAGTCCAACAGGGGCAAGCCGCATATAAGCTCGACGGTGTATGCGGCTGTTGAAACGAAAAGCCCTCCTTAACAAAGATTGAGAAGTTCCAGGTCGCCTTGCCACTTAGTGCTTTCTTTGTTTCTTGCTGCGGGCCCGATCCTCTTGTTCAAGACCGCTCTCGCGGTCCTTTCGCTTCGCCTTTTTCTCCAGTTCATCCCAATCCTCTCCTTCGTCCTCCTCGTCCGAGCCCTCCTCGCTGGCTTCCTCGGACGCGTTGCTATCGAAATCCGAATCATCCTCGCTTGATTCACTAACTTCGTCGAGTTCAGACTCGTCAATCTCATAGGCCGACTCTTCTTCCTCTTCTTCCTCGTCCTCCTCATCGCTCTCGGCTTGGAGGAATGACCAGCCACCATCGACGAAGAACTGATGAGGGTCGGCCGTCACTGTCTTCATTATCGTGGGCCAATTCAGGTTGAGAGGGCCTTCACTATAGGCAATATCAGATGAATCAAGCCATTCCTTGACGTCTTCTAGAGACTCCACGGGAATCGTGTTGATATGAACTGGAGGCCGGGTGAAGTCTTTGAAGACGAAGACCAGATCGAAGTTCTTGAGGCCAAACAGCACGCGCTCCAGGTGAGCGATCTCAATATCCTCAAGTGTGACGACCAAGAACGGTGGTTCCGTAACTTGGATAAGGCAATCTGTGGTGGGCTGAATATAAACGTTGCTTCGGAAAGGAACGCCATTGAACCCAAGCTCACGGAGTGGCATGTCAACTTCGATTCCGTCATTCTTGCCCGCATCTGCGATCTTCTCAGCAAAGGCTTTGAATTGACGATCCAGCTCCGCCCTCCGGCGACGTTCTTCTTGCTCTGCTTCGAACTCATCCTCATCACCATACCGGTACTTTCGCTTCCGGTTGCCGGTCTCATCAAATTGGATATCCGTGGCTTCTCTGTAGAACTGGACATCCTTGGTCTTCTTCTTGTTGCCGATGATGATGGGGTCTTTAAGGTGCACGTGGATCACCACGATGAGCTCGTGAGCGCAGGGCTGGAAGAACAGATGGCGAATATTAGAGAACAGTACGTCGACTCTCTGCTGCGTGCTAAGCGGCGACTGGTAACGAATACCGTTCTGGTGAATCTCGACTTTGCCGGGGACTCTCTTGCCTTCCATCGCAGGGCGAATGAAGACATTATCCATTACAGCAGGGCGTCGGTCTTTGAGTAGTCAGCACCAGATCTTTCAAATGCGAATGACTTTGACTTACTTCTGATCTCGACGAGCTTATCTTGCTCGACAACGTCTTCCATGTCCTTTTTCTCCTGTTCTTTCTTGGTGGCTTCCTTCTTCATGTTGGATATCTGAGTCGCTATCTCTTCGTATCGGTCGCCATCGAGAGAGCGGAATGTCAGACTCCTAACGAATTGTGCAGAAGCGTCCTCGAATGGTTGATCATCCTTTCTGCCGACTCCCTGACCCGGAGAAAGGAAGTTAATTCTCAGATAGGACCACTCGCCCTCGTCGTTCTTGCTGGCGTTCTTGATGGTGTGAATATGGAAGGGAACGGGTCGCCCCATAACAGGGAGAACGATGGTGTTATTCTTCTGGTCCAGGATGATCTCAAGATTTCGGATCTTGGAAGGGAACTGGTTGTCTCTCTTATACGATTCGAACTTCTTGAATTTCTTGACCTCGGTGCCGTTCTGGCCACTAGTGGATTCGGCAAAGCGAGCTAGACCCTCCTTTTGCTTCTTGGCGGCGAGCTCCTTTTGGTGCTCCCGTCGCCTCTTCTCCTGATCCTCGTCTACCTGAGCAGTGCGCTCTGACCGAAGTCGGGTATTGGTGATGTTCTTCGTAGCGACAGCACCAACGCGAGAGTCTTTCTTCTCCTTCTTGGGCGTCGGCTGCATCTCTTCGTCGTCTTTGAAGAAGAACGAGGTGGCATCGAGGTCGGCGGGAGCGTCGCCAGTAAATACAACGGGTTCGCTATTGGTCACTCGGATGGTATCCGTGATGACTAACGAATAGACCTTGCTAAGCTTATCCTGTGGCGAGGGGTTCTCAACGTCGACGAAACCGGTGGTGATGCACAAGGTCATACCGTCCTTCAGAGTTCGAGAGTTCTTGCCGTTGAGGATCAATGTCGAATCTTTGCTCTCGATACCAATACCATATCCGACGTTCTTCAAGAAGTGCTTCTCTAGATCGGGCTTCTTGGCCTTGATGTAGGAGACAGCTTTGTGGTAAACATCTTTAACGGTAGCGCCGTCTTTGATCTCCCTCAGTACCAGGTTATGAACTTGATGGAGTAGTTTGTAGTTGCTCTCCTGGGTTTTGTTCGGGTCAACAAGGAAGGTTCGCGCAATGGCGGAGCCGTAAGACTTGTATCGCAAACCCATACCAGCAATAATGATACCTGGATGGAGGTTGTCGTCTGTAGGTTCGGCCTGAAGCTTGAGATCATATTTTCCGCCACTCTGGACGGCAGGTCCTACCATCCAGTCAAGGGACTCAGGGTCAAAGTCCGACGGCAGCTTCTGCTTGTTTGGCAATTCAACGGTCTTCCACCACTTATGGTCATCAATCTTTGAATCCACAATGGCGGCGAGGGCGCTATGCTTGACCTTCTTCTCCTGGTCGAGGACGTCGGACATCTGGTCTAGGAAGTAGGGGTTCATGAGGGCCACGCAGGCTCTGGAGGCCGTTCGCATAGCGCGCAGCTCGGTCTCGTCCTTGACGGAGAATGCGGCGACCGACAAGGCGGCTGAGATATCGACCTCCTCCTCATCCTTGCACTTGTCCTTGAAGATATTCTTCCATTCGTCGATGAACGGTCCTCTCGAGGAATCTTTGGTGAGAACACCGACTTTTTTCTGGAAAGGTGGGATTTAGTTTGGGAGTTTATGAACGCAGAAGACTAAGTGAATGACCTACACCTGCTGCATTGATCGTGTCGGCGATCTTGATGAACTGCTTCTCGTTGGCCGCCGCATCCTTGCCCCTAACGAGAACCTCTATGGGGAATCGCCCCCCCTTGAGCTGTTCCAAGTGCTTTGCTAGTGACAGTTAGCGCTATTATATAGATTCGCAAGCGTCGATGACGCATCGTACCTTTCTTCGCTGTCGTTACGACATAGAGGCAATCGACGGTAAGGAGCATGAGGGTAGTCGGGAACTCGTAGCCCAGCAACCAGAACTGTTTGGGGTATACGGTCAGTCGCGAAAAACCGGCCGTGAACTGCCAAAAAGATGACAACTGTAGACAAAATGATAGTGACATATGATACGTACATGCATCGAATTGTTCTTGTGGAACTCGGGGTTTTCCTCGACTTTTCCGAGCAGGATGACGATGGAGGAGACACCACCAAAGACCTGATCACCAGCGCGCTTGTCGGCCTTCCAGGCATTAACGAAGTGGTTAATGCGCTCCTGGAAGAGCTTCCCATCGATCTTAACATCTCCCATCTTGATAGACGACCTGCGATGCGGTCAGTTGGCGATGGCGATGGAGATGGCAAGTCGGGCGACGATGTGGAAATGCGTAGGTGGTGAAGGCTGTGAGAAGGAAACAAAAGTGACGAAAGGAAGGAAAAGGCTGTATTGTATTGTATTGCATGTATGTACTTTTGGGAAGTATGAACTTTGGTATCAGATTCAGTTTAGCTATACTGGGCGCTTCTCCACACTACCTACTGTTGCCTGGGCATGTACTTGTACCCGTGGCTCAAAATCTGCTGGCAGGGTACTTGTATCCCAAATGCATGCAATTAAATGTGCCGACGCGAGAAGCTCGGGCCCACTTCTAGCATCGCGTCGAGTTATCGTGTTATCGTGTAAACCTTCTTGGCAGTCGCGGTACGTGCTGTACGTTGCTTGTACTTTAATGGATTCACCAGAAACTCCAAGTCCACGATGTGCCGTCTCAACCCACCAAGCAATGCTGGCCAAGGACGACATTTACCCTGCAGAACTCTGAGCATTGATTCTTGACACGGAGTAGATAGTCGTTTAGCCTTCTGCGACAGCGTCTCCATGCATGCCCTTACCTGCGCTACTAGATCAAAAAATGTAGCGGCTTAGGATAGGATCTGCTCTGCTATTTGGTCACGAGTTTAGACCATCATAGTAGTTATCATGGAGTGCTGCATTACAATACGAACAGGTAGATCGCATAAGCCAACATCCCCAAAGTCACTCCTGAAGCAACCCGCCTTCTCTTTCCTGCATTTGACAGTCCCTTTCTGACAACGGCCTCTCTCAATCCAGTTCCTCGACCTCTGCTGGGGTGAGGGACGAGACGAACTCTTCCTTGCTCGGCAGGTTATCGAACGGGAACCTGCCAACCAGGGAGGGCAACGACTTTGTGTCCTTCAAGCTCTCCACGCGCCGAAAGCGGCTGCCGTCTCCCAAGACGGGCAGACCCCCGGTTCCCCAAACGAGGGAGGCGTAGACCTCGAGCGCATGCTCGTCGAGGTCGACGACGTACGCCCACTCGCAGAAGTAGGTGTCGGCGAGGAACTCGATCTTGCGGACGACGGGCACGGGCTTCTCGGCGGTGGCGTCAGCAACGAGCCGCAGGATGTCGGCGCCCGTGTCGCGCGAGACGGACGGGCAGACGTCCCGGCCGGGGTGCAGGACGTTGCATCGCTCCTCGAGCTCCCGCTCATCTGTGGGCGGCGGCCGTGCATAGTGCTCCTGGCTGACGCGCTGCATCTCCGCGTACCAGGCGTTGAGCTGGTCCTTGGTGGGCTCGTACAGCATGCTCTCGGCGTCCAGAACGGACCGGAGCTTGGAGAGGTTCTCCGGGTCGCTGACGAAGCGGAGGACGGTGACGCCCTGGCCCTCCGGGTAGCCGTCCCACTGGCCGTACTGCGCGATGCGGTACTGGCCCTTGTAGTAGACGAGGACGAGGTGGCGGGTGCCCATGATGTTCTGTTGTTGCTGTGTACGGCCGGTCTTGTTTTTAACTGTGAGGACGAGGCTGTAATGACTGGTTTGACTGTAGAGCTTTTGGGGTGGAAAAAAGTGTGTGGGAGGCGGGGAAGGCGTAGTCGTATAAATAGGCCTTTGAATGTGCAGTAGGTATGCGATGTCACAGCATCGACTTAAACAAGCATCCCACCCCTTACCTACTTTTCCAGGCAGCAGATAACTATCTTGTTGCGTGCAACCGGTGTCTAATGGGGGGAAATGATTACACAGCATCCCTAGAACGGCATTGGTGCCTAAGGGAAACAAAAACAGTTTTTGCTTCTCGGTCCAGCTTGAAATCTCCGAACAGCTAAGAACAAGTAGGTGTCGATTTCTTCCCTAACTTCTCACTGGACTCAAGACATCGGGTCGAGATAGTAGCCTGTGAGGAGAAGTGGTCACTCTACGTAGTCGGAGAGTTACGATTGACACTGCGTCACTGGTAGCTCAAAGGATGTATAGCGTAAAATATGAGGGC
The DNA here is from genome assembly GCA_004155035.1 of Monosporascus sp. 5C6A. Taxonomy (NCBI): domain Eukaryota; kingdom Fungi; phylum Ascomycota; class Sordariomycetes; order Xylariales; genus Monosporascus; species Monosporascus sp. 5C6A. Next base: position 99,646 of record QJOB01000218.1, read on the forward strand.
TTGTTGAATATTGGCCCTCCTCAACTGTTCGTCTTCTATCATCCTCGCTATTCATATCTATTGCCGCCGCTGTAAATTTACAATAACGCTATGCGCTAAGTCATATCTGGGATAACGGTAAGTTCCCTAACGCAGTCTCTCATGCGATGCTATAGCCCTTCTCCCTATCGTGGCTGGGACGAGGTTGCAAACACTTTGCCTCGGCTCTAGCCCAATTTCGCAAGTCTTCATTCCAATCGGTTTAGTCTCTCATTGCGGTAAAGACAGAGACGCCCTCAAATTCTGCAATATCACCAGTGTGTCGTTCACCCCGGTGGCGAATGGGCGTTTCCACATAATCCTCCGTCATCATCTTTTGGACGCGTGCATTGCCGTGCTGCCTATATAAATTTAGTCGACTCAGAATACCCCGCTATGTTGGGAACTGGTAGAAAGACTAGGCTAATAGGCATGGCGGAAAAGGCTAAGAGTCCCGCCTTCACAGCCATTGTATAGCCTTATGGCGTAACTGGGACAGGTGGGTGGACTCTGCGAGCCCCTAGCCAAGAAACCATGAGAAATAGGAATTTAAACCTACCCAATAATAAGTGCTAAAATAGACAGGATAATAAGCGTATTCGTTAGAGGATCAGCTATCTATCTATCAAGGTGGCAGAGAGCCATACATATATACACAACACCTACAGAAGTTATGTTACTGTACTTGTAGGAAGCCCTTAGCCCTTACTTTAACACTTCCGTTCAAGGCTTTATAATGTACATATACATGCTCCCGTAGTCTACTGTGCTTTCGTATTCCGGGTCGCCTATCTCGATTAACTTTTATTACTTAGTCAGCTCCCGTAACTTAAAGCTTCCGTAACTTAAGGCTCCCGTAGCTTAGTAAACTTACGCTACTAAGTTAATTTTAATTAGTCGATTCTCGGCCCGGCCTTTACTTATTCGGTCCGACTTTTGATAAAATGGTCACGTTACTAACTTTCCCCTTACGAGCGATTACCGAATACTAGCTTTAAGCTAAAGGCCTTGCGAAATTTTAAGAACGGCTTTCGTACGAATGGCTTAGTTAAGCCGTTTACTACCATATCCTCCGTTCGGACATACTTTAATTAAACCTTTCCTTTTGTTATTTTTTTCTTAACAAAATGTTATTAAATATTAATATGCTTAAAACGATTATAATTACCTGGATTTTTCGTTAATACAATCGCGCTTTAATTATTATAATAAATAATTATTACGCTTAATTTAGTTTTAATTATAATACTTCTACCTACCTTTTTAAAATCCGTATTAAATTCGTTAAAAAAGCGTTATAACCAAATAACTTTTTTAATAACTTAGGTTTATTTAACGTATTTAACTTTATAAGATAATTATATCGTATTAACTTACCGCTTAAATAACCAGTTAATCGTTTTATTACCCAAATTAAAAACGTACCCGGAAATTAACTTCCGGGTATTAAAATTACTTACCCAATTAATATCGTTATAACCAGCTAAAAAACCTAATTTTCCTTTAAATTTTAATAACAACTTTTTCGTCCTTTATAAATAATAGAAAATTCGTTTTATTACAGCTTTATACTGCGGTATAAAGTCGGATAAGTATCTGCTTACGTATAATATTACGTAAATAAGGTCTGCTTTAATCTTTATTATTAAATATATTAAAAAGCTAACAGTTAATTAATAACATTGTTTGTTATCTTTTAGGTAAATTTTATCCTTTTTTTTTAATCTCGAAGTTATTATTAAGGTATTAATTCTTTTGCAGTTTTTTATTTAATACAGTCCAAATATTTTTTAATGTATCCTTATTAATCTAAATAAATCGTTTAATTTAGCCGGTTCCTTCGAATACGGATACCTAGGTAATATTAGCAAGGCCTAAAATCTATTATCTAAAATTGCTTATTTAATAATGCCTTAAATTTGCTAATAACTTTTTTATTTTTGCTAATTATTAATAAATCATCGACGTAGATAGCAATATAAATCCTATTTTTTTATTAATAAAAACCCGGGCGTTCATGTTAATAGGGCTAAAACTTAACGTCATTAAAAATTCGGTTATGGTTTTAAATTATACTTTTAACGCTTACTTTAAGCCGTATAGTACCTTTTTTAACTTGTATACTTTACTCGTACCGTCGTCAAACTCCTTTAATTATTTTATATATATCTCCTTTTTTATTTTACCATAAAAAAGCAATTTTTACATTTATTTGCTCGATTTTTAAATTATAGGCAGCAATTATAGCAAATAAAACCTTATAGCTTATTAGCTTTATTATTAAAGCGAAAATCTCAAAATAATCCACCTTTTTAATCTGTTTGAAATTACGGACTATATAACGTGGCTTATAACGTATAATCTCGTTATTAAATCCCCTTTTAAGCTTGAAGACTTATTTGCTATAAAAAATATTTATTTCCTTTTAATTTTATTAATTTCTATGTATTGTTATTTAAGAGAAATTAATACTTTACTTGTATCGCCTTGCGTTATTTGCTCTAGAAATAATTTCGCTTTGTTTTATTAAGTATTTATAGCTTTATACCGTTATTTACGCTTTTAATATTCGCTGTTAATATTAAAAATGAATAAAGCATAAATATATGATCGTTTTTATACGACATTTAATTCCGAACTGGATAATGAAATTTTAGACGTTTTAGGACTTAATTACTTAAACTAAAATCGGGTATAAGCTTTGTAATATTGCTTATCGGATTACGTTTTGGTAAGCTCTGTATTGTTATAATAGCTTAACGTTTGCTAATAATACCTTAAAGTTATTGTTTAGTTGGTAAAAAGGTTTATGGGAAGGTTTATATAGCTTAGAAAGTTTATGTAGCTTTGGAGATTATTTCCGGTTTAGCCCTTTTTTTAATATCGAAATATATATTCTGAGTTAAAGCTTTAATAATTTTTCCTTTAAGCATTAAAATCCTATACGTTAAGTTGCCGTTATAGCCGATTAATACTTCTTAAACTGCTTTTTCGTTTAGTTTCTTTCTTTTTGTTAAAAGAAGAAAATAACAGATTTTGAGACCTATAGTTTTAATATATGCGATATTAAGTTCCTGTCCGTAAATTATCTGCCATAAGGTAATATTAAGTACGTTATAAGAGCTCTAGTTATGTAAGTAATTAACTGTTTTTAATGCTTTAAGTTATTAATTAAAGGGTATGTTTTTTTTTCGTAAATAAAAGCTTGTTTCAAATTCTAATATTAGGGTTTTCCGTAATGCCGTTATTTTCGTATTATTTTATATTAATAATTTGTAAAGTAATGTTACGTTATAACGCCCATACCTTAATATCGTTAAAGATAAATTTTCTACTTTTATTTACGTGTAATATTCGGCATTTACGACCTTATTTCTTTTTTTAAAAAGAACTTAATAAATTATTCGACGTAAAACCAGACCTTTTGTTTATTTTTTATCGGTTGCATAACGTTAAAACAGTTATGGTTATTTATTATAATAAGGCAGTATTTTTCGCTTTTTACGTTAATAATATGGAATAATCCGCAAATATTTAAGTAAATAACGTTACCTGGATATGTCTTTTTATGTAATGTATTTTTGTATAACGTATAACACAAACGAGCTGCGCGCACAAACGAGCTGCGCGGTTTTTTACCATATCGCAACAACAAATTCGAATTAATCAACCACAACATATCAAATCAATTAAAATTAATCGGATTTTTCTTCGCTAAACGTCTCTACAGCTTTTTCACAAGTGCGCGCATTATGTCCGGGCTTGCCGCAAACGCCACACTTCCGTTTCTTCATCTTAACCCTTATGCAACGATTACCTTCAGCTACTGTTAGCTGCATTTTCCCACTACCCCCTTTTTTTTCGGCCAGAAAAACTTGTTCTTCTTGTATAATAAATATCCCTTTTTTTTGGAAACGTTTATTTTTAATCCTTCGACGTCTGCTTAAAATATAATTAGTTTCGCGCAATTAAGCGGTTTTTTGTTTAAGGAAAGTAACTTTATGCCAAAATACTAGTTAATTTTTGATTAAAAAATTAACCGATTTAACTATTCTTGTCGGCGAACTACCTTAGTAATTTTTATTTTTTTTTGTAAATAACGTCCTTGTTTTTTTATTTCCTTAATATTCCTAGGGATTTTTGCGGATAAGAAAATAAAACCGGCGGAAGTTAACGAGGAGACGGTCAGCATAGGTACAACTAAAGGAATTTTAAGCTCGGAAAAAACGGTATTAAAATCGAATAAAACGAGATTAATTACGGCAAATCCGGATTTAATATTGTCGGACGTTATAGCAACTTTAAACGCGTCGTAAAAGCCGGCAAGGAAATCTTTTTTTGGTAATATAAGTATAATAGCATCGCATTAAGCTTTCGATATATAACGAATAAGCGCGTTTTAAGGAAAAAAAAAATACGTCAAAAGGTTAAAGTTTATACGAGAAATACGCGGGCATACAAAGTATAATAATGTCGTGGTTGGCGTAATATTTTTCGAATTTTATCGAATGGTAATTTTCGTAGCCGTCGAAGATAAGAAAACGTTTCGATATTTTCGTACGCGTTCGAGTATGTTAATCGAAATGTTAAACTTATTTTAAACCTAATTTGTTTGTTGTCCAGTTATTATTACTTAATACGATTTTTTAACCGGCTACTGGTAATGGGTTATCGCGGAACCAAGTTTTAAGGTAATTTTTCCCCGTTATAATAATAAATAACGATATAATTTAACCTTAGGAATTAATAGCTTAAATAACTGTAACCCATTTTTTATTTCCTTATTAAGCTTATCTAGGTTTTCCACGTTTTTCGGTATTAGTAATTACTATGCCCGTTATTATAAGAAGCCCCATTAAAAATCCAGTTTCGTCGAAGTTGTAAATATCCTTTTTTGCGATGCCGTGTTTTGCGATAATAACCCGAATAAGTTCGAACTATTTACGAAATATCTCTGGATTTTCGCATAGTACTTGTTAATAATTAATTTTCCGATTTAAACGCGTTTAGAGTTTTTTTTGCCGTTTAATAAAGTTAAATACCTAATTAACCCCGACGCGTTCTATAACGCGTTACGCAAGTAACAAATTCGCCATATTTTTAACATGTTAACGCCGGATAAGAAACGCTTGCGCATTTAAGTCGAAGATACGGTCGATAATCGATTTCTTTTCGGTCGGCGTTAATTTTCGTAAATTAGGTATGGTATCGGGTCGGGCAGATTTATTATTATATCGAAATCTTAAAGTAAAAAATGCAACCGTATATATAAAACCAAGTTTGACATAGGAAAGTTTAGGGTTTCGTTTTTTAGCCTGAACAGCTAAGTTTATTCAAGTTTTTTTTGTAAGCCGTTCCATGGAAGTGGTATTAAGAAATGAATGATTAAAGTTGGATAGCGAGAAAGTTGAAAAAAGCGCGCAGCTCGTTTGTGCGCGCAGTTCGTTTGTGTCATACGTTATTTTTTTATACGACCTTTAATGTAGGTTTCGTAAGTGCAGTAATTTTACGCATTATTTATGTTTTATATTATATGTTCGAGTTTTAGCAGTAATATTTCGTTTAAGTAATTTATTTTTTCGTATTATAACTTTCTTTTTAGGTTGATTAAGTAAGTTAATAAGGCTAATATTGCTGTTTGAGATGTTTTTAAGGCAAATAGATTACTAAATCGGAGTGCATAAATTTTAAAGGTAGCCGTTTTTAGGTTAACGTTAGGGTTGGGAACCGGGTTAGTGGCTTGGTTAATAGCCTGATTAGTAATTTGGCTAACGGCCGGGTTAGTAATAAAATCGCTTATTTTGCTGTAAGCCGGGTATATTAATGTTAATATTGATATAGAGTTTTTTTTGGTGTCGGGTTAATATCGTAATTTCGCATAAGTTTTGTTTAAAAGTTATTTTTGCACTTTTATTTAATAGTTATATTACTGATATCAGGTTAATACCTAACTTAAAGGCGAAAAGGACGTTTTTAAAGGACGTTTTTAAAGTTAACCCATAATGTTTTAGTTAAAGTAATGCATTTTATATTAACTATATTTTGTTTAATTACCAGGATTTTGACACCGTTAATGCTTTTAATAATAAAGTTATCGGATAAAGAAATAAAGGTAAAATTAATAAATTCGTTACGGTTAAACGTAATATGTTATCTATATTCGGAATTTAATATTTAAACCTTTTGTAAAAAGCAAATTGGATCCATAATTAGATATTAGGTATCTAGGTATCTAAATATTAAGGATTTTGTCGTTTTTGTTTTTAGTTCTGTATATCAGTAATGCCTTTTTTTGGTATGCTATCGTTTTTTATAATAACTACAGATAAATATTTTTATTATAATTAAGTTCTATTTTTTATTGATATTTTAATAACATTCTTTTTATAACTTACGCCTTTACGGGGCTTTAATATTACAGCTGGCACGCTGTTACTTTTTAATTTATCCATACAAATTTTTAAACCTCTATTATACCGATAACGTTAGTTAATTCGAGTAAGGCCTGGGTATAGGAAATCCAGAACATTTACACTTAAGGTGTATATTTTCCCTTTAACTTACGGATAAAATAAACGGTTAAGTAATTAATAAAAAACTTATATTCCGGCCTTATACGCGTATACCCCTCTTAAATTTCCATAATATCTTTTCCAAATTTGCGAATATTACCGTAGTTATCGAATTTGGCAGTATCTTATCTGTCGGCTAATTGTAATAACGATAAAATACCTTCTTGTCCGAATTCCTTTTTAATTTAAAGGAATAACTTTATAACCGTATTTTATACCTTAACGAATTAGTCGATAAACTGGCTTAAGTTATTATAAAGTAATATAATAATTTTACGTTAAAAGGTTAGTTATTATAGTTGTAATGGTTAAGATATCTTATCGATTATATTAAGGGAGTTTTCCGGCATAAACTTATATTTATTGCAAGCTTTTAAAATTATTATTATGTATTTTCTTTATTTCGAGTAAATTTTTCGGTTCGTAAATTCCGGTAAAGCGTTTAACTTAACTGTAACGTAACTAATTTCGGGAATATTAATAACGCTAACGTTAACGTTAATATTACGTTACAAAGTTATATTAAGCGATAATACACCGATAAGAAATTACTATAAAAATATAAAAATATAATTATAAAAATTAAAATTACGGTTAAAAATTTAATTACAAAATATTTTAATAAACGTATCGATTAAAACAATACTTAAGGTAACGTTATCGGCCCGAAATTCGCCTTCGTTAATAAATATAGTTTTGCTATTTAGCGTAATTATTTCAGCCTTAAATAGGTCTTGTTCGCTTATTAACGTAAGGATTGTAAAATTATCGAAATCTAACTATTACTTTAAAATAAATTCGGGAATAAACTACCTCCGTTATTAACGTTTAATACCCAAAGGTCTTCGTATAACCAAAAACTCTCTATAATATTAGCAATATAAAATAATGCTTAACTGTAAAAAATCGTTATTAAAACACCTCCCGAATAAATCGTCCAAAGTTAATATGTTTCTTATCGGTTAACGTCTCACACCACCTCGCGGTACATACCACCTCGCGGTACACTTTTTAACACCTCATAACAACTAATCCAAATAACTCAACCACAACACATCCAATTAATTCAAATCAACCGTATTCTCTTTCGTTAACAGCATCTACAGC
>QJOB01000219.1:0-107274 GCA_004155035.1 Monosporascus sp. 5C6A
ACCCAATTTTGAAGCCATCAACAACAAAACCCTTCAGCTCAAACAACAATATCTCAACAACGGCTTAATCAATTAACTCCATACTAACGGGTACGTACAATGATGCAATCTGCTTCCTCCTTACCATCTTTTTCGCTTTCGGAAGGTTCGTCTTACTGTTCATCTTGCAGAATGACAGCTAAGCCTTGCAGAATGACAGCTAAGGGTCTCTTCCTAGGGGCTCCAAGCCTTACTTTTACCTTCCTAACCGATATTATCTTTACGAAAGCCTTATTTGGGTCGGGCTGTACCTTTTTGCGTTTTTTAGGTTTTGCTTTTTTAAAGGCTGCAGTTAATTAACTATTATAAACCTCGGCGGCGGAAAGTTTATTTATTTTATCGTTAAGGGCTTTCGCGAACTTACGGAATAAAAGCCGTATGGTAAGATTTCCGAAAGTTAGATTAACTTATATTAAGGATTTTGTAACCGAACTAAATCCTTCGATAATTTAAGCGTTTTAATACTTAAAGCAATTAATTAGCTAAAAAAATCAGGACATAAAGGGGTAGAAATTAATTTCCGGACGGGTACGTCCGTTATTTTCCTTTTTTCCTTGACGTATCTGTTATTTAATATTTTTGCTTTATTAATAAGACGCAATTTTATTATTTCCCAGTTTTTTATAATATATTTCGAAGTTATTATAATTTCGTTTTACGTTTTCGAAAGTATTTAGAAAAAGTTGGTTTTGTTTATAAGTTCGGAAGCCCGTCCGTAACAGCGTTTGCGGAATTAATAACGGAACTTCCGTTTTAAGGTAGCAAATATATTTATATCAAAAGATTGGAAAATGTAGGAAACGTAAGCAGGTAGGAAAATAATATAGATCTTGTTTTAAAGGTATATTTATATAAAGTTTTCGTTAGTATGGCTGTTATGGCCGTCGATTATTAATAGTTTTTATTTATTAAGGTTTTCGGGCTTAATATAGGAAATAAAAATTTCGCAAAGTTATTTTAAGTTAATTGCGGTATTTGTTTAGTCGTTTTTTGAAGTAATAAAGTACCAGCTTTCGTATGTTTTATTATCCGAATCGGGAAATTATTGTTATTATACATTAACGCCGTTAAAAATTACGAATAATAACAACGAATACCCGTTAATATTAATATATACGATTATAATAATCCATTCCTTTTTAAAAGCATTCTTTAAAAGGATACATTTCCTTAAGGGTTTTTTAAGAACAAAAGCGTTTTTTTATGCCTTCCATTATTCCGATTTCGTTTACATTAAATCGATTCTTTTATTTAATAACCTTAACTTCTGGTAAAGTAAAGCGATTAAATAAAACGTTAGTAAAAACCGGGAAAGCGTTATTTAAACGCTTAAAATTAATTGTCGTATTTTTAAAAGTTTTAATTTTAAAATAACGGCGTAAAAATCAGGTTATTTAACTTTTCTTTAGGCGTTCGGAATTGCCGTTATTAATTAAAAGGCGTTATGCGTACAGGCGAAATCGGGAATAAGATGGCGCATAACCCAAATAACTTTATATAATTACCCAATAAGCTAAAGTTTTTTCCTGGATTTGTAATAACTTTTAACGAGCTTTATTAGTTTTTTTTTTCGTCGGTACACCTTGGATACGGCGTAATATGTATTGTCGGTCGACTTGGTAGCTTTTAAAGGCTGAACGCAGGGATTTCTTACGTTTGACCTTGTTAATGGCTTGCGTCGTACGGAATTGAGCTGAAAGCTGTATATCGTTCGAAAGCGTAGATTCTGATATATAAGAAGATAATTTTTTTAATTTTCAAAAGCGTTGTTGAAAGTCTTTTTATAGAGAAAGAAATCAGTAAGTGGATCAACGCGTAACGCGGATGTGGGGTGGCGCGTTGGGGGGATGGGGCGTTGGTGGGGGGGTCATCTTAGGTAGAGGTCGGCCGTGTAGGCGAGGTAGAAGGCGCGGTCCTCGCTGCGCCGGCTGCCGTGGTGCGGCATTTTCATGACGGAGAAGTGGTCCGTGTGGAGCGGCGTGAGGAGCGTGGCGCCGTCGCGTATGTCGTTCTCGTCGGGCAGCGTGTCGTGGCCGTCGCCCGGGAAGAGAAAGCTCAGACCGTCCGAGTTGACGGGCTGCCCCGCCGCGTCGGTGTCCTTAACGCCATGGTCAGGATGGTCGAGCTCCGCTTGATGGCCTCGGGGTCCCAGTTGTCGGCGTGCATTTCGCCCACGTTGACGGCCGAAGACGGAGTCGACACAGATTTCGACGACATCATCATGAGCATCCGTGCTCAAAGGGTTCTGCAGCAAGGGAATCAACTATAGGCTGCGGTAGGCTGCGGGGTCTCGCCTTTTTTATTTCTCAACGCGGCAACTATCAAGGATTCAGTAACGTTAAACAAATTATAGTCCCAAAGCGGTCATTTTTTGTCTGTGACCCATTCGAACATATAGAGGTGTGTTGTCATTAATCGCATACGAATGTCATCCTTACTTTTTACTATTTACGTTTTACTAATTAACTATAACGTAGGTGCATAGCGAGCGAGACACTTCTAACCAAATACCTATCTTTTACATTCAACACGACTTTTCTCCACAACAAACAATGGAATCCACTCCTGTAGAAAGTGGGATATTGTTAGAACGCCATCGAAAGCGAAGTTGAATGAGAGAAGTTGGTTATATTGACACTCAGAGCCGTATTCTGCCTGGAGAAGGTCATACTTGGGGCCGAACTGCTCAAGTTTAGAGTGGACATGTTCAGAGCGAAACGGGGCCAATGTTCATGCTTAACTAGCCTCCCCTCCCGGGAAGCGGCTTGGTGAAATCGGCTCTTGTCCAAGATCTGCGCGCAGACGGGTGGATTCATTGCCGTTTCTAGAGGCCTCCATTCTCTCATGCGGTTGAATACCAGGCAGCATATGGATTCGTCTTGCTACCTCACTTAGCTCGGGCAGATCTAATGAGTGTCTTTCATGCTGGATGAAATGGCTTGCCTCTGAGATCGTTACACTGGTAATGGTTTCCTTTTCATCAACTCCACTCAAACATTCAGTTTTCGCCTCCTGAATCCGCCCTTTCCAGAGTCTACGCCTCGGTGTTTTCTCAGTGTCGAGTCAGTTCTCCATGCATGCTGCGCCTGAATGAACGACGCTCAGCCAACATCTCGTTCCTCTCAGAGTAGACGAGCCCTGCCAGGCCTTATCTCGTCGAGTATCACATGCGCCTCCTTCGGTGTCGCCGCGGCGAGGCAGACTTGGAAAAGGTGGATTTAAGGGGCATGAGACGATAAGGGGCGACTTCACACGGTAGATAGATTCACTGCCTTGTCAGAATGACTCCTTTCATGCCGGTTCGTGGTCATCTCAGAGGGACATGGATCGAGATGCGCGCCACCTATAAGGATGACCGTCCAGGGGCAGCCAAGCCCCAGGCAGGGGAATTCAAGCGGATTAAGGAGGCATAGTCATGCGCAGCTCGTGGAGGACCATTCAAGGACAGCCCAAGCGCAAGACAGGGTACGCTATAAGCCAGGGGGTGCATAGATCGAGAAGGCATACTCCTAGACTTGGATCCACCAGCATGAAGGGAGGCAACCACGCGCACAGGTCCCTTCCAATGCGGTCGTGACTCCTCCTTGCGAAACGTCTAGGCAGCCAATGTTCTGAATGACCCCATGTTTCCAGCCCTATACGAAATGGAACTGGGCTGGCTCCCTCCTTCATGCTTCGCCTCGTACCCTGCCGTACCTCTTGCCGCCTGATCCCACCCCTCCCGCGTCCTGCCTGTCTGTAACGCCACCTAAAGACTGAGACTCGGTTAGCATGATTAAGACTAGTGGCAGGGATTTATAGTTTTAACTATGCAATTACGGCTTTTTCGAACGCGACGGTTTCAGTAGCCCTGTTTGGTACTTAAACTTTTTCTTAACGGTTCTTCCCGAAAACGTTTTTATAAATATGCCTTTTTTATCCGTTCGGATTTCCCGTACCCCGCCCGGGGCATAAGTTATATTAGGATGTTCTTGTAAACGGCGCGTATAAATATCCCTTTTCGATTTTTATATCTTGGTTTTAATAGTTTTATTTATAACCTAAAGTTTTTTTGGTAATTTTCGCTTAACGGAATTCAGTTACGTTAAAAAAAACATAAAATGTTTTATAATTTTATAATACTTATTAAAATAATAACAAGGAATTTAAACCTTTAAGTTTATTTACTTATATAAATTAATCGTACGATTAGTTATTATTTTTTAATTTAGCTTTATTTTTTTTCCGAGCAGTTTATTATTTTCTTATATTTATCTGCTTTATTAACGATTAATTAACGATACTGAAAACGTGTAATAAAACGAAATTATATAAACCAGCCCTTAAGGTTTTTATCGTCCGGCTTTACCAACCTTATTTTAATTCCTTAAAGGACGATTTATGCATACTTATAATTCATTAAAACCTGAAAAAGTACCCCTGCTACGTTGCTTCCATTTTTGATATGCGGCTATTAAGGTAACAAAATAAAGCTCTTAAACTACCGTACCATCAGCATACCACGCAATTTCCAAACAACTTTAACCGGGGTAACGAAAACGAGATTATGTGGCTATATACCACCAGGCTCACCTTTAATCAGGTTAAAGCAGCTGCAGCTCAGGACCCTGTACCGCAACGGAAATCGCTAAGGGCAACTTTCGGGTATTGCATATATCTGTTCTTAAGGGCTGTATTGCGCAAATAGCATACTGCAGGATAGCTTTGGCTAGTTTCTTATTACTCGGCCTTAGGTTTGCTGACATACTGTCCAGTATCCGTTGGAAGAAGTCGCTCATTTCGGACGGCATTTACTCTAGAGCTTCTTGTACCCCAGTCTTCGAATGGACGGTCGCCAAAATCTCCTCCAGGGCCAACTGAACCCAGAGAAAATTGCCCTGGACGTTTCTTACAACCATTGAGATGACCTCTTGCCTATCTGTCAAGATCGAACGGGAGCGTTTCAAGCTGTTGATTGATATATGCCCTCATACCGTCCTTGGTGTCTTCTGCCTGGATGGTTTCTTGCCTGAATACATCATACCACAATCTAGTCAGATTGAGGGTACCATATTAGTGGCCTTGAGTGTTTTGACATTACCAGAGACGCTTGCGCACATACCTTAGCTTCTGAAGCTGTCTGTCGAGATCCATACCGAGTCGTGAAGACATGAGGACTCTGATCTGCGTTCTGCTCTGGACTTTGCCAAGGTAAGAAACGATTTCATTTGGTTTCTTGGCCTTATTCGAAGCATCGAGCACAAAGCACTATGGCTGATCCATTGGGAGCTCGAAGAGAGTATCGACGAACACCTTCTGCTAGAGAATTCTCGTCGACATTGAATGTATGTTCATATGATCTTGGTCAATCTCATTGAACCGCTCGTAGAAGGCAGGAAGGTAGATTACCATCTGTCGAACGATGGGCCAATTGAAGACGAGGTCTTACATTAGCCTTTAAGGTCAGTACCCCCTATTCGAAGCTGACTAGACGTGGATATGTGCACTGGCTAGGGAGCACGGAGTGTTTCTGGCAGCGGTCATCTTACCGTGGGCAATGAGACGAGGCAGCAGCGTTGTCCCCAAGTCGTATTCCAAGGAGCATCTCGAGGAGAGTATGGCAGGTCTGAAGTTTCTAGATGACCAAGGCATGCACTGGATTGACGCCGCTCGCGGGGGCAAAGAACGTATCAGATATATGGACCCTCGCAACCACTTCAGATTTGATATTTTCAACAAAAATGAAGAAGGACCTAAGCTGGCGTATGTAGCCCTAGCTACATCATAGACCTTGGAAAAAATAGGCCCTCTAGAAACCTAGGAATATGAAATCCCACGACACCTGTGGCCGGGGGAATATGCTCTGGGAGAGCCCTAATGAACAGAAAGTGGTAAGGCGGGAGGCCGACGGATGCTAGGACTAACATTTACCAATATACAATGACATCATCGATCATTCAGGAGTCGGGGCTTGGAAAAGCGGAAACTATTAACGGGGATGTGACAGAACATTTCAAAGACAGTTGGCAGCGAGAACAAAACTTGGTGTCCGAACCCGAAAAGAAATGAAAGAGAGAACGAAAGACGGGAGCGGTTCCAGAGCAACTAAAGATGCTACCGTACACAGAGAGATCTCGCTATGACCCATATTTTGCCGTCATCCACAGCGGGCTTGCTTTAGCGGGGTGCATACCTACAGGGGTTGGGCTAGACGCATCCGGGGCTCCGTCTATCCAAAAAATTTCCCTTCAAGGACCATCCAAGCGTTCTTGCTTTGCACATCACAACGCCCAACTTCAGTATGCACTCATTGGTCCAACCCAATGCCTGGGTAGCCCTGAAGCTGCCGTCAGGGAATATAAAGACACTTCAGGTCGTCCCTAATACGTTCGTTACACCCAAAAGTAGACCCTCATGGCTTAGCTGAAACCTCTACAGGACAATATCATTAGGAAAATATGGATCGTTTCCCAGCAATCTGATTATCCAACGACCATATCATCTCACATACGAACTCGAGGACAAGAGGGAAACAGAAAATTTCAATCGCTTGCGCGTGGTGCCTGCGTCCGAGCTGTATAGCGATATTCTATCGTCAGGCACATCGTCGACCTCGCCGGGAACCGCGACTCCAGCCCCCGAAGACGAAGATGGCGCAATCGCAACACCGATGGGTGTCGAGTATTCTCTTGTCGACCCCGACTCGGGCGTCGTGGTCGCGAAGACGGACCGTGCGCAGCTAGATGTCTCGGCGCGCCAGACCCTGAGCATGGAGGAGATCGAGCAGCTCAAGAGAGACGCCACGGACGCGGGGAAGGACTTGATTGCGAAGCTCATGCTATCGCACACGGCCATCGACCAAAAGACGCAGTATTCCCTCGCTAAGTATAAACTGCTGAAGACGCGTAAATACATTCGCAGGTTCTGCGTGCTGCCCCTGGACGTGCCAATGCTGGGCAACTGGCTCCTAGAGGAAAAAGATCCTGCCAAGATCCTGGAGATGCGGGAGGAGATGATCGCCCTGCTGGGCTGCTGGGCTAATGTGCATTTTGGCGGTAAGGACAGGTGCGAGAACGGTGAACCCGAGGCGGACAGTGTGAACAAGGTAGCGGACGGCGAAAACAAGCCAGAGTCGGAGCCGACAACAGGGCGATGGCTTGTCGTGGATGATACAGGTGGTCTCCTGGTAGCCGCCATGGCAGAGAGGATGGGGGTGCTTTACCCAGCTGAGGCCGATGACTCTGCAGCCGCGAAACAACAGCCAACCTCACCGCAGATGAAAAAGGGAGAGCTCGTTGGTCAAGTTGAATCGAACATCAACGTCACCACCGAAGGCGCGCAACGAGCAATAGAAAAGGGCACGTCCAAAGAGACGGAAACCCAAGAAGGCGAACAAGCTCTGGTTAAAGCAAACCACCCCCCAAGGAAACGACACGCAGGAGACAAACATAGACACGACGACATGCACGTACCATACGCGCGCTCAAACACCCTCACTCTCATCCACGCCAACTCGCAGCCCAACCTCAGCTACTTGCGGTACTTCGACTTCGATCACACGAACCCGAACCAGGGGCTCGACCACCCGCTCGCGAGGCACCTGATGACACTCTCGTGGCTACAGCTCCTGGAGCCGGAGCTCGACAGCGCGTACTCGGCGACGCCGCCGCAGGCGACGTCCGAGGAGCTGCGGTCCTGGAAGGCGAATCGGCGCGGCACGTACCACCGGAAGCGGCGGCGATGGGCCAGGATCCGGCACGTGGTGGATGGGACGCGCGGGGGCGGGTTCTCCGGGCTCGTGGTGGCGAGCGCCATGGACCCCATCTCGGTGCTGCGGCACACGGTGCCGCTGCTGGCGGGCGGCGCGCCAGTCGCCGTCTACTCGCAGGCCATCGAGCCCCTGACGGCGCTCGCCGACTGCTACAGCGTGTCGCGCCGCGCCGCCTGGGTCGCGGACCCGCCAGCCGAAGCCGCGGGGCGCTCTGCTGAGGAGCTCGAGCGCTGGCCCGGCACCGACGAATTCCCCCTCAACCCGTCGCTGCTGCTGGGCGCTTCCATCCAGACGAGCAGGGTCCGCAGGTGGCAGGTCCTGCCCGGCCGCACGCACCCGCTGATGACGAGCAAGGGCGGTGCCGAGGGGTACGTCTTCACGGCCTGGAGGGTCAAGCCCGCGGAGGGCAAGGTCGAGGCCAGGGGCAAGACGAGGCCGAGGAAGAGAAAGGCTGCGGAGTCGTAAGTCCTTTGATAGAAAGAGTTGTACGGGGCCGCAGACGTATCACTGCGCAAGAGATGTTTATGGCGGCTGTTTACGGGCTAAGCATCAGGTGGCGGGATAGGATTAGCTACAATAGGTTCTACCCCTGCATAAACTTCAGATACCATAGCAGATACCCGTGATCGGAGCGCATTCTACCCTCGCACCAGAACCCGAGATCTTTCCGGGTACTTTTACTAATAGACTGGGGTGATCGATTTCCCGTGCTCTTCATAGTGACTTGCCCATGAACTTCCTCTTCGTAAAACTCAGCCACCACTTGCTTGGCTTTCCGTCGCCGCCTTCCTCGTAGACTCTCGCCAGTAACCGGCTGGCCAGTTCCTGCCGGACCTGGGACAGGTATTGCCGCAGCTGTTCTGCCTCTTGCCTGTCTTTCGGGGGCTCATACATCTACATTGGGGGGGTTATTATCGTCAGCTCCCAGGCCCGCCCGCCTGTCTAGTCGAACAGGAATAGACTGACCTGGTTCAGGGGAAAGCCCGGGTCGCCGGGGATGGCGAAGTTGAGGTCGAGGGCGGTGTTGAGGACCTCCTTGGTGGCGTCGCGGACGCCGTAGCTCGGGCGGATGCGGCCGAGGCACTCGCTGACGAAGAGGATGCCGTAGATGAGCAGGCGGTCGGCGGGGCCCTGGATCTCGAAGTTGCGGAAGAAGGTGTTGGCGCGGAACAGCAGCAGCACCTCGTCGAGGATGTCGTACGACTCCGAGTCCGGGTCGGGCGACTCGTTCGCGGGCAGGTCCACCGGCGCCGGCAGCGTGTACGCGGGCCCGCGCGTCTTCGTGCGTAGCGGGAGCAGCGGTACATTGCCGATTAGCCGCGGCACGTTCGGGTCGGCGTTGAACATCGAGTTGTAGGCCTGCGTGGAGGGGACAGCGAGGCGGTGTTAGTTTTACAGCTGTTTTTGATTCGATGCGGTGAAACCCGGCTGGGCAGCAAGGCCGGGGAATGGGCGGTCGGAGGCCTACGTACCGGCATCCTGTCAAGTGGTCACCGATGACGGTCGGTGTGGTGGCCTAACAATGCGACGACGATGTTTTTGTTCGAGAGGTCGACAAGAAGGGGGAAAGCTCTTCTTGTTAGGCTAGGATGGCTGAAGCTGGAGGGGCTTGACGAGGCTTGAGGCTGAACTGACGCCTGTCTCAATCAATCACTGCAGGCTGGGGACGTCACTCGTGGCACCCCCTGTTCCCAAGCTTCCCAGCACGTCATGCGGAATAACATCGGTCCATTTCATGCCAAGAAACACTAACCTAATTTGGTTTAGTAGCCGATATCTGTCATCAGCCGACTGTAAAGCACTGAGTGGCAACAGCATATCGGTCGTCTTGGCGCCCCAAGTTCTGAGAGCTCTGATTTGTTAAACATCTTGAATCTGTTACGTGGCTAGAATCGTCATAGTGTGGCGCCTTCTGTGTGCCACGTTGTAGCCTAGCATCAACGCTAGTTGGAAGGAAGCAGTGGAGGCTTACCCAGGAAGGAAGCTCTCGGCTCTAGTCATGAGGTCACGGGAAAGCGCGACAGAGTGGTGTCGTGGCGCTTGCCCTCAAATGGGTCCCGGACCCAACAGCCCCACGGTTGTGTTGTTTTTTTTCAATCAATTCCGCAGCCGCAACCGCACCGTACAAAGACCCAGCCCCTCTAATTCAAATAAGACGCGTCTCTCCCTTCCGTCTCCCGTCCTGGCCTGCTGCTGTACTTCGTACTTGCTGGGTTTCACTTTAAGCGCCGACTGCCCTTAGACCGCGAATAGCAAAGATTCATTCAAATTCATATATTACATTCCTCTGATTACTTTGAATAAAGAAAACGGTGTCCTTGATTTCCGTGCAGTTCAAAGGCTCAAATCTGCAACCCCGAACCCCCCCGTTCATCTTTTTCCTCCACTTCACTCCAGGAGCTACTCGTTCGCTACGCCTTTACAACAACATATTGGCGAGCGCGCTTTGGTCACCAGTTTGCGGCAAAAATCCCGAATTCTTTTGCGAACGTGACTTCGTTCTATTTTAAGCTTGCGAAAAGCCGACCAACGCATCTCAACTTAGCGCAAGGCAGCATTTGGAGACATCCCCGTCACCCCCATGCAAGCCATGTCAGATCCAAGGCCGCCTACTCCAACGACCCCGACAATGGGGAAAAGGCGTACGCGCACGCGCACACGTTTGCGCAGAAAGTACACCGCGCCCGAAGTAGGATCACTCTACGACATACTGCATGACCATGCCAATACTTCACTCTTTCTCCTGCCCATATGCTGGACAGACCTCCATACACAACTACTCGGTTGCCGGTTCACCCAGCTGCCGCCTCAGAAGACACCAACCCCGTCGCATACAACCTCTCCCCGGAGATCCAAGCGCACGCCACCGACTGTGGTCAAAATAGCGAACGATCTACATACCCTGATGTCAACCGAACGGGATCGCCCGCTCCTGACAAAGACTCGTGCTCTAAGGGACATCTTATCTACGCTATTCCCGTCACATTTGTCAAGAGCGAAGACGTGTGCAGACCTCGGTATTCGTTTTGGTGGTCGTTGTTATGTCAGGGCAGTACGTTGTCAAGCGATATGGAAGCACCCGGACTCGGGCTCAAGATCATTTGACTCAGCCACCACTTGTTCAATCCCATCTGGTAGCCACCTCGTGGGTTCGACGAGCGTTAACAACAGCAGTGTGAGTTAATCCAGCCCGGATCGTCCCCTAGTATCCCCACTGATATCCGCCCAGACAATAAGTGATGCTCCGATCTTGGCATATGTGAGCCGCAGTCAGCTCAACCATGTTCGGAGAAATTGCTTCCGTGTGCTGGCCGGGCCCAACAGGACATACAACGGCCCTGTTCACCGCCTACAGGCCCTGCGCTCGAAGATGTTGATGCCCAAGAATCAGGATGAGGATCAATATATCCTCGCTGTGATGATCACACTTGCCCAACAGGCTGCATACAGTGAGATCACCTCCAGCCGAGCAACCTTCAATCCTAGGGATCTGAAAATTCGAATTTTGTCGACATCCGAGGAGGACGACTCCTTTATTGTTTACACGGGCATTGTGCCGGCTGCCTTCCTGCGGATGTTTCACGAACCAGAGAAGGCGCCACAGGGTGACACCAAAATCCAAATCAGCTATGCACAGGTTCCGATATGGCCGGTCCTTGGCCTTAAAGAACGATTGGGTCAAGCTCTTGGCGGCGAGGTCGTTGGTGACTTCGATGCGCTCAACATGGAGACGTACGAGTATGAACTGCCACCGACACCGGAAACCCCGTCCCCAAAACGCAGAAGGGAAGTCCTCACGGAGGTTTTTAATGCGAGCTTTTCCGAAGATAGGGACTCGGACAGCCCAGTGGAAGTGTTGGGGAAGAGGAGGCGATTAGAGGAAGGTAGGGTTGGAGTCGTCCGATGACAAAAGCATGAGACACGCATAGTATCCCAGCCTGAATGGATCGCCCAATGGAGTAGAGCAGTCAGCTATACCTCTTGGCTCGCGCATCTTCATTCAGCCAAAGATGGCTCGTATGATGCAGCGGGGCAGGGAGACCGGTACCTGATTGTTCCAACTCCCTTGTGGCTTTATGTCGGCCCCCAAACAGGCTTCATCGCTGCCGATGGTTTGGATGCTGAAACATGGTAGCAGGGCTAGTCGAGCAAGGGGATACTGCAAAGGCAGAAGCGTCTCCGACAAAGCACTTGGGGACTGGTTTATGCAACATCATGTACATGCCCGAGTCAGGACGTTGGAGGGTGGGCCGAGAAGATTAAACAAGCTTGGGCATGCTCAACATCTGAAACAACGCAAGCTGCTACGCTGGCCCTGATCAAACTATGTATGACGAGCGATAATGATCGGGATTGGAGAGGCCTTCGAGGAAGGACTATGAGAAATGAATGGATGCATGGCAATGAATGATGATACGGCGGACGGACGGACGGATAGATGAGCATTCTCTCGGGGCTACGAGAGGCTATACCCTTTGCTTCGCGACCTTCATAAAATGATTTGAAAATGGAATTTCTCTGGCTCAAGACTGATTTTTGGAAGTGTGTTGCATTCGACAATGATGTTCCAAGTAACGATTACTAGAACAGAAGAATGTGTGTATGTATGTGCTAATCGCAAATAGGGGAGTCACTCGCTGTTTCTGTGGTAGAGAGTTCATATTGGTGTTATAATAGTAGCTACATTTCATTCAGATATCAATATAACAACCCCAGGAATGCTCGTTATGACCAATGAGGATAATGATCAAGTATGACTATGAAGTCGACTATTCCCATGACGCCTTTCGCCAGTGCGCCATATGACACTCGCTAAAACAGACCAATCACAAAACGCAAAGCCTACCGCCTTTGGCGCCACAGCCAATCTTCGTACAAATCAGGGCTTAAGTCCACAGGCACGAAACCGGGAGTCTTCTTGCCATCGGAGTACGTCCCGAAAGCGGCATACGAGGCCGGATCCCGCATCAGACTCTTCATCCTCTTCGTCCCCGGGCTGTCGTCGCCCTCGCACACCATGCGGATCTCGTACGCCCTCCCCGCGAAGATGCTCGCCCGGGCACGGTCGCCGTGCGAGGCGCAGATCCGGAAGGCGTCGAAGTATATCCGCGCGGCCAGTATGCCGGGGTCCTCGCCGTACTCGTCGTACAGGAGGTCCAGGAAGGAGCGGCAGTCCCCCAGGACGGCGACGGGGTCGTCCCGGGCGAGGACCGGGTCGCCGACGGTCCCGCTCAGGCGCTGCAGCTGCGCGCGCCGGCCGTCGCTGACGCGCAGCTGGAAGGGCGGGAGTGAGCAGAGGCCGCAGCCGCACGTAAACCCGAAGGCGTCGCGCAGGGCCTTCTGCCGGGCCTTGGACGGGCCGCCCCCGACGATGTCGTAGGCGATGGTGACCTCCTCGCCCGCCCTGATCGGCCGCGTGGCGTGCACCGTCCCCTGCTGCCTCTCCTCGTCCCAGTTATTGTGGGCGTTCGGGAGGCAGTGGTGGTTGATGAGGCCGATCGTGGGGTAGACGGCGCCGAGCGGTGGCGGCGGCGGCGAGTCCTTCCCGGGGCCGGAGCCGGGCCCGCCGCAGGGCGGTGTGGCGTGGGGGGCCTTGAACGCGCCCCGGCTGAACAACGGGTACCGGACCGGGAAGCTGTTGTTGTGCAGGGATAGGAACTGCCGCTGCTGCTGCTTCGTGAGCGCCTTGAGCTTCACCGCCGCGACCGCGCCCTCCTCCAGCATCCTCAGCCCCATGTTCTGCGTGATGAGCAGGGGCTTCTCGGACAGGATCCGCGTCCCCTTGGCGATGTCGCAGCGCGCCACCATCCCCCTTTTCTTGCCGGCTTGGCTCCGGATCTCGAAGAGTGCACCGTTGCCATTCAGTATTTCGGCGTCCGCCACCGCCGGGGCGATGGCCTCGGGGATCTCCGGTCCGTCGGGTTGCTACATCTCTATCTTAGAGAGCCTTATCGGACAGCTCCGACAAGGGAAACAACTGACCTCGTCATAAGATCCGATCGACTTATCCACTTCCGGCCAGTCATAAAGACCGGCTTGATCATCTCCCCCGGTCCAATGCCGGACACGGTCGCCAAAATTGTCGCGGGCAATCCTGTGGATCGTTTTCGTGTACTCCTCGGCCGCCCGTTGCTCCGCCTTCGTGGAATTGCGGCCGGAGAGGTTCGAGCTGAAGCGCCGGAACTTGTGGCCTTCGAAGGGGACCTTCGCGTATTCCCCGCCGGCTTTGAACCATAGGTAGTTTTGCGTGACCTCTACTCGCGGGTCGTCCTCGTACCGTCGCTTGATAATCATGGTAAACCAGGTCCATCTCTTTTTGTCCTTTATACTCCCGGACAGGGGAGGCACCATGTCAAATCCGCAGTCGACTGCCATGATTCCAAGCCCGGCTAAATCCCGAGGGGAATGATGATAGACTGCACTTCAAGCAGAGAAAGGCGACGAACTAAACGGTCTTTCATGCGAGTACACATCGTGATATGTATCGCTAGCGGCCGTTGCCAAACCCCGACTGACTTATACCTAGAGTTAGTCTCCACCATAGCTTGCTGATGACTTGCAGCATAGTTGGATACCTATAGCAGCGCCCAATAACTTGCTGCCAGCACTGAGATCACATGCGACCAACACCCCATTGCCGATTATGGAGCCAAACGGTGGTATTTGGCCAGCGTTGGGACCGACGCAGATCTTGAGTCCCGGATTTATTGGTCACCGCTTACGGTGGCTCTGCAGACACCAACGACCACCAGTTCCATTGGAACACATCGCAAGACTTGAATTCCAACAGCCAAAAAGTATACGGAGCGACGGCATCGATCCCATATAATATTACACCCGGGGGATGGGGTGTGATTCCTCGACGATATCCCTATCACACTGGCATCTCCATATCTCGGAGGTTTTGGTTTAAGTATTATCGGCACGCATCCCAATCCCCGGAGCCAGAAACCCTCCGTCCTAGCATCTAATTAATCCCTAAACGTTTTATTACGCGGCGCGGCATCGTAAACTGCTCGTCATAGTATTATATTTGATGCGATTGGACTCTGCTCGCCCGTCGCAATAACACATCCTGCTGGGACCCATGGCCCCCTTTGATCGGCCTTACTGAGATGCGGCATCGTGAGCTATCGCGGTATTGCAACACACTGATGTTGCAGAATGAGGTTAGTTCTTTGTCAAAGGGAGCGGAACCCCATTACCGAAGCCATTCACTGCTCTATAGTTCCCAGCTCCTTCATGCTTTCACGGTACAGGAGGCGTCGATATTTATTACATATATGTCACACTAACTAGGAAGCAGCTGGGCAGTTCCTGAGGTTATATTCACCATCTAGAAAGCTAGGAAACGGAGATTCCACCTGGCGAGGGTGATTTACTAATATAGGGCACCGGAAAGTATTAAAGTTATTCCGAATGATCCCTGAAGCTCTAATGGTCTTTATAGGGAGCCCTTTGTATGCGGCGGAGAGTTTAGATATAAATTGGAAATACCGGGCCGTGCGTTTACAACAGTTTTCTTCAGTCGAATATGATGTAAGTTACCTGTGTAACGCCAACTTTGATTACCACACTACGTGCACCCAATTCGACCGTGCATTGGTTGGCACAGACGACGTTTTGATGTGGTATTACGAGATGAACCCAAGCAACACGTAAATGGGCACGCCTCTTCATTTCACTGATAGCTATGGTGCGTGAATCTTTGTCCACACATTGACGAGAATCGCAAACGACCTGTGGTTGAGAGTAGGGTTTGCAATGGGTACCCAAATGGGTACCCATCACTAACCCACGGATGATATTTTCAATCATAAGTAGGTAAAGAATAAATCTGTAAATGACACAGAATTACCTTGTAATAATTATTTCTGGGAATCTGTAAGTATTATAAGCTTTTATGACGCATGAATTTTAGGCGTGGGTAGTGATGGGTACTCATTTGGGTACCCATTGTAAACCCTAGTTGAGAGGTTGACAATGATCACTTGGTGCACGGGCTATCCATCATTGTGGTGCGACTCCCTTGTGCAGGGCCGCTACCCCGCCGAAAAGGATCGGCGTGTCGGTTCCCACTCCGAGAGTAGAGCAGATTGACGACCGCCTCGTGCCGTTCGCTGCCGCCAACGACAGCGGCACTAATCCGTTTTCGTCCGTAGCGTCCAGGTCGGCCTGGCCGGTGTCGAGCAGCAGCTTGACAACTGCCCGTGCTCGTTACATGTCGCTAACCCTCCGATTTGTATGGGACGGTGTTCGGCTGCTCGTTTTGGACTTTGCGGGTTTCCACGAGCAGGAGAGTGCTTTAGTTTTCCCAGTCTCGGAACCCCACACTCCGGTCTGTGTTTGGTCCCTGACTGTAGTTGCAATCGGGCAAGCGTTATCCCATCCGACCCAATCGTCGTGGGAAGGACCTAGTCGGTGTGGCTAGAAATGGTGGAGTGCAAGCTTGGCAGGAGATACCGCATGAGAAACTCCGGGTTTCAACCCGTGGAATGCGTCTCTAAGCCTCGCATTGGTGGGCTTTGTGCTGCTGTTCAACACCGTCGAGCCACAATATTATGCTTCACCTGATGACCGCTGATAAAAGCGCCAATAACATATGGACGCTTGTCCGTGGGGATGGTGCATCTCATCATGGTATTGCGAAGTTGGTGATTGATTTGTAGCAAGACCGGTGGGGTATGTAAAGAGCTCTAGATCCCAACAATTCAGTCGATATGGCGCAGCGTTTCTCCATACCACCAGCTCGGATTGAAGACTTACCATCATGAAATTCACAACACTGTTTATCGCCCTGTCGGCTGGCTGCTCTTCGGGCATCTTTGCTCATCCGGCAACAACACCCGTCAGTGGCCTGGAGACTCTGGAACAACGGCAAAGTGGCACATACAGCAACCCGATCATCTGGGAAGATCTAGCTGATCTTGACGTCTTCCGTGTCAATGATGCATGGTACTATTCTGCCTCGACCATGCACTACTCGCCAGGTGCCCCAATCCTTCGATCGCATGATCTCGTCAACTGGGAATATATTGGACACTCGGTGCCAACCTTGGGCTGGGGCACGAAGTACAATCTAGAAGGCGGCCAACGGGCCTACGTGAAAGGCATTTGGGCTTCGACTATGAGATATAGGCGTAGCAGCAATACGTGGTACTGGATCGGCTGTATCGAGTTTGGAACAACCTACATCTATACTGCCCCAGCAGCTACAGGGCCGTGGACTCGAGCTGCTACCCTTAACACGTGTTTCTACGATGCGGGGCTCTTCATAGACGACGATGATACGATGTACGTCGCTTACGGGAACACGCAGCTATACGTCGCTCAGTTGACGCCAAATGGCCTGGGCATTGCCCGCACCCAACAAATCTACAATACGCCTAGCAACATTGGAACACTGGAGGGTAGCCGAATGTATAAGCGTAACGGGCAGTACTACATCCTGGTGACTCGGCCAGCTAATGCGGAATACGTTCTGAAGGCGTCCAGCCCATTTGGTAGTTATACCATCAAGGTCCTTGCTAACAATGTCCCACCAGCGACCACCGGCGCTGGATATCCCCACCAAGGAGGTCTTGTAGACACCCCGGACGGCAAGTGGTACTATGCCGCTTTCGAGGACGCCTACCCTGGTGGCCGAATTCCAGTTCTGGCACCCGTGACCTGGGGCTCGGATGGTTTCCCGGCGCTCACGCTCAGCGGAGGGGCCTGGGGCAAGACGTACCCGATGCCGGTGTCCGCTGTAAAAACGCCTCCGCTGACAGGCACGGATTCGTTCGAGGGCACTGCATTAGGCCATGCCTGGGAATGGAATCACAATCCGGACACGTCCAAGTTCCGCGTCAACAACGGCCTGACACTGAATACGGCCACCGTAACCACTGATCTGTATCAAGCACGTAACACGCTTACACGCCGCATCCACGGACCCATCTCCACGGCCACCATCATCATGGACACGTCGAAAATGGCAGCTGGGGACCGAGCGGGGCTCGCTCTCTTCCGCGACCAGTCGGCCTGGATTGGCGTCAAGAACGACGGCGGCACCTTGACTGTCGGTATGACCAACAGCATCAACATGAACACCAACTGGGCTACGATCAACACGGGTACGACAGTAGCGAGTGCTGGGGTATCGAAGGGTCAGATCTACTTGCGCTGCACTGTGAACATCAACCCCGGCTCAGGCCGCACCGGTACATTCAGCTATAGCACTAACGGATCGACATTCACGACACTAGGTCCGGCTTTCACGCTAAACAATGATTGGCGATACTTCATTGGATATCGCTGGGGCATTTTTAACGCAAGTGACCCTGAAGCTGCAATGTGGTGAGATATAGACGATTGCTAACTGTGAGATATGTAGTATGCCACTTCGGCCCTTGGTGGCTCTGTAACAATTCGCTCCTTTACGCAGCAGGTCTCTTCTTAGCCAGCTTTGCTGGGTACATCAAATCAAGGCTTGTATGGGGATTGTTGCCCAGTCATACAGCAGGTCGAGGTCCGTATCATGTCGAGATTCAAGGTCCAAAATATAACACGAAGAATGGAAGAATACGCTATCATTACTTCTTCATCTTGAGTGCAAATTGTCGGCCAGGTATATTAACTAGTCCGGTATATTATAATACATTAAAAAGGAGAACGCCGCTTTTAATCGGAATATATCTTACGTTATTCAAGAACATAGAAGCTGCATGCATGCAAAGAAGCTACGTAATTAGGTAGATACAATAACGCAACTAATATCCCCTGTGTCTGACAGGTAGCCCTTCCGTCGCCTCACCTCCGGGTAATAGTCCAAAAAGGGCGATATTTTGATCCTGCTGGTGGTCAGCTGTTAAAAGCGATATCCCCGAACGTTCCGGCTCCCGGCAGGTCGGCTCGGTCCGGGGGAATTACGAAACCGGCCGTTCTTGGGCTTGGGCCCACAAACACTGGTCTTAAAGTCGTAGGGCCCAGCATTCTAGACCGTAGCATAGCTGTGACGGCTGCACTAGTTAAGCAGCTATCAAACCTAGTCGTACGGTTTATGTTGGCAGGAGTATCGTAAGCTCTCTGCAGTAGAATGAACTAGTCACGTCTGGTAAGTCGGACCTCCCCCTCACGCTCCACCCCCCCAACGCGCCACCCCACAAGCGCGTTACGCGTTAATCCACTTACTGATTTCTTTCTTTATAAAAAGCTTCTCAACAACGCTTTAAAAATTTGAAAAAATTATCTTCTTATTCATCAAAATCTACGCTTTCGAACGATATGCAGCTGTGACGGCTGGGCTAGTTAACCAACTATTAAACCTAGTCGTACGGGTTTATGTTGGCAGTGGTGCTGTGGGAAACTGAGCAATAATGAAGATACTAGTCACGTCTGGTAATATCAGATAACCAAGGGTGATCTGGGTAACCAAGTTGTATTACAAGCTGGTGTTATCTAAAACTATGGGAAGTAACGAACGTATATATCCTTTCTGCCAATCTACAGTGATCACTCCTGATCACTGTTGTTGCGGTGATCACCAGTGATCAACCTACTTGTGATCACTCCTGATCACTGGATCCACCGTGATCACAAGTCACGTGACCCGAGCTTAGGATCGGAGCTTGTCCTTTGCGGTCTCCGACCGTTTGGAGAGGCCAAGCCTTGCTGGGCCATAACAAATTCGTACTTTTAAAAAACGCTTTCAAACAGCAGTAAGTTACAATAATTACTTACATTAACGCTAACGGGCAAAACCCTCCCACCGCTCGTAATCTTCAACGGTAACGACGTACAACAACAATAATTTCTTAACTCTAACGATAAAATGTACGAAAGCTAATACTTCACTACCTCTAAAAACGGCTGAACGAATACTAAAATCGGTCTTAAATAATTATGCAAAATCTTCATTCCCCATATTAAGCCGGCAAACCTTAAAAAATAAAAGCTTTTAATAATCGACGGCCACAACAGCCATACTACGGAAAAGTTTATATAGCTATGCCTTCAAAACAAAATCTATATCGTCTTCTTACTTACCCACGTTTCGCACGTTTTCCAGCCTTTTAATATAAATATCTTTTCCACCTTAAAGCGGAAATTCCGCTACTAGTTCCAGAAACGTTACTTTAAACGGGCTTCCGAAATTACAGATAAAACGGACTTCCTTTAGGTGCTTTCGTACGCATAACAGGAAGTTATAATAATTTCAAAATACATCATAAAAGGTTAAGAAACTACAAATCTGCGCCTTATTAATAAAACGAAAGCGTTAAATAATAAGTACGTCAAGGTTAAGGCCTTAACGGCGGAAATACCTAAGCCCAGATCCGTTTCTACCTCCGTCCGTTTTAATTTCTATACGCAAATAACCGGTTTAAGTATTAAAACGCCTAAATCATTTAGGGATATGCATATTATCGAAAATCCCTGGTAAAAATCGATCCAGTTTTCGGAAGCCCTACCACGCGGCTTTTGTTTCGGAAGATCGGCAGGGCCCTCGACGAAAAAAACCTCAAATTAAGCGCTGCCGAAATCCATAACAACCAGTTAACTGCAACTATCGATAAAGCGGAACCTAGGAAACGCAGGAAAGTGCAACCCGAACCAAATGAAAAGTTCGTAAAGATAATCTCGGTTAGGAAGGTGAAGGTAAGGCTGAAAGCCCCAGCGAAAGGACGCTCTGCTGTCACTCGGAAAAATCAACGCCAAAACGAGTCTTCCGAAAGCGAAAAAGAGAGCGAGGAGGAAGCGGAATGTATCATTGTACGTGCGCGTTAGTATGGAATCAATTGAATAAGTGGTTGTTGAGATATTCTTGTTTGCACTGAAGGGGTGTGGTGGGAATGGCTTCAAAAATGGGTGGCGCGTTGGGGGGGTGGAGCGTGAGGGGGGGGTCCGACTTAATAGCAGATAACTAAGGGTGATCTGAGTAACCGAGTTCTAATCACAAGTTGGTGAGCTATCTAGGCTATAGGAGAGGTAATGAGCGTATTTATCTATCTATGTGTCCCTCCGGATCCTTTTGCTATTCTCCGTCTAGATCGTGGATCCCAACGGATCGGTACCACCGTGATTCCTTGGATCCGTAGATCCAGCCGGTTCCATCTTACGTGACCGTCCCGAAGTCGGGGAAGACTCATTTCCTGTCTCCGACTGTGATTCTTGGGTGTTGGTTGCTGGCCCGTAATAATAGCCCCCCTGAATTTAGTACAGCTGCAGATACAAAAGATTCGAATAATAAGAATAATTACTGTAAAAATAATTATTAGAAAATACAGCACAGCGAGTGGGATACATAAGCAAGTCGGCCATTTTTTGGCACTTCGCAACAACAAATTCAAGTAAAACAACTATAACGTATTAAAATTTTTTAAAATTAATCGGATTCTTTTTCGCTAAACGCGTCCATAACTTCGTCATCAATACGCGCATTATCGCCGGGTTTACCACAAACGCCGCATTTCATATGCATTTGGCTATAGAGGAATACTAGAAAACGCATTCACAGGCCGGAACTGCACCTTCGACCTGAGCTTCCAAGCCAACGAATCGTAGGGCATTATTATGAAATCACAGAGAGTCGAAGATGGCATGTAGCCCATGATTGCTATGTTTCAAGCCTGTTAGCATGAGACTGATGCTATGTTGGAAGATTTTCGGGGGCATTAGATACTAAAGAAGAAGATTCGATACTAGTAATTATAAATATCACTTTTCATCTATCGTTTGGCCGCTTGAAATCGACCATCTAAACCTTCACCATCGGGCACATCACACCAGCTTCAGGCTACTGCTTATTTGCCACTGTTAGGCTGATCGCGAGGAAAGGTTGCATAATTAGAGTGTGGAAAGTGCATATTGTCATGGATAATTCGGGCTCTAGAGAGCAGTGGCTAGAAAGCTCTATATATAGTGTGGGAGCCCCGGAACAACGTTTCCCCGGGGTGCCTACAGTGTAGATGACTAAGCAGTTACCCCTTTCTGCGACATTATTCTATATCATCCTCAACACACCACTTGCCTTGCAATTCATGCTCTCGCATTTTTCACAGCCCTTGCTATTGTAGTCATCGGAGCATCCTGTTACTAGCTTCGACGAGCACTTTGCAAGCGAAGACAAGGTCAAACAAGCACCTGCTTTCATCCTGTCTGCTTACGGCTACAACCACCAACAGCTTGCTTCTTCGCGTCTATACCTTCTCTCGCGGTGTTTGACCTATCTGCCCGTCGCGGCTTCGATCACTTCACACGACGTCATTTAGGGCGGATCAACATGGGTTCATTCCAAGAATTACCTAGAGTCGCTACCTATACTATAAACGAGGGTTGCGAACGCGGGAAGGCTCATTAAGCTTAGAATTCTTATACTCATTACATTATATCATCCAATCATTACCCATATCGCTTTTCCCACCCCACCGATACCCTCCCAGTCACGTTCTCGGCAAGAATGAAAGAGGGGGGAAATAAGATAAAAATAGAAATAAAATAGAGAAGAGAGAAAAGAAAAGTGCATCAAACCTCCGTCTCGACATCCGGCTGTCGCCCGCTGAGCGAGCCCATCTTCGTGACCTTGCGCAAGGCGAACGTGGCCTGGTCCTTAGCGAACTGCGCGTTCCGCATGGGCCGCCACTGCATGAGCCCCCGCTGCTTGCGGTGCAGATCGCGGCTGCGGTTCCTGTAGTCCTTGATGGCCTTGATTGGGTTCTTGCCGCTTGTGCTCACCTTGCTGTCGGTAGATGTCGACATGCTCGTGCGCGCCGTGCCGTTAGTGTGCGCTCTCGTGAGCGGGTCGCCATCGCCGTCGCCATCGGGGGCGGCAGGAGGGTCTGTCGTCGCGTCCTTGATGCCGAGATCCGTCGACTCGTGCTCGATTCCCGGGCGGACATCGTCGCCGCCCTCCTCGGTACCGGATTCGGACGACTCCTCCTCGTACTGGTCTTCTGGATCAACGCCCCTACGAGATCCTCGGCGTTTCATCAACTCCGCCGGATCTACGCCAAAAGCACCGCTCCAATCGGTGCCGTCTTTGGACAGCCACTTCTTCTTGTCCTCCTCGGGGGCCGTTGCGAGGACGTCGCGGCCTTGGGTGAGCGACTCCTCGTGTAGTTTCTGTACGATTGGTGGAACATCCTTGGTTACGCTCTCCTGCCGGACCCCTTCCGCGAAGCAAGCCTCCCATGTTTCGATAGTCTCACGGGAGTCATTATCGCTTACGAAGCGGTAGTGGTCCCGGTCCGTGCCCGGCTTAAATCGTCCCTTGAACCGGAGCCGACCCACTTCCTCTATGTCAATGTCCGGAACAGTGTGGTAATTGGTTGGGGTGACGAAATTCTGCGATAAACGCATGCTGTTGTCGCATTTCCAAATGGGGATATCGAAGTCCTTCTCTTCGGCATCTACCAGTTCCTGCAACCAAATGGAAGCGAAATACTGAGCATGTCGACGGCCGCTGGCGTGAAATTCGAAGAACACTGGCGATCTGTAGCGGTAGCGGACTGGTAGTCGTGGCCTTGGGTTGTTGGTAGCACCGCTGATGTTCCATTCTAGGCCTTCGGCATCCCGAATGCATTGTTCTCGTTTGACTTTCGCAGAGCTGCCCCCGGTTCTCAACTTGAGCTTCATCTTACCAGAGGATTCGGGGGCAAAGGTCGAGGTGATCTTGTCGGAGAGAAACTCGAAAGTTCCGACGTCCCAGCCGAGTTGTGACGGTGGCAACTTCAAATCCACTGACCGGAAGAGCAGCGAAATTCGAATACGACCAAAGCCTATGCCACCATCAAGTGGGTACCAGCGGGAGACCTGAGTACGAGCTATTAGCTTGCTACTTCACCAACACAAGCTGCTAGGAACCTACCTGACTAGATGTCTGCAGAATGTCGGAGAGTTTCAGCGGAACAACACCGATTATGGGGTCATGCTGCCTGTTTCGAGAGTCGCGAACCGTAACCGTAACAACGGCGGATCTCCAGTCCCGAACGAAACGCTCTGTACCGGCGTTAAAAACGGGTTTAGAAGAGACAACCTTGGTTCGGGTTTTGTAGACCTGAGTATCCCGTCAGCTTTAGTCGGAATCAATATAAGGTTTCTTACTCACCAATTCGTCGTTGAGAAGGATGGTGCAGTATGCACTCGGCACCTTTTTGCTCGTCTCTTCCTTGATCTCACCGGCGTCTCGAGCAGGCTCGTATTCTCGACCTCCCTTGCGCTTTCCACCCTCAGATCCATACACGTCCTCCAATTCGAGGCTGACAATCTGATGAACGATAACACTAACGACACCAGAGGGCCAGAGAGGATCCGGAGGGGTATGTACAACGGCGTCTTCTTCCGCATCTTGCGGAGTACCTTTATCGTCTTGTAGTTCCTTCTTATCACGAAGCTCCTTGGGTAGATTGATGTCTTTGCCATCAGTCCGCAGTGCCTCCCGAAATTGAGCCTTGCCGAAGAACCCAACCTCCCAATGAAGTTCTCCGGGCATCGTGCTCTCAGCCTTGATCCCCCTTAGTTTTGAAACCTGTTGATACATCTTGCCGGGATGCTGGATGAGCTTTTGTAGGGAAAGCTCAACCTTGCCGACTACGTCATCAGAGCTCGAGCGGTCACTGTCCCAAAGCTCCAACGACAGCTGCTCGTCGACCTTGAGGAGATCGGGTGTAACGAGGAGGGCGCAGCTCTCCTCGAATATAGGATTGAGATCGTCTTGAATAACGCGGGTGCAATACATAGGCTTGCCAAACTTGGAATAGCTGACGGTGATGTAAGGATCCGAACCACCGCCCACAGACCCTCTGCGGTCTTGTTTCGAAAGACCAGTGGCCTTGTGAATACGGATGAACAGCACACCCAGCGCATTGATCTTCTTCTCCACATCGTCGCCCGCAAGTATCTTGCTCAGGTCAATCGTCATGGACTTAGGGGCGACGTACATCGAAGCGGCCGTCTTTATAGCCCAGTTGACGAAGTTAGAGATAACTGGGAGATTCAAGATGTTCACACCCCCTTCGAACATTGGGGTGCACCCAGCTTGGACCTTCGGAACACCCATCAGGGTGAAAGTGACGGCTTTGGCGAAGGGCGGTTCCGGTGACATCTGGAGCCTTAGCCGTACTGTTCCAACGAGTCCGATCAACTCCGCCCCTGTATGAGATTAGCAGACCGACCACCAGAGTCCTCGCAAGAACACTCACAAATAGGCAGAGGAACCCCAAACAATCCCTTGATACCCAGGTAGAAGATCATCTGCATGCCCATATTCTGGGCCTTGGCAGACATGGACTTTTCGCTCGGCTTGGCATGATAGGCAAACGAGACCTCCATGTTGTAATAATCGCCGCCCTCCTCGTCAGCCTTCAATTCCTGGGGGTCTTTCACCTTTTCGTGCTCTTCACGTATCCGATCCTTGATTTCTTTCATATGGTCATCAGGCAGAGCCCGAATACTCAGGATTCGAATCGGGTTGTTTCCCTGGTTGATGTCGGCAACCTTGACGTTCTCGATGATGCCGGGAACTGAAGCTTGCATGACGTCCTAGCCCGTGTCAGAACGAGAAGACAAGCCTAATCGCACCATTCACTTACCTCAAGCATATCCGCAACCGAGGAGAACAATTCGGGGTTAAGCAGGCCCCAGAAGATGGACAGAAGCGTGTTCATCCATTCGACAGATTCGGGAATTAAGTTGGCGGTGGCCATCTCGCCACGCTTCTGTTCGCTAGACCACTCGAAGTCCCGACCCCGCCTAATCAGATCTTTCGTCCATAAGAAGATACCGGAGGCTATGCACATGGCAAGGGGGACCAAGCCCAATAGTCTCCCCCCGAAGAAATTGCCGATGAAAACGATAGTGAAGAAGACAGCGACGCAGAGGATGACAGCTCGCTGCTCAATGATGTCGTACATGGGGTCATAGCTGACAGAGGGCGTAGGGTGAAACAGAATGTTCGTCTTCTCGCCACGAATGGGCACATCTGAAGTGGAACCGGTAGCGACGGGGTCGGGCGGCGCCGTGACATCTTGGTTGTACCTGTACTCTTCGCCCGATTGCGTGGGTTCTGTCTTGACGGCGGTGTCTTTCCCTAGATTCGCATTGGGTACAACAATCTAGAGGAGCTCCCTTGTAAGCATGTGCAAACCCTGGTAGAGAATACAGCGGTACGGAGTCGTGTCTCACTTACATGAGGGTCCTCGACGGCCTTTACGAAATTGGTGTCGACATCTTCGATCTCAACCTCCTTGCCAGTGACGGGATCGGTAACAATTCTCCCTTTCCCCTGCTTCCTCTCAGTATCGTTCTGGTGTTCCTTGACGCTTCCCTGCTGCTTCGCCTTGAGTTCTGCGTCGAGCTTGGCATCCCGGGCCGGCTTCTCTCTATCGAGGCGGGCAGTAAATTCTTTAATATTCGGAACTCGGTTGAAGGCAGAATAGTGGCCTGGCACATGTTGTTCATCGGACGCCATCTTAGCCCGATAGATGGCCGAGTTGCGTACTCGGAGAATAGGGCGAGGTGCTGCAAGGTAGAATACGTCCGTCTCCAGGCAGGAGAGTGTTTGTTGGTATTCCTTTTGATCTCGTTCCCCGCCTACTTACCGAGGACGATGATGGCGAAAACTACACAACAAAGAGAAGTAGGAGAGGTCGCAAGATGCAAGGTGCAAAGTGCAGAGGTCAAGGTGGGCAAGAAAGTATGGTAAGAAGAAGTATGTTTAGAAGATCATGTCTTTTTCGATTACCTTGTGAAACTAGCTCCTTCCCGACCGATCGTATCCTGACGTTACACCTCCAAGGCTCTTGCATCCCTCAACCTTGTTAGTTCTTGGAAAGTGGTAAAGAATAGAAGAGCTTTGTGGCAGCCAGGCGTGGTCACTTCGGTGTATGACGTAGCCAGGCTGTCTACTTGCAGGTAGCGTAGCTTGAGAGGGCCCCACCCCACAGAGGTAAGGGGCTAGTTGGGATGCCAGGTGCCGGGATTCAGTGCATACTGTACAGTACAGGCATTGGCAGCGGGAGGACAGGAGATCTTCGGATGAAGCTTGCCAGGTCGTGGTCGAAAACATTGTCACACTTTCCTCTTACCCCCCCTTAAACCTCAGCAACGTGATATTAATGGTCAAACCATTTTACAACTGCGGATTTCCGGATATACATTACTTAGTAGGTCAATTAATAAGCAAGTCAATAATGACCACAAAATTCTTTTTAAGCGTTTGGTTGATTTTCTACAATTTTTGCAAATAGTTGCATCGCAATAAGTTGCTCCGAAGCAGTGTGAGGGTGTGACAATATTTTTTGTCCAAGACCTGCTTGCCAAGCTTAAGAAGATCCAGACCCCTTTGAAATCCGTGGACGATCCACTACAGTAAACATGCATCTAGAGTCGGTACAGCCGCAATTATCATGCACAAACAGAACCAGGTGTAGAGAGACGTTGATGTCTTCTACCTACTAGAAGAAATCCTGTTCTGGCTGCTTTTAGGTCTACCCTGCGTGCAGTGCGACAAGTCCCCCCTCTACCTTTCCGCGAATCCCCGGCAACCCGGCAGCTCAAAGCAGGGCGCTAAGATCTACGAACTTGGGATGCCATCTTACGTCACTGGCGGTCTTGGCCGATCTTGCAATGCGACGTTAGCGATTTGTCCCCGCTTTGCGCAGTAGATTGACCCCACCTGCCATATTGATAGCTATGGAAGTACTTTTATCAGTCTGGAGTGCATTTTCTTCCGGGCGTGAGGGAGGTCCTTGGCCAATTATCATCAGGGCCGCATGCGTAAAGCATCCGGTCGGGTATATAAATCTTGATCATATAGATAGCCCCCCGACAGGATGGACAGTGAGGCTCGGGTCGTCGGTCTGCCGACTGCTCTCCTAGCCCCACGGATATTGTCAGCTTGCCAGGTATGCTAAAGCACCCTAAAGAAGGCTACGCTTTGATTGGAGGATATATGTTCCGTTACTAAGCTACATAAAAGCAGTACAGTGGAGGTGCAAAAGTCTCGGTAGATTTCTGCACGCTCCACAAAAGCGCGTATTTTTTCCACTTTAACTGTCAGACATAGGGGATCTCAGTTGCGTTGTTGTATTCAGCTAATTGCGCAGCTTCTCAATATGCGTACTGCTTCTATATAGCCTAGCAACGGAACAATTATCTTCCGATCAAAACGTAGCCTTCTGTAATTAATGTGCTATAGCACATCTGGCTAGCTGACATACCCCCTTAACGCCTTAAAGAATTCGGGGCGTTGATTGTCGGATATAGAGGATGTTAGTTGCGTTGTTATATTGAGCTAATTACGTAAGTGCTTTGTATACGTATTGCTTTTATGTAGCCTAATAACGGAATAATTATCCTCCGATTAAAACGTAGCTTTTTATAATTAATATGTTATAATATATCTAGTTAGTTAATATATCCTTTTAACGCCTTAAAAAATTCGGAACGTTAATTGTTATATTTTCATCATTTTTAAAGCTCTGTCTTTTTATTCCATTTTCTTCCGGTAATTATATTTTTCTAATTAATTAATTTTTCATTAAAAATGGCTTAAGTTTTTTTCCCGCAAATCTAAGATTTTTGTAATATTTATTAATTTTAGTTATTTTATTAAAATATTTAAAGGGTTTTTATAATAAGATTTTAGTTAATTATTAACCACTATATTATTTATAAGCGTATAATTTACTTTAATTAAGTATTTTTTATTACTTTTTTTATTTAATAGTTATATATATTTACGTATTATAATTTTATCCTTAAACAGGCGATATTAACGTTAATAAACCGTATAATCTATTAATTGTCGTATTATAAATTTAACAGTTTTGCATCTAGGCCAACTTCTAGTTTCTTAATTTGTCGAAAGGTAAATAAAGTTTTTAATAACCTATACAAAAAATATCAATTTCGTTTTGGTTGTAGAAGTAATTGCTGTATTTTGCTTATTTGCCCGTTATCTTATTATTTCTTTAAATAACTTTATAACGTAAATATTCGGCAACCACGTATCAGTCGGAATCGGAGTGAGGCATGGGACTAAGGTGTGCCATCTATCCAAACCGTGAAAAACCATTTAAAGAGTCATCGTGTTTGAAGATACTGGGTATAGTATAGTATCTATCGTGAAAATTAATCGTGGCATGATTTCTATGTATTGGCTCAGCCTTGTTTTCCAGGCTTGGACCCATATGTTACCTTGCATAAATAATATTTTTATTTATTCGTTAAGGTTTAAAGAAAATTATATACAAAACGTAAAAATAATTTTGCGTTATTTGGGAAAAATTAATTTAAATTTCGATGTTTCCAAATACGAATTTGCTGTTAAATTAACGAAATATTTAGGATTTATTATAAAAGTAAGGTAAGAAATAAAAATGAATCCGGAAAAGCTGCGCGTAATCCGTAAATAGGAAACTTTTAAAACATTTAAAGGAATACGAAGTTTTTTTGAATTTAGCATCTTTTATTGCAATTTTATACCGCGTTACGTAAAGTTAATAACGCTTTTAATAACTTTTATACGGAAAAAAACCTTATTTCGTTAAAGGAACGAAAAAGAAAACGTTCGAATAATTTAAAAATATTTTTATATCGGAGCCGGTTTTAATATAATAAGATCCCGAAAAATTTATAATAGTAAAAGCGGATGATTTAAAGTATGCATATGTAAAATATTTATTAGAAGTTAATAAATAAGAAATATTATACCTAGTTACTTATTATTTTAAAAAATTAAATATAATTAAAGTTAATTATAAAATATATGATAAAAAGTTTTTAGTAATAATTAGTTACTTAAAAACGTAAAATATGGAATTACGTAACGTAATAATTCCGTTTAAGATTTTTACCGATTATAAAAATCTTAAATATTTTATAACTATTAAAAAGTTAAATAAACGTTAAATAAAATAATCGAAGAAATTATTGCGATTTAACTTTTATTTAAAATTTCACGTAAACCGTTTAAATATTAAAACCGACATATTTTTGTATAAAAAGATATATTCGTAAAAGATATTAATAATAATAAAATTAATCGGAAATTTTAATTATTAAAAAATAAATAGTTACTTTTATTATTTACAAAAAACGCAAATAACGCGAAAACCCTTTTAACGATAGGTAATATTAATATAAACAACAGGAAACCTTTTACGGAAACCCAGGTATTTTAATAATATAAAAACTTACAAAAAGTATAGGACGTAATGTTAAAATACGATAAAAATTATTTACGCATTATTAAAGCTACTACCGGAAAAAAACGTAACTTTTTTCCTAAACTAAAGTTAATAATATTTATTGTTAAGTATTTATTAAACGTAAAAAGGCCTTTTTAATTCCGGAAACGTTTATGAATTCCGGATTAAAAGTTGCTTAAAATAATTTTAATTTAAAATACGTACGATTTTTATATGATCGGATACCCGGAAAAAAATAACGATAGCAGTATTTGCAAAAAACTTTTTCTAGCCGGGCATATACCGCATAATTAAGCGTTTCTGCAGAAACTGCGACGTATACAGTTATAAAAACGTATGGAAAGATAAAAAAAATTATTAAAGCTTTTATTAATTCCGAAACGGTTTTATAACAAGTTATTAATAAACTTTATAACCGATTTGCTAGTAGCTTCCGAATAAGATCCGCGTTTTTTAATAGTTATAACCAACCGGTTATTTAAAGCCGTTATATTAAAGATAATACGTACGATAAATACGGAAATATGCGTAGAAATATTCGTATAAACGTATTAAAGGTTTTATACCTTTTTTAAGATTATTATTAACAATAAGGGAAATAACTAGATCGGGAAATTCTAAAGCAAGTTTTGTAAATTAATAAGGATAAAACAACGCCTTTTTACCGCGTTTTACCTAAAAACCAACGGCGTTACAAAAAAAACCAAATTAAAAAATATTAGTTTATTTACGAGTTTTTATAACGTATGTTTAACAAAACTGGAATAAACTTTTTCCAGAAGTAATGTTTGCAATTAATAATCGAAATACGATTTCGGTAAGATTAAGCTTTTTTTCCTGCTTTACGGTTATTACGTCGAATTAGTTCTGTAAGTAAAAAGTAATTCCGTTTTTAGGAAAGATTCGCGTATTAAAGCAAAGGGTTTCGTTAGGAGATTTCGAGAAAAAACCGAATTCGCTTAAATTGCCATAGCAGTAACGTAATAGGCTTAAGAAAAAGTAACGAATAAGCATCGTTTTTTTGCAAAACAATATAAAATAAGCGATAAAATATAGCTTTTTTTTAAAAAAAAATGTCGTTATTTTTTAACCGTTAAAGAAATTAAGGTAGCTGTAAGCAAAATACTAGATAATTAAAGTAATAGGTTTTTATGTTATAAAATTAAATACCTTTAAAGAGATTTATAACCGCTTTTATATAAATTTATTAAGACGCGTAAGTATAGACTTTTTGCCGTTTTAGGTAAACGTAGATATTTAACCTTTGTTAATAACCGAAAAAGATAAAGAAAAGCTAAAGTACGCGATAAAACGCATTTTATAAGCCTGTACCAAAAAGATAAAAAAGGGCTTTAGGCAAAAGTTATTAGTTAAATAGGAGGGTTACATAGAACTTATTTAGGAGCCGTTTAAGGAATTCGCGGAAACTAAGGCTTTAGAAAATTTTGAAAAAAAGTACGAGGACCTAACGATTAACGATAGCCTTTAAGTGTAATACCCGACTAGGAAAAAACAAAGGCGAGGGGTTGTTTTTAAGCAACCCACTAATAACTTTTAAGAAACGTACGAGTTTCGGAAAAGTTACTTCGAAGTTGAAAATTTTAAGCCGGTAAGTTACGTATATGTAGTTTACCAGCAATATACGAATAATAGAAAAAATAAAGAAAGAATAGATAGTACGCCGGTTATAAATTACTTAATTAATTTAGAGATTTATAAACTTTTTAATTTATTTAAAAAATTATAACTTTGAAGTTACGTATAAAAAGTACAAAACGTACATTAAAGATATGTATATAATTTTATTTTTAATTGTTATTATTATTCTTAATAATAAGTTTTTTCATAATTACTTAAATAACGTTTACGAGATTTTCGAAAATAAAAACGATGCAGTTATTAACTGTAAAGATATCGGTTTTACGAATAGTTAACGAACGGCGTAAGAAAGGCGTAGGAATACCTAAAAGGAATATTTATATGGCGGGATTTTTTATTTTTATAAATAATACGTCTTTTTTCCGAAAAAATAAAGGGTTAACCGGAACCGGATATCTAAATATTTATAAATAACGTACGAAAACGGGATAAATAACGCGAACTTACCTTTTTACAAACGGCATAAAAAAAACTTAACCCGAATTTAAAAAGCTTTAATACCCGTTTTTTCTTAAACTGTCATGTTTTGTTGAGATCAGAGTGTGAGGAACAATACGGGTATCATAAGGACTAGTCTGAAACTTGCCCTTCTTCCCTGAAATGGGAATGAGCCACTACCTATAAAGCAATCACCCCGCGACGACCTCGTAACAATTGCGTCAGGATAACACATAGAAGGCTTAGCGCCCCTTTAAGGATGCGCACACTCCCTTAGCCCCTGACATATATCAGCGAACGGCGTATATTACCAAACGGCGCATTTTCTTAACATCTGCAATAATTAATCCAAATAATTCAACTATAACATTCCTAATTAATTCAAAATAACTGTATGCTTTATCGCTAACTGTATCTATAGCTTTAAATAAAATGTACGCATTAAATCCAGGCTTACCGCGGACGCATATTGCAATTCCGTCTTTCCAAAGACATTATAACCAATTACCTTTTACCGTATTTAAGCTATTATTACCTCTATTTCGAAAATATTAAAGCCGACCGACAAAAAAACGATTACCGACCGAATTTCCAACCTCTATACGCGAACTTTGTTGTTCGGCTTTAATATGTGGAAGATATTCGCAAAATACATCGTGTCGGAAAGTTATAATGCTTTTTTGCAAGGTGCGTTGCGAAGCTGTAAGTGGTAGCTAGCTAGGTGTGCTATAGCACACTAATTATAAAAGGCTACATTTTGATCGGAGGATAATAGTTCCGTTGCTAGGCTATATAAAAGCAGTATATGTGCGAAGTATTTACGTAATTAGCTTAATATAATAACGTAACCAATAATTTTTATATCTGATAATTAAAAATCTTATTCGTTTAATTCAAGTAATTATTAATTGATTAGTTATTGTTAAAATAATGTAAGCTGTATATTAATAGTAATTATCTTAATATATTTTAATAACAATGATAAGAACCGTACCGTTAACGTTGTTCATTATTTATAAGAGATTTAAGGATTAGAACCGCTTTAAAGACGAATTTTAATTTAAAGCATATATGCTTCATATTTAAAATTTTATCGATTTTAATTAGTTATTTTAATAATTTGTTAAATTTATAAAACCCGATAATCTTTTATCCTAAAAAACGAATTTGTTATATAACGCAGATTAATACTTTATTTTTATTTTATTGTTAACGTTAATTTGGGTTAAGTTTATAGGAAACCTTTTTCTAAAACATTAAAAATATATCAAAAAATTATTACGTTATTTAAATAATATAACAAACTTGTCGTTTCGGTATCGGAAGCTGAAATAGGGTTATTTATACTTATAGTATAACGACTTAAAACTGTTCGGAATAGTAGATATAAGCTTTCTAAATAACCAAATATTAGTTAAGTTCATTATAGGATACCTATTTTTTATAATTAAAGCATTTGTATCATAATTTTCGAAACTATAAGATATTATTATAAAATATATCACAAAAGCAGAATACGTTGGAACCGGTACAACTGCTACGGAAATAACAGAAATTAGAAATTTCCTAATAAAGTTAGGGCTTATACCGAAAGGTCCTATTCTTATTTTAAAGAACAATACAAAGGCATTTAAGTAAATAATAAAAACCCAGATATCGTAAAAAAAGCGTTATATTCAAATAGAATATTATTACGTACAGCAGAAGGTCTAAGTAAGAAATATCAGCTTCTAGTACATGGAAAGCAAGAATAATCCTGCCAACGATTTTACAAAACTATCAAATAAAACGGATTTCGAAAGATTCATACAAAATTTGGAACTTGAAAAAATACAAGAAAAACCGGAATTAAAAAAGACTTAAGATTAGTTAATATAACGGTTAATATATTATTATAATGGATACAAAAATTAAGATTCAATTCCTATATAGATTAATTTGGTTTTGGAACTTTTTAGTAAAATTACCTATGGTAAAAGGGCGTATCGGCATTTAGAACTTTTAGGTATTGCAGGTTGGAAGGCTTTGTCGGTATAGGGCTGCAGGATATAGCCTACGATATACCTTATCTACCGCTTCCACTTTAACCGCCCAATCATGTATTTAAAGCGATTGCTACGGACAGGATTTATCCATCAAAGTAGATAGAGAACCATCGCATATAGAATACGCCAGCTTACTGCATTTGATCACTGTAACTGCTGACAAAATACGTTTAATTAAAAATTTATATATATCATTTTAAAGGTTTATTTCCGGATTTTAAAACCGTATATATTATTTTTAACATAACGAATAACTTTTATTATCTT
Source organism: Monosporascus sp. 5C6A (assembly GCA_004155035.1). Classification (NCBI taxonomy): domain Eukaryota; kingdom Fungi; phylum Ascomycota; class Sordariomycetes; order Xylariales; genus Monosporascus; species Monosporascus sp. 5C6A. The sequence continues at coordinate 34,389 of QJOB01000219.1, forward strand.
TAAAAAAATAACTTAATAAGGTTTATGATAAAATTAATATTTAATTAAAATTACGCGTTTTGGATTATTTTTAAACGTTCGGTTACGGTTTTTATTATTATTAAGTAAATAACCGAATTCGGATTTAATTTCGTAAATTTTATCTTTTAAACCGTATTAAGAATTATGTAAATATTAGATTTTATACCTTTTAAAAAGAAATTTAATAATTATATTTTATATATTAAAACGTTTTTAAATAAAGGGTCTTATAATTTCGTAAAACCAATAACGTTTTCGTTGAAAACATTTAATATAACGCCGAAAAGTTATTTTACCGTCCGGGAAAAGTTTATCGTTTTCGTAAAAGACAATAAAATTAAAACCGCTGTCGTTATTACGTTATTATATTATTTTTTAAATTATAGTAAAAACGGGAACTTTTTTATAACTTACCGGATTTACTAAACTTTTCAGATAACGTTCTGTCGCGTAGCCACTGCACCAAAAGACTGGATTGATAAGGGCGCACTTATTGCGCTACTTATCTGACACGTTTCGATAATAAACGAAATGTTTATTAACCCGGGCGGTCGAGTACGTTTTATATAAAATATTCGTTTTACAAAAATTAAAAAAATACTTTTAATTTTTTCGGTTAAAAATTTCGTTAACAAATTTTAAACGTTTACGTACGTTATTCGTTAATAATTTAAAATTTTTCGCTACGCGTTATTTTCTTAAAATAAATATACGAAAAAAACTTTTTATTATTAATTAATTATTATAAATACCTATTTTTTAAACTAATAATACGTATTATAAAAATAACGATAATTTAATTAATATAATAAAAAATCAAAGTAATTTCGATTAACCCGTTAATAATATTTCCGTAACAAATTATAAAACTTTAAATTTATTTTCTTATACGTTAACGTTTTATTTTTATTATTTCGGTTATCCGGGTTTGGGTTATATCCGTAATTACGGCTTTAATTATAAAAACCCGGGTTTCCGGATTAAATCTTTCGTTAAGCCGATAATCAGCGACAAAAACGGGGGCGACCTTATCAAAATCCATATTGTGGTTGCTAAGTTATTGGATTTTGAAGTTGGAAGGGGTTGGAGATATGGGTCGGAGTTGGGAGGTGGGGTGTCCGAGCGTACGGATCCAATTGATCCGTTAGTGTACGTCACCCTTTCCTTCTGATTCCTCTCCCTGGTGTACGTCTGCTCTGTTGGTTTGGAGGAAGACAGGGAGACAGCTGGCAGAATCCGGTGGACTTTACGGTCTGACGGAAAGGAGAGGTGAACGGGACATTTGACGTCAGAGTTGAGGGTGGTAACCCCATGGTCTCTCTTGAGTCTCCCACAAACCTGGCGAATCCAAAACACCCATCTCAAAGACGCTTGAAGATTGACTTGCGGAGATCACCTCATCTGCTTTGGAGTCCTTCACACCCGCCACTTAGCCCTGATTGGCTGAGCGAACCCTCGTTTCCCGCTTTGATATCCGCGAAATATTGCGCCGAGTCTCACAGCCCCCGTCTCCCTTCGCAATGATCCTTTAGTTGCAAAGGTTGAGACTAGGCTGACGCCTGCAGCCGACAGCCCAGTTTCAATATGACCTGCCTCTCGTTGGCTTGTCTAATTGCCTCGTCTCTCTACTCCTTTGCCCAGTCCCTCGCAACCCCAACGCTGCAGCTGAAAAGTCAATGTTACTGGGTTTGGATATGTGACATAAGAACCGCACAACTATGAGACCCTGACATCGCACACTGAAGCATATATATGGCTGAAGAAGATATTATCAGGTGGACCTTCTAAGAGGTCCTGTCTAGAAAGAGAGGTTGCGAAGCCTCCTTAAATATACGTAAATAGCTGTATCTGAGAGGAAGCGATACCGGAGCTTCGAACAACGCATCCAATAACGCGTCCACTAGTAGCAAAGCTAGCTAAGCTGGGTCTGACAACAACACTCACTACAGCAGTATCTTCAGATCCCGTGATCAGACACTTATGGTTTCTCTTCAGACACCCGGCTGCAAAACAAGTCTCAATCTGCTACTTCGACTTTGCGTAACCGTCACGTTCAGGATATCATCTCTCCTTTCGGATCAAGTTCCATTCGTACTAAATCATCAGCTTCTATCCTTGCCAAAGAAAGGCTACTCACCACTCGGCCATCGCCATCTCCCGTATACACCATCTGTGGCGTCGGCGTGATACACGTGATAGGTGTCTCAGTGTTGGCATCATTCCCCGCCTTGGAATCAACGTGATCCAGTCGTCTCAAAAACTCCAATACCCAACTGCCATTCCTGACGCACTTCCTCCAGACATTGACGCGTCCACGTTTATGCCCAGTGAAGATCAGGCAATTCTCCAGCCATTCGCTGCCTGCGCCCTCGTAAAACGCGCAGGAATGCACGTAGTCGTCATGCTCGGCGCAGACATTCTGGTCAAGGATGAGATCTCCGTTCAAGGTGTAGAGCACGACATTCGGTCCAGAGCACAGCATGATCTCCCCGGAAACGTCGTTCATGCGCGAGCATTCGACAGGACGGGAGAATGGCAGTTTGCGGACAAACTCTAGGCGGTTCAGGTCCCAGAGGAAGGCTAGTCCGTCCGCTGAGATTGATACGAATATGCTTAATGATTTCGAAACGGCGATGCTAGTGACAGGAGTCTTATGCGCGAACAAAGACGACCTGAAGAGAAGCTGGACGGGTTCGTCTAATGCAGACTGCACTGTATATACAGAGATCACGCAATCTTCTCCCGCTGTGATGAGGGTATTAGAGTCGGCGAAGATGACGCAGGATAACTGCCCAACATGTAGATTCTCGAAGAGTCCAGCCAGCTACGCCATTTAGCGACGTGTTACTTGAGACAGTGATCTATGAGCACCTTACCTTCCTATTTTCGCTGAAGTAGAACCTGACACTGTTGTCTGCGTAGGCCCACTCCAGGTATTTGTCATAATGAGGCGGATAGTTGAGGCGGAAGGGAGATGAGCTGAGAACGCGATTTAGCTTCGGCGAGTATATGAGAGATGCAACACGTTCGTGGCTCTCTGTCAGGCTGATTAGGTACTTCAATAGAATGACTATATGGTAGTATGAACGCACCAAACAGGGGATAAAGTGGTCGAGTCAACTCATAGACGCATGTGTCAAGTCTGCGAACCATCGATTGAGCGCGCTCACGCGGCGGGTGCGGTTTCGAGAACACTTGGTGTGGCGTCTGTCCAAATTTATGAACAATCCCAGTTATGATAGCCCTCTCTGTTGGATCAGTAATATTGTCGAGGTTTCCCCCCCCAGGATACGAGAGATTATGGAATACATTCAAGTTTTCAATTGCGGCATCTCCGCGCTGCTTGTAGCCGAAGACGAGGTCGATCCAATGATGCAGATTTTGACTGACATAAGGACTTTCCAATGCCTCGCGATGCTTCGCGATGAAGATCTTGGGATCTCCTTTAGCCCACGGGGGTAGGACGACGTTATCAATGGGTCCTTCAATATCCTGACCCACGCCAAAGTTGTAGCCATTGATATTGGTTAAAAAGTCTGGAAGATAGAAAAATTCCGGAATCAGCTCTCGCACGTCCGAACCGTTATCTCGAGAAGCGGAGGTCCAGGCTCCCTTAATCGATGAGAACAGTCTATCTGAGTGATCAAATGTGTTTCCTTGGAGAAGGAGATAAGATTGCAGAAAAGGAGGCAGTCGAATCAGATAAGACGCAACGATCATGGCTGAGGAATAGTGTGTGTCATAGTAAAAGGGGCTTTCGCCGATCTCCGCCATAGCCTTGTATCTTGCTATGAAGTCGGCTTGCCGGTTAAACGTCTGCGCGCCCATTGGCTTGGAGAGGTCTCGGAATGTTGCTGGATCGTCCAGGTTAATTTCGTCACTGGTATAATCGGCCAATACCCAAGGGAAGACAGGGTACTGAGTGATGTCGTTGAACGTTCGTCCTGCCATTGTGTTAACTAGCATAAGGTAATGGAAGTTCGAGATCTCGCATCTTTGCCACTTTCTCGTTGGATTCCAGGACGAGGAGTTGAAAATACTGCCGAACCTGGAACCGAATGTCTGCGGTGTTTCTTCAAACCCTTTCCAAGATTCGAGTCGCCAAGCGTCTTCAGGATTCGTGGGAGGATTCAAACCATTGGTATGGGGTGCCTTGATCATGAATTTTGCATATATCTCATCCCTCAGTGTCGGATTGATTGCAGTCAGCAAATGATTTCTGCCACCTGTGAAGAACACTTCGATCGCCACATCCCGGCAGAAGAATCGACGCTTGGAGATGCTGATAACGTCATACCATCTCCAACTCCGCGACTTCTGTTCGCTTCGGCTAGTATGCTGCTGTTTCCCAGCCGTAATTGGTCCCCCCATGATTTGAGAGCATGGATCACGTTCTTCCATCGGAGCCTGCCATACATTGATGATGTCACCAGTCGGAGTCTGGAGGACATTGTCTATCAGATATAGCGAGTCCTTTCCAAAAATGAGGATGCCCTCATAAGCCTCAAGACCAATGATTCGAGAGATGTTATAGATGTGTTGCACAGAGTCCCCTTTCTCTAATCTCCTCATAACCTTGCGGTTAATATCCTCGAATGTATCCTCTCCCTCATTCGGTTTGTTGGGGTCATCAACAAGCTCGAAGTCGTCCTCGGCAGAGACACCTCGATCGGAGACCTTAGCATCAACATCTTTTTGTACGGACAAGTCTGATGCATCATTCCCACCTTCCATATTTGGTGCATCATTGGGGAGAAATGATGGGGTAGGAATTGTGCTGGTTGCTTGGGTTGATGATATCGTCGTAACCGCGGTGTCTGGCTTGAGAGTCGTACTGAAGACTTGCTCTATGGCTCTTCGCTGGGGCTGATATTCTTGATTGTGTACTGAGTAGTCGGGTAGCAAACGCAGTCGCATTCGGTTCCATCCCTCAGTTCGGTCTAGCTTCCACTTCATTTGGAAGGGTTCAGCAAAGATGGCTCCAGGGCGGCGCAGATCTCGGTCCATCTTGGCAAATGTGGATGTCCACAAAACCATGTCATCTTGCCGGTCCTGCATAAGCCGTTGAAGTTTCAAGTGCTCCGATCCATAGATCGACTTCATCCAAGCCTTGTTTGCCATCTCATGCGTCCGGAGTATGTTTTCTCTCTCGAAGTCATCAGAATGCCATTGCCTCAGTCTTTCTTTGCGTCTAACCAAGCGCGATTTGGCAGCATCGACAATCCGCTGATTCTCAGTATTTACGAATTCCTCCCATGTGCCAGAAATTGCACCAAAGAACGTTGCATCTAAGGATGGTCGGTTCTGGTCAACCCACCCCACAAATGTCTCGTTGTCCAGCTCTGTGAGTTTCTGGAAGCCATTGGTTAGCTGGTGCTGATCAGGCATCATACATTGACGGAGTAATGCGGAGGACTCTCTAGGTTTCTGGACAAGCATGATGCGCCAAATATTGGCGGCGGCCAGCCGAATCGAGTCCCTTGGATCAATCAACTTGGTGTATAGCTGGTACCAGAGGAGCTTCGTGAACTCATCCTTGGTAGATATACAGCCTAGAACAACCTTTTGCCAGCATAAGATTTTGTCCATAATGGAGATAGCATACGAGTCTGGCGTTTGAGGGTCGTCAATTCCCGAGAGCCATAAGAGAATGACTTTCAAGAATGAACTTCGAATGCTGGATACAGATTGGCTGCAGAGTCTGACACTCTTGATTGACGATACGTCGGGGCGCTGGAGATACTCGAGTAATGCTCCAGAGAAATCAAGCAATGGGTCAGCGCCACTTAGAAACCGGCCCTCAAAGATAGCCTCGACCATATGAAGAGTAACTCGGGCTATATTTGCGAGACTCCTTGTGTCACATAGTGCTTTCTCATTTAACTGAACAATCTTTCCCAGTTGAGATACAGTGTTGTGAAGAATATAGGACTCAAAGTAGGCTTGATCTTCCTGGGATCCCGGTGGGATCTTGAGGAATAGTTCAAATCCTGGGAATCCCTTCTGCACCATTACCTGGTCCACAAGGATGTTGACGGCAAGCTCAAGTAGGCCTTCCAAGACGGCGTTGCTAATTTTTTGAGTGGTAACGTTTTCCTTGGGTGACATGACATGATTTATTCGGGCTGGACCCGGTGAGCGAGAAAACCGTGGTGCTGATAAAATAAAAGAAGACGTCTTCCGCAATGGAGTCTCACGAGGCTGTGGAGATTCAGGAGGAAGTGTGCCATCAACAACACTGGCTGTTCCGATAATAGAAGTTGCGCTTGTAGGTCCAGAAATAGACCTGGTGATGACGTCGCTGTCTTCAGACGTGAGTGCCGAGTCGCGGGAATTCAGTTCCGTCTCAGAGCTAACGGGGTCGGTGCTGACTATGAAGGGGAAGAGGGCTGAGAGCAGTAGGCGGACATATTCAGAATTAAAGGCGAAATCCTTGAAGTTCGAAGACCGAGAATGCAGATCCGCTAAGAATCGGCTGACAGTCTGGAGTACTCTGGCATGACTAGCCACTCTTTCTCCGTCGGCTAGGGGCATTTCTGGAAACTAGTTAGTGAAAGAGGTAGAAATATCCAGAATTTACATACGCCTCCATTCTAGTTCTTCGGATAATGTCATCGATCTCGCAGGAGGTCCAACATCAACAGAGTCTGTACTTGTCGGCGCTCTAGTGAAACCTCGGTCACCCAAAGGAGAGCCAAGGTCATCCTGGGGCCTCAGAATATCCTTTAATCCATTCTGGAGCATCGATGTAATGATAGGCAATGCGTCCGGGTAAACGACTTTACAGTCTCCAAAGATCTCTATGAAATTGAATGGCTCAAAAGATCTCTCAAAGTTCATCTCTGCGACGTCGCATCCGAAGAGGATACTGAAACAGATCGGCCAAATAGGAGGGATATCCCACCACCGCTTAAGCCGATGAGCGATGATAGAGAAACCGCCCGTTTTGCCAGAAAACTTTGATATGTAACTAGACCCTTGTGTGACTAGAAGACGCACTAGAATCTTGCAGGCGTAGACCACAATTTCTGCATCATTTTCAGCCAGGAGATATAATAGCCACTGCACCTGGAGTTAGCTGGCTCCAATTTGTTCTCTAAGTATAGTCATTACCTTGTTGGTCACTGAACGAGCAAACTTGCGAATATACTTCAGGTTTCCCTTCTCACACAGCAGTCCCGTACACATCTTCAGTATTCTGATGCCAATCTGTCTCTTCGAGGGCACTTTCGATTCGGTCCGATTACCCCTTTCATTTACATCGATTAGCGGTCTCCTTGGAAGACCCGGTGTGCTCGATCGACTCAATGATGATGACTGCAGGGCCTCCTGGGTGCGAGACAAATAACTTGAGGAGATTTGGAAGGCATAAGTTATGAAGAGTGCCACCGATCGGCAAACTTCAGAAGTGTAATTGCGCTTGACGAGAGTTTCAAACGACTCCATAAAGTAGGGAAGGATGTCTTCCGAAAGAGTTTCTGCTTTGAGAACGTCCAGCAGGCGCTTAATTATGCCTGTATCAGTAGACATTAGAGGCATGATTGGTGAGGGAGCAAAACATGAACATGTTGGAGAGCACTTACGCATACGGATCAATCGACGATTATTGAATTGTTGATACTTGCTCAGGACAACAAACGTGACAAGCTGCCTGTAGTAGAGCATTTGAGTAACCGGGGCCGATTTTCGCCATGTATCGGAGTCTATCAGAAGGATGCAGTAGGCCAGCGGATTAATTATGAACGATTCCAAAGGATCCGCATGCTTGTATCCCACGAAATCCAAAATGAGGCTCAGCAGTTGGAAACTTAACTGGTCTCGCTCTTCGTCAGTGCAAACAAGTCGAGTGCTCGAAGTTTCGGTTGTGGAAAAGTCATAGTCTAGCTTGGCACGTAGTAACATTCCCAGTATATTATACCCATTATCTCGCTCCATGGCTTCACTGTTCCTCCAACTCTTCTTGACGCATAGAAACATCATCTCAACGGAGTGGAGAATTTCTTTGGGCGAAGAGGATCTCTCAACAAGTTTCAGGGCAACAGCCGTAAATCCGCCGAGACGCCAGAGACAATCATCGAAGTATTGAGGGATGGCAACAATTGGGCTACCGGTCAACACCGAGATTCCCTGTGCTCGGATGAGGGCTTCGTTCATGAACGGCACAGCAGTATTGATTGCTATGGCCGTTCCATTCGTATAGACAGTTTGCACAAAATTATTGGCTGGCACTCTGGAAAGCCCCCGGAAATTTTGTGACTCTTGGAAGTGGTCTTTATGGTCGTCCTCACGGAAAACGGCAGTAGCAAGTATGCCAAGAAGAAGTCGTTTCTCTGGCATGAGATTGCCGGCTTTCTCTCGAAGAGCTTTTGATCTGTCTTTTCCGGGATTTAAGAACTCGTTCTGCAGAGCCAGACCGCCACTCGACTCATACGTTCCAAAAGCGCCGAGGGTATCCTGAAAATTTCCAAGGTAGCGTGGCCCAAGACAATAGTACGCTGCGAGAAGGTCATCACTTAGTATGTCCTCGAATAAGTGTGCAGACGATAGGGACCATCTTGAAGACACAAGTCCTGGTCCAAGACATGGGGACAGGTCCCGTGGTGTTCCAAGGAAGGCTTGTACAGGATTTATTTTATTGCTGTTCGAGGTAAAGGCGGCAGCGCTCTCTGAGCTCGCATTGGGCAAGGGAGGCGGTGCGGGATAGGAAGCACGGATCTCCTCAACGAGCTCGCCATTAACAAAAAGAGCTGCTTTGCCTCTAAATCCCGCTGTCGGGCGCCGATGAGTGATGGCAATGTGGTACCATAGTTTATCTTTGAAAGCAACTGATTTGAACCTAACACTGGGTTTTTGAGAGGCGATGGATGTTTGAAGAATGAGGTTGCGAGTGTCCTTTTCGAGACATGCGAGAACAACGCATGTTTGCGTGTAGTCGAAGGCTCCAAATATGCTTGTATGAAACTTCGGGTCAAACTGATCGACTCGGATCCAAGCAACGAACGTGTATCCAGCTGATAATTGAGGCGGAAAAGAGCGACCCAACGTAGGTAGTTCAATGGACGAATAGCCATGGAAAGAGAGGTCAAACTGTAAGAACGGAGGGTCATTATACCTTTGAACGATGCTTAGACAGAATTCGGATGTCCTTGAAGACCGACTAGCCAGTAAATACTGTGCATCCACCAGCTTGTTCACGCCAAGATACATCAGTGATTCGCACAAGCTCGTAACAGCGGTTTTCTCGCGACTACTAAGCCTGGATTCTTCGTTAAACGCCAGAGGAAGGAATCGAGACGAAATGCCCATTCTGTGCAGAACGGAGAGATTGAAATCAGAGACCGAGATGACAGCGGAAAGAGTGGCCAGTACTACCAGGGCAGCTGGGTTTGCCTTCATGTCCCTAGCTCTTGGAATTGATTCCCAGAAATCAATTATTGTCGGAATGATCTCCACGTTTTGAAATATTGTTTTGGGGCCAACGATTTCTCGAAGCTTGGTTTCAATCAAAACTGCAATATCCGAGTCATCTCCTTCCTTCTCATTGACACCTGCATCCTCTCCACAATCTTTATTCTTGTTCTGACCGTGTTGAGTCGGCGGAAGAGGAGGAGAAGCGACGGACTGGCATAAGCTATCGAATCGCTCATCATTTAAGGCGAATGAAAGCAGTTTCCCAAACAATTGGCCATTGGTCCGAACGTCCGAGTTACTTCCCCCCATTCCAATGCTGGCAATGGCTTGTTCAAGGGCCTCCCAGCCGCCACCCTCCACTCTGTTTCGAAAGTACCGTCTATTTCCGGGATGGTTGCGGCGCGCTTCTGTGAAAATAGACAATGTGACGCCCAAAAGCTCGAATATGCTCTTCTTCTCTGAGACACTCCGTCTTTGCGGATTGTAAAATCCCGAAAAGGTCCGTAAGACATCCAGAAGGGTTTGAAAGCCTCGCAGATGCCTGAATCCATCTTGGGCATAGGATCGTGGATAGGAAATCACTAGCTGCTGGTGAATTTGGCGCGCTTGCTTCAGGAGCGCCCGAGTATCGGGATATCCATCGTTGCAGCGAGTTCTTAGTGTAGAGGTAAGGTCATCAAAATGGTGTTGTAGAACTTGCGTTGCTTCCGTCGTGGGGGATGAGGTCGACGTCGAAGATTGATACCGGCGCGAGCGGGTCGACATATTTCCTCAGGCGCTTTGGCAAGAACGGTTACTCAGCTCTTCATGTCCTGCGATATGCTGCTAGAACATATTCGAGGGTCTAGGCTGCTGGATCCTTGGGTTGCAGTGCTCAGGACGAGTGAAAAGAGCACGTTGACGACAGAATTAAGGTAGGCTGACCTGCTGGACAATGCAATGGTGATGCGTAGTAACGGTCGCCGTCTGCTTAAGCCTGGCGAGCTGGAGGGCTGTGCGTAGAGCTGCGCCCCCTTGAGAAGGGAGTGTAGTGGGTCATTGGTTGGGTGGGCTGGGTCAGGATCAGAATAGGCAGTCGTTGGTATGCGGATTGATTGCGTGTTGCACGGATTTTTGCTGGGGGGATACAATGAAAAGATGAAGTGGCAATATGGCTCGGGCTGGCTTGGGATGAGGGTGTCCGCTACTGCCTCCCCTCGCGTGCGGGCCAACCATATTCCGGCATATCCACCAGCGCCCCGCCCAGGACGCTTGTACTTTTCATGGACTTATAACCGCCCCCTCCCGGCATGTGCATCAATATCGTTATGACTATTCATCCTGACGCTGCCAGGACTCTCAATTTCAGTGTGGAAGCATTAGGTGACTATATTCGTTTGTTGGATGGTGTAATCAAAGCGGGATCCGGCGAGAATGCTTGTTCCGAAGGTGTAATCCTCACAACTTCGTCACAACTTCGATCAGCTAGCAATTTGCTCTTCCTTGTTACTGCTTAAATATTAGTCAACAGGCGCTAACCTAGCCCACGGGTTATCTACCCTCCGCGGGCGACGTAGATACCTTCTTCAACAGCACCACTACTGCCTTATACCCATTCAAAGTCGCCCAGTGCGGCGCCATCTATCCCTTCTCTAACCTTCGCAGCGACCTCCGCCTCAGCCTCTAGAAGTCGTACCACCTCCTTATGGCCGTTCAAAGCCGCAGAGTGCAGCGCCGTACGTCCATTCCAGTCCTTTACGTCGACCTCCGCCCCCTTTTCTAATAGGACCCGCACCACTGCCTTATGCCCGTTCAAGGCCGCCAGGTATAGCGCCGTACGTCCTTCTTTATCCTCCGCGTTAATGTTCGCCCACTTCTCTAACAGCAGCCGTACCACGTCGTCATGACCGTTCAAAGCCGCAGAATGCAGCGCTGTCAATCTATCCCAATCCTTCGCGTTAACGTCCGCCCCCTCCTCTAGTAGCAGCTGTACCACTGCCTTGTGCCCCTTCTGAGCGGCCACATGCAGCGCCGTATATCTATACCAATTATTTGCGGTGATGTCCACCCCTTTCTCCAGTAGCAGTTGCACCACCCTCTCATGCCCTTTCTCAGCTGCGCAATATAGCAACATTAATCCATCTCTACCCTTGTTACCCGCGTTATACAGCATCGTCAATCCATCTGTACCCTTCATATCAACGTCCGCCCCTTTTTCTAACAGCAGCCGCGCCACCCCTTCATGCCCGTTCAAGGCTGCCCAGTATAACGCCGTACGTTCCTCATTATCTTTCGCGTCGACGTCCACTCCCTTCTCTAATAGCAGCTGCACCACCCCTTTATGCCCGTTCAAAGCCGCCCGGTGTAGCGCCGTACGTTCCTCACTGTCTTCCGCGTCGACGTCTGCCTCGGCCTCTAGCAGGAGCCGTACCACCTCCTCATGGCCATTCTCAGCCGCCTGGTATAGCGCTGTCAATCCACCATTATTCTTTGCGTCAACGTCTGCCTTGGCCTCTAGCAGCAGATCCACCACTTCTTTATGCCCACTTGCGGCCGCTCTTTGTAACGCCGTTCGGCCCTGGTAGTCCTTAGAGTCAACTCTGACTCGTTCTGCTAATAGAAGCTCAGCCACCTTCACATAACCCTTCTTTGCAACAATGTGCAGAGCGAAGTCACCATTAGTGACTCCCTTTTTGCACAAGCTCTTCAAGGCGCCTGGGTATTCATCCTTCAATAGCCTCAGTAAAGGCATATGTCCATTCCCAATCGCCCATCGAAGTTGACCATATGGCACTCTTGAATTATCAACAAGACTTGAGGGTTCACTAGACCACGGTCCTTCTGGCTGCAAAGCTAGAATCCGAAAGTGATCCCATACAGGGGAATTTTCCGAAATCCTATGAGTGTGTGAGGCCCAATTAGCTCTTGCATATGTAAGCAACTTATACTCGCTTGGATCCACTTTCGATGAAGTTGAAGACAAAGTTTGTGGGTATTGGTTAACGATCCCTGAACGCAGTTTATCCAGGATGTTTGTTGCAAGAGATCGTGGGTGCGTCCTTGCTTCGCGGTAGCGTCGAAATTCTAAGGCAAAGAGGTACGAGATACAAGATTCTCCAACCTCAAGGTCATTTGGCCCAAAGTCGAAAGAGGACAGTTCATTTCGGCCAAACTTCTGCAGAAACTTCTTGGCCTTAGGCTCCTCCATGGGCTGCTCCAGGAATTCCTTCACAGTGTGGTGTGCCAAACGGACTGACCCGGTTCCATCGGATTCGTCTATGACGACCAAGTTTGCACATATGTTGACAGTACTAGTATTTGGTCTTTTCGAAGCATCTGGGCGTCCATCGATCGGGCTAATTGTAATGGCTTCCTCCAACTCTTCCACAAGGAGGGGGCGCCTGGCGTGGCTCACCCACCTAAGGGCATTAAACGCGTACAGAGGCGATTGGCCGCTCACAATCTTTTCCAAGCAGCGACCATAAGTTTCGTCCAAACCCTTTGGAAGCTTACTAAGGATCGTCTTTATATTATCGTCGCTTGTTCCCTCACAGAGAGCGTCGATTTGAAATTTTACCCAGAGGAACCTAAGAGTCTCAGTAATGCAAGAGCACTCAAACTTCAGACGATTACTCAAGAACTTACATTCCCTCTGCTCCATTAATTAGTTTATCCTTGATTTCGCAGACGAGGTTTTCGTCACGGACGTTAAGTTGTCCCTTTTCTCTCCTGTGGTCCACAGTTTTAACCACATAATTCGTAATATCGCTTTTTAGATCCGTATCATGAATTGGAAGACCAACACAGGACAGTATCCTCTGTGACCTGTAGAAATCTTCACGGCTGGAGATGAAGACTCTGTATGTAGAGCTGGGAACTGTTGCTTGTAAAAGCTGCACAAAAAAGTCGAGCATTGTTTTCCTTTCGTCTGGTCGACATTCATCCAGTCCATCTAAGATGAAGAATGTTTCGCGAGAATTCGCAGCGAGACTGAGAAGGATTTGTATTAATTCATCTTCATCGAAAGTTTCTCGGTACTCTTTGTAGGCTTCCTCAACCATCTCCTTTAGCATGGCCGGGATTGGTTTTTGAAGCATCTCAAACTGAGATATGAGTTGTTTGATAAAGCTGCCCAAGATAGTTAATGCAGTCGCCGAAAGATTACAGTAGAAGAAGGCCAGTGCGCTTCCAAGTTTCCAGCGACGAATACGCGCGAGATGCACAATACGGCTCCTGCAAGTTTGATTAAAGAATGATACATATATAAATAAATGCTGGATCGCAACTTACGTCAATACTGTCTTCCCAGCTCCAGCTACATAGCCACATCAGTCCGTGTCAGTGAGGTGGGTGTATTCACTACATACGTTTGCCAAAGCACCAAAGGCAAGATGATTGGTCCCCTTCAACCCAGTTCTTGAAATTAGGATTTTCCTGGATCCATAGACAAGTTTTGGAATGTGTCATCTTTCGAATGCGCTTATGTTCACGTAATGGGTCGGAGGTGTCGGTTTTAATTAAGCTGAGTAACCTCTTCCGGTCTCTCTCTGGGACGTAGACTCTTTTAGCTGTAATTCTGTCAAATTGCGAGAGCATCACACCTTTGGTCTCTGCCGTTGCAGGAGCGACTATCAGTGACAAATCAACATTACCGCGATTCCCTTGAACCACAATATTGCCCATTATCAGACCTTTGTTCTTATTGACTTGTTCATAATGCGTCTTGCCCAAATGGAAGACATTTGAGCCTTCGGACTGGAAGCGGGACTCATCCTCCATTGGGAATATGTAACGCTGACAGGCAAGAGACAATATGATGGGTCGGTCCTGGGGGAGAAAAGACTGAAACTCGTCTCGTCATATCAATTTCCACGCTCTCATTTTGGACGGATTGCTTGGGGAGTCAATCACCCAAGCCAAACAGGCACTTAGCAGCACAAATTGAAATTATTTAGCCCCCCCATTTTCGAAAGCATTACCAAACCAGGGTTTGAGGTCGGCGCCTATTCCAAGGCGTTCTATTATCAGCTGCCATTGGCTGGCTTTATGCACGTCTGCAAGCCACGTGCAAGGAAACGCAATGGGTACCGTCCAAGTCTTCCATTCTTCAGAGTCCACGTAGTAATCCATTGATAGGAAGCCACGGACACAAGCCGTCGCAACAGAAGCAGAGCAATCTGTCCATCTGACATACTTGCAACAGATGCCTTGTCACTAAGAATAAGGAGAGCAAAAAAGGCCATGGGACACTATGAGATCTGTGATTCGACTCTACTGAAAGCAAAGTATAGGAGCCATTTTGCAGGTCATTACCCCTCCAGCAAACCCTGTCGTTTCTCCATTTGAGGGCACAGCCTTGGTCCTCGGGGTAATGAAGGTGAAGGAAAAGTCCTCTCGGTGCCTATATCTTCGACGCGGTAGGTTTGTTGGTCCGTATGGGTCGCCCGTGAGTTCAGTTGCCTCTATCTGGGTTCAACCTTTAGGAACCCAAGAGTGATCTAAGCTGTCGCGAATCACGATGGCAAACCAACAGAAAACAGGTCTCACTACCGACTGACCGGCAAGGGGGGCACGCGGAGCAGTTTGGGTCGAGTTTCGCGCGGCTTGAGGATCAGCAAAGGAGCGTTGAGTCACAATGCGGCAATTTTGCTATTGGCTGAGATACGAGTGTTGGAAAAGCAGGCGCGCAGCACATGTGTTAAGTTGGCACCCCCTTCACGCCCCACCCCCAATTTGAAGCTATCGCCAAACCATTTATATACTTCAAAAATCAAGAACTTAACAACTAATTAAGCAACCCCTTTCGGCTTTTTACGAAATCGCATTATTATATAATCGGGATTATTAGTATAATATTCGTTTTTTTTATTAATTTTATTTTTTTTAGGTTTCGTTTTGCGGAGTAACGGAAGAAAGTCCTTGCGCGTTGCTTTTTAGCCCGGCTTTTATTTGCTTAACATTTTTTAGCCGTATAAATTCTTAATTGAGATTAATTTCTTTTTTTTTTTAGCGTTTTCAGGCGTGTTTTTTAAGGGTTAAAGTTAATTTGCTGTTGTGATTTTTGAAGACGATTAATTTACTATAAATATGTTAAGTATTTTGTTAACTTTATAAAAGAAAAAAAAAACCAAGCCGTAATTTTTCTAAAAGCTTATAACGGCTGGGCTAGTTAACCAATTATTAAACCTAGTCGTGCAAGTTTATGTTAGTAATGGTATTATAGGAAACTAAGCAATAATAAGGAAACTAGTTACGTCTGGTAATATTAAATAATTAAGCGTAATCTAAGTAATTAAGTTATATTATAAACTGGTGCTTTTTAAGATTATAGAAGTAACAAACGTATATATTCTTTTTGTTAATTTATAATAATCACTATTAATTACTTTGGATTACGATTAATTACTATCGTTATCGTAATTACTAGTAATCCTATTACTGTAATTATTATTAATTACCGGGTTTACCGTAATTACAACTTACGTAATTTAAGCTTATAGTTAAAGTTTGTTTTTTGTAGTTTCCGATCGTTATAAAAGGTTTAAGCCTTATTAAGCCATAATATAATTTCTCTTTTTCTAGGATTTTTGCTTTTAAAAATTAATTTGTTTGTTTGTAAATTTTAATAAGTAACTTCCCTTTTTTATTATAACTTTCTAATAACTAACATGTTTAACCGAAAAAACAGAATTCGTTGTAAGTTATGTTTTTTCACCGTTCGTCCTATTAAACTTATAAAAGCTTTTAACGATTTTAAATTTAAAGTTATAGTTTATTGTTAATGTCTTTTAAAAGAATTAAAATATAAAATAATAGAAAATATGTCGCGATATAAAAAATGTATTTCCCGGGGCCGTTTTTGTAATGGTACCGTGTTATGACCCAACATATCTTGGCCTTTAGAAACGGTCAAGAGATAAGGATTCTCCAATTTAAAGGTTACGTGACATTACGTTTAATGATCCAAGGATTATTAAGATCATTTATCGAGTGCAATAATCCAGGGATTATTGGGATTATTAGGATTATTTATCGAATGTAATAATCCAGATATTACAGCGAAAGGATTCGATATATAGATACGTTTATTATCCTTTTATAATTTTAAATAATACCAGCTTGTAATATAACTTGGTTACCCAAATTACCTTTAGTTATTTATTATTACTAGACGTAATTAATTTCCCCTTTACTGTTTAGTTTCTTATAGTATTATTGCTAACATAAACCCGTACGATTAAGTTTAATAGTTAGTTAATTAACCCAGCCGTTATACGTTATAAGTTTTTATTTAATAATACAGTTAAATTTTGAGTAATATTTAAATCGTTATTATGTCGACTAGTATATAAGTAACCATTATTCCGGAACTTACGGCTTAATAATTTCAAGATAAAATTAAAAAATTTAAAGTTACCGTTTAGCAACTTATTAACGAAGCAATGATAATCCAGTAACTAGGTTTTTGTAAGATAAAACCTAAAAAACTATAACTTTAGAACGGGAAAAGGAACATTTAAAGTTTTTTAACCCAGACTTAGGTTTACTTTCGTTTTAAAGGATTTACTAATCCAGTTGATTAAATTTTTGTTGTTACCGCTTACCTAGAAGGAGATGCCTTGGATTAGTTTGAACCTATTATAAGGGATTTCTTGGAAAATGGAGAATCCGATTAGGAAAAGATTATTCGGAAGGTTTTTTCCAGTTATGTCAACTTCGAAAATAAACTAAAAAGTAATTTCGAAAATCCGGACGAAGAACGGGTTACGGCTTAAAAAATTTTCCAACTGCGCCAAAAAGGATTAGTTTTTACGTACGTTGTAAAATTCAGGAACCTTATGGTAAAGGTAGGATAAACGGATAAAAAAGATAATACCTTAATCGATATATTTTATAAAAGTTTAAAGGAAAACGTTAAGGATAAAATTATCAAACTTCCGTGATTTACGATATTCGATAAGTATATTACGGAAATAATACGAATCGACAACCGATAGTTTAAAAAACGACAAGAAAGAAGAGGATATTTTATTTTACGGGTTAAATATTTTAAAGCTAATTAAGGAAAAAAGTGCGAAATATTTTTTATTTCCTTTAAAATAGTTCCAAAACTTATAGAACTTAGTATTATTTAGCGACGAAATATAAACCAGGTATAGTGTTATAATTGCGGCAAGAAGGGTTATATAGCTCGATATTATAAGGTACCTAGATAATAACGATAAAGAAGTTGGATTCCAGTACCGGAAAAACGACGTATTAAATCTAACGGTAAATTAATTCCTGTACCGGAAACGCAGTATAAGCAGGTTAACATAATCCATATACGTAATAACGATAAGCAAAAAAAAGTCCAGCAGGGATTAAAAACGGCCAAAGCCTTATCGTAAACAGTAATTAACCGACGATAATTCATTATAACGGAATGGATAGCGGAATATTAGGGCTGGAAGAAATTGTTTACTTTTAAACCCCGTTTGTAATTACAAAAAAAAAGACAAAAACGGTACGATTAGTTAAAATTAAACGCATAAATTAAAAAATACTATAATTAAAACAAGGCCTTATTGCTAGGAATACCCGACCGACATAGGAAATTATATATTGTTTATTATAAACAAATTTATTATTTTCGATATAAAAGTAACGTACCACACAAGCGAGTCGGCCACACAAGCGAGTCGGCCGCTGTGCACGTGATCTTCTCCACTTTAATTCAAATTATTATAAAACAACCAATTCTCGACCGATTTAAAAATAGTTTTCAAAATAATATTAAGCTTTGTATTAAATTTAGTATATATGCCGAAAATCCCGTTTAAATACGCTAAAGTTCCATTATTATATACTAAATAGTAATTTATTACTATTTTAAAAAGTATTAAAATTAATTTGTAAAACCACTAATGCTTATTAAAAATTTCTATAACTTTGCTATCTTTTTCAAAATTACATACTGGATACGGAATAAAATAAGCGAAATTTTTATATACATATTTCCAAAGATACAAGAAAATTTATATTTTGGCCCTTAAATTGGACCCACTTTTCTACTATTACAATAAAGGAAATTATTTATAAAATTGAAAAAATTACGTCCATATTTGATGTATATTTACAAAAGTGGGTGCAAATTTTTAAAGAATGTTATAAAGTATTTACAGTTTTATTAAAGATTTAAATAACGTCCCACACAAGCTCATCGGACATACAAACTCGTCGGATACTTTCTGGCACCTTGCAATAACAAATTTAAATAACTTAATAATAACATATCGCATTAACTAAAATTAATCGGATTTTTCTTTGCTAGACGTATCTACAACTTCGTCACAAGTACGCGTATTATGTCCAGGCTTGCCACAAACGCCACACTTCCGTTCCTTAATTTCAACCCTCTTATAACGACCCCCTCCAGCTGCTGTTAGCTGCAATTTTTCACCACCTTCTTTTTTTTAAGCCAGAAAAGCTTGTCCTTTTTGTATAGTAAATGTTCCTCTTTTTTGAAAACGTTTGTTTTTAATCCTGCGACGTTTATTTAAGATATGGTTCGTTTTGCGTAATTAGGCAGCTTCTTCCCGAAAAAAAAAACATTTTCGTGCAAAAATAACAAGTTACTTTTGGTTAAAAAATTAACCGATTTAGCCATTTTTTATTTTAACGTGCTACCTTGCGGAATTCCAATTTTTCTTTATAAATAACGTTTTTGCTTCGTTATTTCTTTAATATTTTTAGGGGTTTTCGTAGGCGGGAAACGAATGGAACCGGCGGAAGTTAACGGGGAGACGGTCGGCGTAGGCAAAACTAAAGGAACCTCCAATTCGGAAAAAACGTTATTAAAATCGAATAAAACAAAACCAGCTTTCACAAATCCAGATTTAATATTATTAAACGTTATAGCAGCTTAAAACGCGTCGTAAAAACCGGCGAAAAAATCTTCTTTAACAATATGGATATAATAACGTCGTATTAAGTTTTCGATATACCGCAAATAAGCGCGTTTTAAAACAAAAAAACAAGATACGTTAAAAAGTTAAAGCCGATAAAAAAAATATACGGGCATACAAAAAGTAATAATATCGTGGTTAGCGCAATATTTTTCGAATTTTATCGAATAATGGCTTTCGTAACCGTCGAAAATAAGGAAACGTTTCGAACCTTTCGTACGCGTCCGAGTATATTTGTCGAAATGTTAAATTTATTTTAAACCTAATTCGTTTGTTATCCAGTTATTATGGCTTATACCAAACCTCCAATCGGTCGGTAATTTGCTGTCGCAATACCAAAACCCAAAATAATTTTTCCCCGTCATAATAATAAATAGCGGCAAAGCCCAACCTTAGAAATTAACAGCTTAAATAACTGTAACCCATTTTTTATTCCTTTGTTACGTTTATCTAGGTCTTTTACGTTTTTCGGTACTGGTAATTACCATACCCGTTATCATAAAAAACCCTATCAAAAATTCTGTTTTGTCGAAGTTGTAAATATCCTTTTTTGCGATGCCGTATTTTGCGATAGTAACCCGGACAAGTTCGAACCACTTGCGAAACGTCTCTGGATTTTCGCATAAAACCCGTTAATGATCGATTTTCCAATTTAAACGCGTCTGGAGTTTTTTTTGCCGCCTAACAAAATTCGACGCCCAGTTAACTCCAACGCGTCCTATAACGCGTTAAGCAAGTAACAAATTCGCCATATCTTTAACGTACTAAAGCCGGATAGGAAACGTTTGCGCATCGAAATTAAGGATATGGTCGATAATAAATTGCTTTTCGGTCGGCGTTAATTTTCGTAAATTCGAGATAATATCGGCTCGGGAAAGTTTGCCGTAAATTCGATTTTCTAAAGTAGATAAAGGGACTTTATATATAGAACTAAGCCGTTTGAAACTAAGTTTCGGGTCTCGTTTTTTAGCCTGAATGGCTAGGTTTATTCTGGCTTTTTTTATAAGGCGTTCCATATTGTTAGTATTAAGATATGGGCAATTGAAAATAGGTGGTAAGAATGGCTAAAAAAGTGTCCGATGAGCTTGTGTGGGACGTTGTAATATTTTAATATTTTAAAATAAAATATACAATTTCCAAAACCGGTTAGATCCAGATGCAATCTTGCTGTATTTTACAACGTTACTAATTAAATATATTCTCAAAATTATATTAAATTCTATAGCGTTTTCGTAAAGTTATAGATATTAACGTAGATGTGGGAAAGGTCACGTAATCCGCAGCCGATTCGCTTGTATAGCCGACTCGCTTGTGTCCTACGTTAACAAAATTATATATAGCAACGTATTATATGCATATGGCAGTAAGGATTTAATTTCCATAACCAAATTGGAAACGACCTTAAAAATTAACGATAATATCGTTACTTATATATAATAGTTACATATAATGTTATCAATATCTTTATAATAAAGAGAAATTAACCGGAAAGTTAAAGTTATCTAAAAAAAACCTAATATGTTACTTTAAGATATACGATTATAAAACATAGGAAAAATGGATTTATTAAATAGTTATGAAAGCAATACGAAAAATCTTTAATAACCTATAATTTCAGCTAGTATTTATTATTAACTTTAACGAACGGAAGGAATTTCAAAAGGAAATCCAGTTCCGACAGAAGGATATAGCCCTATACGACGCGTAATATTAATAGTTTAATAATTCCGACAGTTAAATAACAAAATCAAACCATTTAAAAAAATATAATCAAACAAGTTAAAAGAAACATTATTATTTTAAAGTAATATAATAAATTATTTAACGTACGTACTATAGAATTAAAGGCAACATTATAACGTTAAAAAAGCATATTAAATAATTATAAATTAGAATTAAGCAGTTAAAGAACTTAAAAAACAAACGTTACTTATAGAAAAGTTACAAAGTAACAGAAGCTAAAAAAGTCAGCATAAACTTTTTAAAAAAGTTTTATGTATGATAATAAAAGCTATTAACAATCCTGTTACCTTAAAAATACGAATTGAGACATATTGGTATATTATAATAATGGATTGCAGAGTTTTAGGTACCAACTATATCACTCTGAAATTAATAAATTAATTTAGATTATTATAAAAAAATAAAAAGAACCCTTACATTGCCGAAAACGCCAAAGGTTAGGCATTCGCTTACGACAACGGAAAAATCATACGCAAAATTAATTACCTCGAGATTTTTATTTAAAAACGAATTCAAATAATTAACTTCAATATTGTTCCGTTAAAAAATTACGACATAATTTTAAAAAAGCCATGGTTATATTAATATAACCTTTTAATCGATTGAAATACTAGCCAAGTAAAATTTATTTTATACTTTATCGATAAACAAAAAAAACGAACGAAATTTTTATATTCGGTTAATAAGAAAAATAACGAATGCAGGTATAAAGATACGACAGAAACCTTATTACCTAAAAAAATAAAACGCAAAAAAAATAAAAAAAATAAAAAAACATAACAAACGTATTCGATATATTATAACCATTATCCGGGCATAACTTTACGATATAAACGAAATCTTAAAACAACAGCCCAAAAAGCTAAAAGAAAACATAATTAATATATTACCATAATATCGTAAATATAAACGATTATTTCAGAAAAAATTCGAAACGAAACTATTAAAATATAGCAAATGGGATTATAAGATAGTTTTTAAAAAAAGTACCTTACCCAAATTTTACCCCATTTACAATTTAAACGAAACAAAACTCTATACCTTATGCGTATACCTGAAAAATAAATTCCAGAAAAAATAAATTCGATAATTTATATCTTTAACCGGATATCTTATATTTTTCGTATTAAAAAAACGGCAAGTTACGATTAATAATAAACTATCGATATTTTAATAATATTACTATCAAAAATAAAATATCCTTGCTATTAATTATTAAAATAAAAAATCCCCTATAAAAAACTAAATGGTTTACCGCTTTAAACCTTAAAGATAAATATAACCTAATTCGAATTAAACTAGGATACGAATAAAAAACGGCTTTTAAAACGAAATACGGATTATACGAATATTTAATTATACTAATAAAACTTACGAACGTACCAGCAACTTTTTAGCGAATAATTAATTACGTATTTCGAAAATACCTGGATATTTTCGTTATATATTATTTAAATAATATTTTAATTTTTTCAGAATTAAAAGAAACATATACAGAATACGTTTATCAAGTTTTTTAAACGTTACAGGACGTTAATTTATTAATTAACGCAAAAAAAATTAATTCTATATATAAAAAATAAAATAACGTACCATACAAGCGAGTCGGCTATACAAACGAGTCGGCCATACAAGCGAGTCGGCCGGTTTTTGGCATATCGCGACAACAAACCCAAATAAAACAACCATAACATAATAAATCAACTCAAATCAATCGGATTCTTTTTCGTTAAACGTATCTACAGCTTCTTTACAAGTACGCGCATTATATCCAGGCTTGCCGCAAACGCCACATTTCCGTTCCTTTGTTTCAACTTTCTTGCGACGACTTCCCTTAACCGCTGTTGGCTGCATTTTTTTACCGTTACCTTCCTTTTCGGCTAGAAAAGCTTGTTTTTTTTTTGTATAGTAAGTATCTCTCCTTTTTGAAGACGTTTATTTTTGGTCCTTCGACGTTTGCTTAAGATGTGGTTCGTTTTGTGTAATTGGGCGGTTTTTTCCCGAAGAAGAGCTATTTCGTGCAAAAGTAACAGGTTACTTTTTGTTAAAAGATTAACCGATTTCACTATTTTTGTCGGCGAGCTACCCTGGTGATTTCTGATTTTTCTTTGCAAGTAACGTCCTTGCCTTGTTGCTTTACGGATATTTTTAGGAGTTTTTGCGGGAAGGGAAAGAATGGAACCGGCGGAAGTAAGCGGCGAAACCGTCGGTATAGGCATAACCGGAAGAACGTCCAATTCGGAAAGAACGTTATTAAGATCGAATGGAATAAGTCCAGCTTTTGCAAATCCGGATTTAATGTTATCGGACATCATGGCAGCTTTAAACGCGTTGTAAAAACCGGCAAGGAAATCTTTTTTAACAATATGGGTATGGTAGCGTCGTATTAAACTTTCGATATAAAGCGAATAAGCGCGTTTTAAAACGGAAAAACAGGATAGGTTAAAAGGTTAGAGCCGATAAAAAAAATACGCGGGCATACAAAAAGTAATAATATCGTTGTTTACGTAGTATTTTTCGAATTCGATCGAATGGTAGCTTTCGTAGCCGTCGAAAATAAAAAAAACGTTTGGTTTTTTTCGTACGCGTCCGAGTATGTTTATCGAAATACTGGATTTATTCCAAACTTAATTCGTTAGTTGTCCAGCTATTAAAATTAATACCGACTTTTTAATGGGCTGGCAATAAGTTATCGCGATACCAGGAAGCAAGGTAGGTTTTCCCCGCCAAAATAATAAATAATAATATAGCCCAATTTTGCGAATTAACAACCTGTATAACCGTTACCTATTTCCGATTATTTTGTTGCGTTTATTTAAGCCTTTTACGTTTTTCGATATTTGTAATTACCATGCCGCATGCCATTAAAAGTTTCATTAAGAAGTCCGTTTCGTTAAAGTTGTAAATATCCTTTTTTGCGATACCGTATTTTGCGATTATAACCCGAACAAGGTCGAACTATTTGCGAAATATCTCTGGGTTTTTGCATAATACTTTTTGATAATCGATTTTCCGATTTAAACGCGTTTGGAGTTTTTTTTACCGTTTAACAAAGTTCGACGCCCAGTTAATGCTAACGCGTTTTGTAACGCGCTGGGCAAGCAGTAAATTCGCCATATCTTTAACATGGGAAAGCCGGACAGGAAATGCTCGCGTATCTGGGTTAAAGATTCGGTCGACAATCGATTTCTTTTCGGTCGGCGTTAATTTTCGCAAACTGGGAGTAATATCGGCTCAGGCGCGTCAACCGTAATATCGGTCCTTTAAAGTAGATTCGGGGACGTTATATATAGAATAAATTTTTTTAAAGCTAAATTTCGGATTCCGTTTTTTAACCTGGATAGCTAAATTTATTCTAGCTTCTTTTGTAAGACGTTCCATGTTGTTGATATTAAGAAATTGGTAATTAAAGTTGGAAGGTTGGAAAGTTAAAAAAGCTGGCCGACTCGCTTGTGTGGTACGTTATCTAAAACATATTATTATCCCAGGATATATTAAAATAAACCCCCAAAAATTACAGCAGTTACCAAGTAATCTATATCTGCTATTATTATAAAATACAGGCATTTATTAAATTCGCTAATTACTACAGGAAATTTATTAAATATTTTAGTAAAATTACAACATCTTTATCCAATTTTACCAGAAAAAAATAAATTCCAGTAAACGACGGAAACAAAAAAAGCTTTCCAACAAATTAAAAATGCGATTATTAATAAATTAATATTAATTATATACGATCCAAAACGCGCAATCAAATTAAAAACCGATTTCTTAAATTATACATTAAACGCAGTAATCGGATACCGGGATAATTAAAAAATATTTTATCCGATTGCTTTCTATCTTTATAAGTTAAAAGGAATAAAATTAAATTATGTTATTTTTAATAAAAAATTTATAACTATCGTTAAAGCTTTTCGAAAATTTAGGTATATACTTAAAAAAAACCTTTATCAAATTAAAGTTTATACCGATTACAAAAATCTTACCCGTTTTATTATTATACGAAAACTTACAAAATAACAATTACGTTACGCAAAAGAATTAACAAAATACAACTTCGTTATTATCTATCGGAAAAACTTTAAAAACGGCAGGGTAGATGCGTTTAGTAAACAACTTAACTTAAAAAAAATTTAATTAAAGTTAATCACAAAATTTTCGACGTTACCCTAAAAAAATACCTGAAATTACAACAAATTGCAGCAATTAAGGTAATACCTTCCGATTTATATTAGAAACTTTAACAATATAACGACAATTTACCCGATAATTAAAAAATAAACAAAATTTAGGTATTAAAAAATGTCGGCAAAACCTGATATAGGATATATATCAATATCCACTTTATAAACATTTAGGGATTCATAAAACCCTAAAACGATTACAGCGCATCTATTATTTTTTTAAAATAAAAATAGTAATACAAAAAATCAAATAAAAATGTAACGTTTACGTTAGAATTAAAGCTTTACGACATAAACTATATGGAAAATTGTAACTATTTCTAGTTTCATAACAACTATAGGATTCCATTATTATGGATTTCATTACTAAACTTCCCTTATCCGAACATCCAGCAACAGAAATATATTACGACAATATTTTCGTAATCGTCGATCGATTTACGAAACTTTCTTATTTCTTACCTTATTACGAAAATACAAACGCAAAACAAATAATATACATTTTTTTTCGATATATATTTAACGTATATAGATTACTAATGGAAATTATCTTAAATAAAGGTATTACTTTTATTTTTAAATTTTGATAAGGCTTTATAATATAAATAAACCTGAACCATAAATTATCTAATATATTTAAACCCTAAACAAATAAATAAACAAAACGATTAAACCAAACCCTTAAAACCTACTTACGATATTATATTAATTACAAACAAAATAATTAAGTTAAAAAGCTATTAATAACCCAATTAACTTATAATACTAACTACCAAAAAAACATCAAAACAACCCCAGTAAATACCAATTTCGGTTTTATACCAGAAATTTATAAAAGAATACGTAACAATAATTTTTTTAACGTTAAGGCCATTTTAACATCAAAACAATTCAGGTAGTTATACGCGGAAATAAAAATAAAATTCGAATTTATACGTAATCTAATAAAAAAGTACTATAAGCAGAAAAAATTAAAAGAACTAACCTTTTCGAAAAGAAAAATGGTTTATCTAGCTACCAAAAACATCAAAACTAAACGCCGGAATTAAAAACTCGATTTTAAATATATCGGCCCATATAAGATTATCAAGAAAATTTTAAAAAATAATTACGAATTTAAGTTATTTCCGAAAATTAAGCTTCACCTAATCTTTCATGTTTCTTTATTTAAATTAACAGCAAACACCATCAAAGTTAACACAAAATACGAAAATAAAATAAAAGAAAATATACCAATATACGAAATAAAGAAAATCCTGGATATACGCAAAAAAAAAAAAAAAAATTAAACTTACCCAGTACCTTATCAAATAAAAAAACACCCAAACTTCGAAAATACCTAAGAGCCTGCCAAAAACTTTATAAACGCCCAGTATCTTCTGAAAAACTTTTACCAGTAACGCCGGAACCAGTTATAAGCGCCCCCCAGTCCACGTCTTCGACGGCAGACCAATTAGCAACATCGACATTTAATTAATCGACAAATACTAAAATTTGCGTTGTTAAAACGGAAAGTTTTTGCTCCGTTTCCCCCGTTTTCTTACGTTCCAGTCGCTTCAACTTTTTAAAGTTGTTAATATCCCGCGTTACGGCCTTTATTATTTTATCATATTACATTTTCTTTTATTTTCGAAAACGGCAAAAACAAACATTAACTTACGTAATTACCCAATCCGTTTTCTTTTTAACGGCCTCTAGTTTTAATTTTAGTTTTTGATATTAAGCAATTATACGTTATAGTTATTTGGAACTTAAACCCTTAACGTTATAATTAGCTTAGTTATACTTAATATAAAACGAATAACAAAATGAGTTATTTCCGGACAGTTTGCAGTTTAAAATCCTAAACTTATAAAAAAAGCAAAGCGCCATATTAACAGGGTTAGTGAAAACGGCAAAAAATAAGTTATCGCGTTAAGCAATCTTTTCCTTAAAAACAGATTTGGTACGTTTCTTAATTTTGTTAACCATATTTCCGACAATGCAAAAAAAAACTTACAATTTTCGGGACGAAAATTTCGGAAAGAAAAAATCGTGTTATAACTTAATACATCTTGGCCTCCAAAAACGGTCAAAAAACAAAGATTCTCCAATTTAAGGGTTACGTAGTATTACGTTTAATAATCTAAGAATTATTAAGATTACTTATCGAATGCAATAATTCAAAAATTATTAAGATTATTTATCGAATATAATAATCCAGGGATTATTAAAATCATTTATCGAATATAATAATCCAGATATTACAACGAAAAGATTCGATATATAAATATGCTTATTATTTTCTTATAATTTTAAATAATACCAGCTTATAATACAACTTGGTTACCCAGATTACCCTTAGTTATCTGCTATACCAAACGTAACTAGTTTTCCCTTTATTGCTCAGTTTCCTACAGTACTACTGCCAACATAAACCCGTACGATTAGGTTTAATAGTTGGTTAACTAGCCCAGCCGTCACATACCGGCATGCCCGTATTTTTTTTTACAAAACATTCGTCATAAATACTAACGTTTCGAACCAAAAAAAACGTTATAACATTATTATAACTTTTATTTAAATAATAAAATCTTTTAAAACAATTATTTTCTTAACGTTTTGCTAATTAAAAACAGTATATAATTATTTAACGGATAAAAAAGATCTATGTAAGAAAATACCTTGTTTTCTTATATATACTTTTAATGAAAAATGTTAATTAAACTTAGGCGTTCTTTTTGCTATTTTATATACGTTTTAAAAACTTGGAATTTTGTAGCGAAATTAGTAATTTTCTAAGTAATAGTAATATAACGCAAAAAAAGTTTACTTTTAGTTACTATTCTTACGAAATAACTCTTTTAAGCGCGAAATAAATAATATGTTAAGGTTTTAGAAAGCATTTTCGAATTTAAACGCGTTTTGTATATGCAAATTAACGTAAAATTTAAAAAGCTTAAAAACTTCCTTTTAATTCTTTAAAATATAAACCATTTTTTAAAAAGATAATATATTTATTAAAAGTAATGCTTTTATTTCGTAAAGCGTTATATAAAGATTTAATTTCCTTTATGTTACCGCTATAAGCTGTTATGCAAGGTCAAGTGCTATTAGGTATCTAGCTATGTATAAGCTAACCGGCTTACTATATACATACACGACTGGTTACACGATGCGACCGGAGAGCACCCCTTAAAAACCGTACTTACAGGCGGGCCGGATAAAAAAACCGTATAGGAATCTTGAACACGATGACAAAGTAATGGAGTACACAATAATTCTTTGATTGGTTGCAGCTAAAGCTTAGCCCCCCAGCTAGCTCCAGCCCCAACCACTCCAATTGGTGCCAACACAATTGGAAACGCAAGCGCTTCCGCTAGTCCGTGCGCTGGGCTTGGCGACCCAGAACACGCTGTCCCAAGCTGGATTCGAACCAGCTGCCTCTCGCAAGTTGTTGGTTGCCAAAGCCAACAACAGGCGGAACGAGACACCCAGGCTCGCGACCACTGAGCCATTGGAACGTAAGCTGTTATAAACTTTTTGTATACTTTTTAAAATAATTTATCGGTATCTATACTTTCGGAAATAAAAGGCGATAAACTAAAATAAGTGAATCAAAAAAATTATTATGCGTTTGCGTTAAAAACGGTAACATAGGAAGTAATTATTAATCGTAATACTCGTTCGCCGTAACTGTTAGATTCGAAAGGTTTTAAAAAATTTAAATAATTAACTAATTTTATTACATAATATATCCCGTTAAAAACTGTTATCCGTTAACTCGAAGCCCATTAATTATCATATTTAAAAAGCCTTTTCGGAAGTAATTATATATAATATTCGTATTATTATTACCGTTATTTCTATGTTTTAAAAACTTAGCTTTAAAAACTCCTTTTTCGCGCTATTTTTTAACGTTCCCAAATCTCGCATTTGTCGCATTTCTCTTTTATAAAGTTTGTTATATAACTTAATAAAAAAACGTTTTATATATAACGTTAAATCGGTTAATATTATTATATTAACAAACGAATTATCGGGGTATTATGTTATAATAACGAATGCCGTTTTTAACTTAACATATTTAAAAATTAAAGCCTTTATAATCAAGGCAATTTCCGCCCTTTTTACATTTAAACATATTTAATAAAGCTTTATAGATTTTGAAGCTTTTGTCGAATTCGACTTGTATACCGGAAACAGGTATAAATAAATATCTTGTAATAAATTTCCGACCTATTATAGGTATTATCGGAAAAAAGCTTTTAAAGAAAAGGATTATAAGCGTAAATATTCCTGCAATATTACGGTTATAAAGAATTCTGTTAGGGATTTCTTGGTTAGGGTCCATTTGACCCAATCCTTAGGTATATAGGTCGATAGATCTTCCATAATTCCGATAGTTTTTAATTAATTAGATTTACACTTTTATATAGTTATACGTATCTAATATATGGCTATTCGTAATACGTAAAAACACTTAAGTTAAACCTTTTTATTTATTGCTATTTTTTCGTTATTTATTATATCGTTACCGTAATCCGTAATAAATAATACTTATTACCCGAATTTATAATTAATTTCTTCCTTATTTTGTTTTATTTTTATTTATTTAAGGAAATTACGTAAAAGATTAATAACATTTATTAATAAAGTTAATAACCTTAATAATATCCATAACGAACAAACTCGAAAAAATACGAAAAGTCCACGTTTTTATTATTAAATTTCTTAATAACTTTATCTTTTAACAAAAAGTAATAAAGACTTTACAGTTTATAAAAAAATAACTTATTTAAACGTTATACCTAATAACCCTTACGGTATAATAATTATTAAATCATTATACGTTACAAAAATTCCCTTAACCTGGGAAAAGTTTAGTAAATTTTTCGACGTATAATTTAAACTTGTTTATTAATATATTCGGATTTTCTGCGGGAACTCCAGAGAATTCGACGACTTCCTACAGTAAGGAAAAATCCAGAAATTGTTAAATTTCCTAAAAGATTCGATAGAATTAATATTAATACCGTTAAAGGAAATAACATATTAAAACTTTTTGATTATAG
The DNA here is from genome assembly GCA_004155035.1 of Monosporascus sp. 5C6A. Taxonomy (NCBI): domain Eukaryota; kingdom Fungi; phylum Ascomycota; class Sordariomycetes; order Xylariales; genus Monosporascus; species Monosporascus sp. 5C6A. The sequence goes on from QJOB01000219.1 coordinate 64,734, forward strand.
AAAATATCCTGATTAGCTCGACCCCTAAGCAAGAGGATATGTCGGCTTTTCCGTTAAAGGATTTAAGGCCACCGGTTTTAGGCGTAAGTTAAGATTTATGGTAAGGCTTAGGCCGAAATTTACGCCAAGCGAGCTAGAACGTACGTTAAGGCGTAAATTAAGATATACGTTAAAGCGTAAGTTAAAGCGAACAGTCCGACTTATCCGATCCTGTAAATAAAAACGAAGGTATAATACGAACTTTAGCTTATTTTTAAAAAAAAAATAAAAACGTTCCGCGTTAATTAAAACGCAGCGTCCGTTACGCGTAATTAAACCTTTATTAAGAGTTTTACAAAGTTATATAAGGCCCGTATAATTAACGCGGGATTATTTTGGCCAGATATTAAGAAAATTAAGCATAACAGATTAATTATTTTTTATAACTAAAAATAAGTATATTATTACGACGTACATTTATAAGCCAAAAAGATGGAAAAATAAGCTGATATACTTAACCGTAAATTTGCTATCCTTAAAAAAGCCTAAACGTTATTTTGTAATGATGCCTTAATTTGGTAAAAGTAATAATTGTTTAAAGGAAATAAGTAACGTTTTCGGTTAAACTTGCCGATTTTCTTAAAAGCAGTAATAAAATAATTCGGGATTAAGTTAGAAAAAACTTAAAAATAACTAATCTAAAACCGGTATATTTTCGAAAATAATAATAAAAGTAAGCCGATTAAATTTTACGTTATGGAATTGTTTAAATATGCGAAATTATAAAGCGACTTAACCGATTTTTAGTTATTTATACGGTTGTACCAAAATTTGTATCCGGTATTGCAGGTATTATGTTCCCAACCCGATAAAATGGATATTATCACGGTATATTTAAATAAAGTAAATAATAAAGCTAAAGCTAAAGAAATCGAATTAAACAAAACGTTAAAATTAAGCTTTATATTATAAAACGATTTTTATAATAATATAAGTAACCAAGACGATATAACTTATTAAACGAATAATAACCGTAATAAGTGACGATTTTAACGTTAGGACTTTTTATAACGTAATTGAGGATTACCGGGATTCCGTTTTTTTAATTTAAATTTCCGGGGTTATTAAGGATAAAGTTAACGACGTAAAAAATTGCGTTTTTTTTTAATATCCCGAACGTAAAAAAGGTTTAAATTATTAGAACCGCGGAGGTTTTTAATGCCGCTTTGGATGATACCGCAAATTTGGTTAAAAGATTTAACGCTAGGACGGTATTTATGCGTTTCTTAACGAAGAATTCGTATAGGAATACGAAGAAAACGCCGAGGATTACCAGTCCACTTTATAAGCTAATGGTTATATTTGCTTTAACAAAGGTAAAGCTAAGCTAGATCCTGATTATAAGGAAGGCTGGACGTATATCGAGGAGGATGTCGTAGATAATACGTATTTCGTATACCTTAAAAAGCTTACCAAAAAGCCGACGGCAAAGGGTATTAAAGAAAAACCGGTTTACCTATGCCAAAGATACGGTATATTATACGGTACGGCTAAACTCCTTGCTGACCATTTATAAAAGGAATGCTTGATTAAAGGAAAAGCTGTATTTAGAACCGTACGTACGGCGGATTTTTTTAAGCCTGTTCCGAAGGCTGCCAGTGTCGACGGAGCCGTATATTTTATTCTAAACGACGAGCAGGTAGTTGAAACTAACCCAAATCCGCCATTTAAAAATCTTACGTAACGAAAGATTTCTTACTTAAAAGTGGGTATTAAGGCCAACATTAACGCTATACCGATTGACGTTTACATAAATACGGGAAGTTCGTTAATCCTTATTAACTGAAAATAAATATCTTTTTAAATCAAGAATTTTAGATTTTTTAAAATTAATCTTATTTATGTTAAAAGTGTTAATTTTAAAACCTTTATTAATACCTAGGTCGAATTTAATTTTTAGATGCAAAGTTAAGTTAAAAATAAATAAATTAATAGCTATTTCGTAGTTAAGGTTAACGTAATTAACGGTTTAGAACTAAAAATATTGTTAAAAACCGAATTCTTAGTCCAATATAAAGTTAAGATTAATTTCGTTAAAAAAAGTTATATTTTCCGATTGATATTTAATATGGAAATAAAAGGGAAAACCGTTAAAATAGTAATCCTAAAGCTAGTATAACGAAAGGTTATAACAGCTTATATAATAGTAATCCCTACCATAACAATATCTTTTATTAACGTTAATTACGTCGACTTGCTAAAATCCATAAATAAAAAAGACCGTATAGCACAGCCTTTATATATAACAGCAAATTATCAGGATATATTTAACCTTATAATCGATAAGTTTAACTTTAAAAAGGCTATTTTGCATAATACGAAAACCTAGCTTTTCGAAATTAAAAAAAAAAAAAAAACGAAAAAATTGGCATTATTTACAATTATGCGGGCAACGAAAAAGCCTAGTTAACGGATTGGTCTAACGTCGATCAGTACTGGAAATCCGGCTTAATTCGAAAAAAGTAAACCAATATAATAAAAACGGCTTATTTTTCTATTAAAAAGAACGTTATAAGCGCAAAACAGGACGAACGTTTAACTATTAATTTTTATACCTTTTTATATAGCATAACGAAACCTATAAACGTCTTAATTATTACATTTAAAAATAAGGTAATTATTATAAATAACGACTTTACAATTAGTAATAAATTATTTGAATTAATCAATAATTATAACATTTTTCGAAAAAAAAATATTGTTTTAATACCCGAAAAGCATAAAATACGTATCGATCTCGTCGACGGATAGCAAAAACAATTAAAACTAGTTAAGATGTATTTATTAAATATTAAAACTAGTTAAGATGTATTTATTAAATATTAAAAATCGCCAGGTTTTCGACGAAAAATACGATAACCTATACGCTAAAAAAAATGTTTTTTTAAACGAACTTACCTTTATAGCAATACCAGTTTTCGTCGTATAGAAACTACTGGACATTAAATACAAAAAAGGTCGCGTAATAACAAATTTAAGGCCTTTAAATAAGATAATGGTTTTAACGTATACTTTTTACCCTATTAAAATGATATTATAAATAATATAGCTGGTAAGAAATGGTTTAATTCTTTCGATACGATAAATTTTTTTTTTTAGTTACCGATTTATACGGAATACCGGAACCGAATAATAATTATTAGTTCCCAAAGATTGGAAAAGTTTAACGTAATATTAATAAAATTTCGTAATTTTTTTGTTTTTACTTAATGATTTATAAATAGGTTATCCTTCATGTATAAACGTTTTATATGCGCTTATATTAACGATATTATTATATTTAGTTTTAATATTAAGGATTATATAAAATATTTATGTATTATATTTAATATACTTAACACAATACGAGTCTATATTAACGCAAAGAAATCTTTTGTAAGATTTCCTGCAATCCGCTTATTCGGTTATAATGTTGATAGTAACGGAATTTTTAAAACGGATAACCGTATTAATGTTTTTAAGAAACTTGCGTTTTTTAATACGCTTAATGTTTTGGAAACCTATTTAGGTATGGCGACTTGGCTACGTAAAAAAATTGCATGGTACGGCGTTAAGGCCGTATTTCTTAAAGTTAAAAAAATTAAGCTGTTAGCAAGGCTTAAAAAATCGAGAGCCTTACCGATTAAAGTGTTAAAACAGACGAGATAAATGCATACTTTTAAGGTTAAGTTTATACTTACCGATAAAAAAAAGGAATTATAGCAATAATTTCAGAATTATTTATGTACTTAGTATGTTATTTATTATTATTAGAAAGATAAACCTTTTTTTTAAAGTAAATACTTGCAAAAAGGCTTACGGTATTATGGTTTTCCAGCTAGTTGGTAACTGGGATGGTTAAGTTATCCTTAGCAAGGATATATCTAAAACGGAAATTAAGCTTATTTTATTTATATCCAAGTTAATCTTTAATACGGAAAAGATATACGGATTTATGGAAAAAAAGGTAGCCGCCTTAATATAGACATGCAGGAAGTTACGAAAGTTTATTTAATTTAGCCGATTTCCGGTTAACGTATTTATTAATTACGTTTTTATAAAAGAAATCGTTATTTATACGTTTTTGGTAATTATAGACCTTAATAAAGTAAACCTTAGATTGGTTAACGTTGCTAATTATTTATTATAGTTCTAGCTGAAGATATATTATATCCTAAAAAAGCTTAACGTCGTATTAAACGCGTTATTTCGTTTATTTACGGTAATTTCAAACTAGAAAACGGCTGAACGGGACGAGTTTAACGAATTAGATGATATTTGGGACGACGTTAACGTTTGGTATTTTTTAGTAAACGAAGATATTATTTTTTAAGTTATACCTATTTTTAGTAACGAATTTAAATTTTGCGTAATTAAAAGATATGCTATAAATTACCGTTATAAGTATGTTTATAAACTATTGCAAAACATGGAAACTGGTAAGCGTAAGAAATAGTGATACCGATTATTTGAATTCCAAAATGGCCCTTTTTATTACGTCGAATTGAACAGTTATAAAAGGTTATATATTTTTTATATTTACGTTAAAAACGTGTTAAAACTAGTACATAACAAAAAATATTATTTCGGCAAAAATCGCATAATACAAAACTTACGTAACGTTTATTTCGTAAAGAAGTATTTTAAGATTTTAAAATACCTTAATTTCTATACGGTTTACCGAAAAAATCAAACCGATCGTAATAAACTATTAAAGGAATTGTTACCTTTATAGGTAGTTAGGTTATTATATTATACGATTATTATAGATTTTATTACGGATATGTTAAAAGTAACGTTTAAAGATATTTTTTAGATATTTTTAAAGTACGATATTTTAAATAGCTTTTGTATTATTTTATATAAGGTTAGCAAAAAATTATTATTAATACCCGGTAATATACGATATACGGCCAAAAACTAAGTAACGATAACATTAAAGATGTTATAGTTTTGTAATTAAAAATAACTTATTACGATTATTAATAATAAAAACTTAAAACTTACGTTTGCCTTATAGAAAAAAATATTTAACGTTTTAAAAGTTAAATTTCTTTTTTTATAGCGTATTATTTATAGACTAACAGATTATTAAAAAGGAAGAATTAAACCGTGGAAATCGTTATACGTTTCTATATAATTATTAATTTTAACGTTTTATAGATCAATATAATTTTTGCTTTATAATATTATTTAAATAATTCGTTAATTGTTATAATAAACCGGTTATTAAATAAGCTAATGTTTGGTTTTTAACCTCGATCGATTGTGATAATATTAAACGAAAAAAAAAAACGGTAATTTTTAAAAACGCGATGGATTTTATAAGAAAGAATTACGTAAAAACGCTGTATAGCTAACCGACCTTATTAATATATTCGCTAAGGAAAGATATAACAACCGTTATACTTTAAAGGAGTTTAAGAAAAATTAAATTATATACCTTAGATTATATTAGGGGTACCATCTACCTAATTAACCTAAACAGAAATAGTTACTTATTCGAACAGGGCTATTTAAAATCCTTAAGCGGATAAAAAAGCAGGTTTATAAGTTGGATTTCTCTACCGGTTGGAAAGTCTACCCTATCGTTTTTATCGTCTAGCTATATAGGCCAAAGTAAGGAAAGGACTTATTCGAAAAAGGGACGTTTAAGCCTGGCCTTATAGCTGTAAACGGCGACGTACAGGTATAAAAAATTAACAACATTATAAATTGCCGGATCCGCTAATATAAAAAAAACTTATTAATTAAATATCTTATAAAGTAAATAGGTTATACGGTTAAGAACGACGAATGGTATTTTAGGGAAAACTGTTTTATTACGGTAGTTAAAGTAGTTACCGAATATAAAACAAAGTACCTAATTAACTGGCCCGCCGAATACCGGAAAAAGGGATTTAGTTTACCTTAATAAAAATAAGGTATAAGATAGCGGATATACGGTTGTATTTTTTATCGAGATAGAAAAAGGGGGAAAAAATAATGGAAAATAGTAATATATTTTCTTATATTCGTTTCGTATTTCTTTATATTTATCGTTTATTATTATTTTTTAAATAGGAATTATTTTATATATTCCTTATATATAATTATTCCGTTAAATATTTCCGTTTATTCGCAATTTATTATAATATTTAGGTAAAAGATATCCTTATACGTTACATATATTATTTTGATTTTAAAGTAAGTTTTAGTAAAAATTACGGTATATATTTTAACAACGTATAATTAATTACATGTTTTTTAGGAAATATTACGTCACAAGAAAGGCGCGCATCGTCGACCTCAATATTGTTACTTATATAAAGGCGATTTCCTACTAAAATTTTCTAACCTTCTTCTTTTTCTTTTTTATTACCGATTTATATACAAATCGATAGTGTTTTGTAACCCTTAACGCATTTTTAATTAGCTTTATAAAAATTTTATATACCCTATTATTTAAGGTTAATTAAGATAATTATAATTCCGTAATAACGAATTAAAAGCCCGTTATTAATATTTTTTCGGATAATAAATCCTTTAATAATAAAAAAAGCAAACAAAATAACCAACTTAATAAACCCTTATTTATAAAAAAACGCCTGAGGAATAACCAGATTAATAACGAATATAACGATAATTTTAACCAAAATAACGATAATTCGATTAAAAAACTCAGGTTAACTTCTTTTTTTAATAATAACAAATTATCCGTTTAAAATAACGTTTCAATTAAAACCTAAAATAATACTTCCGTTAAAGATAACAATATTTTTGCTTAATTTCCTAATACGTTCGAAAAAAACAAATTAAGCGGATAAAATAAACGACCTAATAAAAAATCTAAATAAAAATCCTTAAATTATACAAATTATAAAATTTATGCTATTTAACGAAAATTAAGCTAAACTAATTAAAAACATTAAAGCCTTTACGGGCAAAACGTTACCCATGACGAAAAATCGGTTCTTACTAAAAAAAACGGGTTACGATAAGATTAACAACGTTAATAACCAAAAAAACGAAATTACGATTATTAATAATCTAGTTCAAAAAAAAAGACGGTAAAAGCGGTAGCCCTTTTATTTAACGCAAAGTTATTACAGCTTATAAAATAATCCAAACAGGAAAATCGCCAGGTTTATTTAAGAATCTAAAAAAAGCGCTTAAACGTTTTAAGTTTAACAAAGCATTTTCCCCGGCTTAAAAAGCCAGAAAAAAGTTTATCGTTATAACATTTACAAAAAAAAAAAACTTCCAACGAAAACGACCGACCTAAAAACGAAAAGGACTTTCCAAACGTCTATTATTCCCATAATACGTAAAAATATTTAAGTTAAACCTTTTTATTTATTATTATTTCTTCGTTATTTATTACATTATTACCGAAATCCGTAACAAATAGTACCTATTATCCGACTTTATAATTAGTTTCCTTTTTTTTATTTTTTTTATCCGAGGGAAGTTACGTAGATAACGCGAAAAATTGGTAACGTACCGGATAAGCGAACCGGATGGACAAGCGAACCGGATGGTTCTTTACATATTTTAACCCCCCAACTTTAATCGTTTATTTTTTAATACCAACAACATGGAACGGCTTATAAAAAAAGCGAGAATGAACTTAGCCGTTTAGGCTAAAAAACGAGACCCGAAACTTAGTTATGCAACATTTAGTTCTATATATAAAGTTTCCCAATCTACGTTATATGAACGATATAGCGGTAAACGCGCCCGAACCGATATTATTCCCAATTTGCGGAAATTGACGCCGACCGAAAAGAAATCGATTGTCGAAAAAATCCTTAATTTAGATAGGCGAGCGTTTCCTATCCGGTTTTAGTACGTTGAAAATATGGCGAATTTGTTGCTTGCTTAACGCGTTGCGATATGCGTCGGGGTTAAATGGGCCTCGAATTTTGTACGACGGCAAATAAAACTTAAAACGCGTCTAAATCGAAAGATCGATTATTAAAGGGTATTATGCGAAGATCCAGAGGTATTTTGTAAGTAATTTGAACTTATTCGGGTTATAATCGCAAAATACGGTATCGCAAAAAAGGATATTTATAATTTCGACGAAACGGGCTTTTTAATGGGGCTTTTGATAATATCCGGTATAGTAATTATAAGTACTGAAAGACGTAAAAAACCTAGGTAAACGTAACAAGGAAATCGGGAATGGGTTATAGTTATTCAAACTGTTAATTCGTAAAGTTAGGCTTTGCCGTTATTTATTATATTAGCAGGAAAAACCCACTTTAATTTCTAATATCGCAATAACTTATTATTAGCCGATTAAAAAGTTAATACCAGTTTTAATAATTAGATAATAAACAAATTAGGTTTAAAATAGATTTAACATTTCGATAAATATATACGAACGCGTACGAAAGGAACCAAACGTTTCCTTATCCTCGACGGCTACGAAAGCCATTATTTGATCGAATTCGAAAAATATTACGCGAATAATGGTATTATTACGTTTTGTATACCTACGCATTTTTCCTATCGGCTTTAACCTTTTAACGTTTTCTGCTTTTCCGTTTTAAAACGCGCTTATTCGTTTTATATCGAAAGTTTAATACGACGTTATTATACCTATATCGCGAAAAAAGATTTCCTTGCCGGTTTTTACGACACGTTCAAAGTTGCTATGACGTCCGATAATATCAAATCCGGATTTGCAAAAGCTGGATTTGTTTTATTCGATCCTAATAATGTTTTATTTGAATTAAAAGTTCCTCCGGTTATACCTACACCGACCGTTTCGCCACTTACCTCCGCCGGTTTTAATCTTTCCCTTTTTACGAAAACCCCTAAAAATATCCGCGAAGTAACAAAATAGGGACGTTACTTGCAAAGAAAGATCAAAAATTACCAAGGTAACTTGTTAACAAAAATCGTTAAATCGGTTAATCTTTTAACTAAAAGTTACTTGGTACTTTAGCATAAAGTTACTTTTTTAAAACAAAAAACCACCTAATTACATAAAACTAATTACGTCCTTAGCAAACGTCGCAAAATTAAAAACAAACGTCTTCAAAAAAGAGAAATACTTATTATACAAAAAGGACAAGCTTTTTTAACCGAAAAAAAAAGGGGTGGTAAAAAAATACAGCCAACAACGGCTGAAGGTAGTCGTTATAAAAAAGTTAAAACGAAGGAACGGAAGTGTGGCGTTTGCGGCAAGCCCGGATATAATACGCGTACTTGTAAAGAAGTTATAGATACGTCTAGCGAAAAAGAATCCGATTAATTTTTATTAATTTGATGTGTTATGGTTGATTAATTTGAATTTGTTGTCGCGAAGTGCCAAAAACCATCCGGTTCGCTTGTCCATCCGGTTCGCTTATCCGGTACGTTAATACTTATTAATAAAGTTAATAACCTTAACGATACTTATAACGGATAAATTCGAAAAAATCCGAAAAGTTTACGTTTTTGTTGTTAAGTTTTTTAAGAATTTTATTTTTTAACGAAAAGTTACGAAAACCTTATAATTTATAAAAAAAGTAATTTACTTAAACGTTATATTTAATAACCTTTACGGTATAATAATTACTAAAACATTATACGTTATAAAGATTTCCTTAATTTGGGAAACGTTTAGTAAGTTTTTAGGCGTATAATTTAAGCTTATTTATTAATATATTAAAACCTTTTATGGGAACTTTGAAAAACTCGACGATTTTCTATAATAAGAAAAAATCCAAAAATTGTTAAATTTCCTAAACAATTCAATAAAATTAACATTAATACCGTTGAAGGAAATAATACGTGAGGATATTTTGATTATAAAAAATATTCCGATTAATTTAATTTCTAAGCAAAAGAATATATCGGTCTTTTTGTTAAAGGATTCCGGGTTATTAGCTTTCGGCGGAAGTTGAGATTTATAACGAAACTTAGGCCGAGATTTACGTTAAATAAATTAAATAATACGTTAAGGTATAAGTTCAAATATATATTAAAATGTAAGTTAAAATAAGCAAACAGACTTATTCATTTTTATAATTAAGGACGAAAGTATAATACGAATTGTAATCCACTTTTTTAACAAAATAAAAGAGTTTCATATTAGTTATAACGCAGTGTCCGTTACGCGTAGCTAGATATTTATTAAAAGTTTTTCAAAGTTATATAAGGTTTATATAATTAACGTTAAATTGTTTTAACCAAACGTCCAAAAAACTAAGCATAACGGATTAGCTATTTTTTATAATTAAAAGTAATTATATTATTATAATATATATTTATAAACCAAGTGGATAAAGAAATAGGTTAATATATTTAACCGCGAATTCGTTATTTTTAAAAAAGTATAAATTTTATTTCGTAATAACGTTTTAGTTTAATAAAAGTAACAACTTTCTAAAGGAGATAAGTAACGTTTTCGATTAAATTTAACGATTTTCCTAGAAATAGTAATAAAGCAGTTCGGGATTAAGTTAAAAAAAAACTTAAGAATGGCTAACCCGGAACCGGTATATTTTCGAAGATAATAAGAAAAGTAAGCCGGTTAAAGGTTATGTTATAAGGTTGTTTAGGTATGCGAAATTATAAAGCGACTTAACCGATTTCTAGTTATTTATACGGTTATACCAAAATTTTTATCCGGTATTTTAAATATTATGTTTCTAACCTAATAAAATGGATATTATAGCGGTATATTTAAATAAAATAGACGATAAAGTTAAAGTTAAAAAAGTTAAGCTAAACGATACGTTAAAAGCGAACTTTGCATTATGGAATAACTTATATAATAATATAAACGATTAAGATAATATAATTTAATGGCCGAATAATAACCGTAACAAACGACAATTTTAATGTTAAAATCCTTATAACGTAATCGAAAATTACCTAAATTCCGTTTTTTTAATTTAAGTCCCCGGGGTTATTAAGGATAAAGTTAACGACGCGAGGAGTTATATTTTTTTTAACCACTTAAATGTAAAAAATGTTTAAGTTATTAAAAGCGCGGAAGTTTTTAACGCCGTTTTGGATGATACCGTAAATTCGGTTAAAAAACCCGATATTAGGATAATACTTATACGTTTTTAACGAAAACCCTCGTATAGGAACATAAAAAAACGCCGAGAATCATTAGTTTATTTTATAGGCTAATGGTTATACTTGTTTTAACGAAGGTAAAATTAAGCTAGATTTTAATTACTAAAAAGGTTGGATATATATCGAGGAAAATATCGTAAATGATACGTATATTTCGTATATCTCGAAAAGCTTATTAAGAAATTAACGACAAAAGGTATTAAGGATAAGCCGGAATTTTTATGCTAAATATACGGTATATTATACGGTACGGCCGAATCTTTTGCCGGTTATTTACAAAAGAAAATGCCTAATTAAAGGAAAAGCCGTATTTAAGACTATATATTCGGCGGATTTTTTTAAACCTGCTTTAAAAGCCGTTAATACTAACGGAACCGTATATTTTGTTTTAAATAACGAACAAAGAATCAAGATTAACCGAAATCCGGCATTAAGAAATTTTATTTAACGAAAAATATCTTATTTAAAAATGGGTATTAAGGTGAATATCGACGTTATATTAATTAATAACTGTATAGATACGGGAGGTTTGTCGATTTTTGTTAACCGACAATAGATATCCTTTTAGGTAAAAAATTTTAAATTTTTTAAAGTCGATTTTATTTATATTACAGGTCTTAATTTAAAAACCGTTATTAATATCTAAGTTTAATTTAATTTTTATATGCGAAGTTAAATTAGGAACAAATAAATTAATAACTATTTCGTTACAAAAGTTAACGTAATCAACAGTTTGGAATTACAGATATTATTAAAAACCGAATATTTAATTTAACATAAAGCTAAAATTAATTTCGTTAAAGAAAACTATTCTTTAATCGATTTTTAACATAAAAATAAAAATGGAAACAGTTAAAACGGTAACCTTAAAGCTAATACGATAAGAAGTTATAACAGCTTATATAATGGTAATTTCTGTTATAATAACATATCTTATTAACGTTAATTACGTCGACTTGCCCAAACTTATAAATAAAGAAAACCGTACAACATAGCCCCTATATATAATAACAAATTATCCGGACGTATTCGACCTTGTAATCGACAAGTTTAACCCCCAAAAAGCTACCTTGCATAATATAAAAACTTAACTTTTCGAAATTAAAAAAAACGAAAAACTTGGTATTATTCATAATTACGCGGGCGACGAAAAAGCCCAGTTAACGGATTACTTTAACGTTAATTAATATTGGAAATCCGGCTTAACATAAAGAAAATAAGCTAATATAATAAAAGCAGCTTATTTTTTATTAAAGAAAACGTTATAGATATAAAGCAAAACGAACGTTTGGTTATTAATTTTTATATCCCGTTATATAATATTACGAAATTTATAAACGTCTCGTTTACTAAGTTTAAAAACGGGGTAATTATTATAAATAACAACCTTATAATTAATAACAAATTACTTAAATTAATTAATAACTATAACATTTTCTAGAAGAAAAATATGATCCTAATACCGGAAAAATATAAGATATGTATCGATTTCGTCGACAGCTAACAGGAACAGTTTAAATTAATTAAGATATATCCATTAAGTATTAAAAATCGCCAGGTTCTCGGCAAGAAATACGATAACTTACACGCTAAAGGAAAAATGTTTTTTTTAAACGAACCTACCTTTATAGTAATACCGGTTTTCGTTATATAAAAGCTACTAAACGTTAAACGCAAAAAAAATCGCGTAATAACGAACTTAAAACTTTTAAATAAAATAACGATTTTTAACATATATCCGTTACCTAATTAAGACGATATTATAGATAATATAGCTAATAAAATATAGTTTAATTTCTTTAATACGACGAATTCTTTTTTCTAATTACTGATCCGTACGGAATACCGGAATTAAATAGTAATTATCAATCCCTGAAAATTAAAAAGGTTTAATGTAGTGTTAATAAAATTTCGAAATTTTCCTATTTTCATTTAACGATTTATAAATAAGTTGTTTTTCGTATATAAACGCTTTATACGCGCCTATATTAATAATATCATCTTTTTTAATTTCGATATCAAGAATTATATAAAGTACTTACGTATTATATTCGATATATTTAATAAAGTACGGGTTTATATTAACGTAAAAAAACCTTTCATAAAATTTTCTGCAATTCGCTTACTTATAATGTCAACGGTAACGGAATTTCCAAAATAAACGACCGCATTAACGCTTTTAAAAAGCTTATATTTCTTAATACGTTTAATATTTTAAAAACTTATTTAGGTATAATAACTTGGTTACGTAAAGAAATTACATAATATAGCATCAAAACTGCATCCTTTAAAGTTAAAAAAATTAAATTATTAACAGAACTTAAAAAATCGGAAACCTTACCAATTAAAATATTAAAATAAAATAAACAAACGTATATTTCCAAAGTTAAGTTTATACCTATCGATAGAAAAAAGAATTATGGCAATAACTTTAAAACTACTAATACATTTAGTATATTTCCTATCACCACCAGAAAAACAAGGTTTTTTTATAAAAAAAAGGAAAGGCTTACAAAAAGGCCTACGGTATTATCGTTTTTTAGTTAACTAGCGATTAGGACAGCCAAGTTATCCTTGGCAAAAATATACCTAAAACGGAATTAAGCTTATCTTATTAATATCCAAGTTAACTTCTAATATGGAAAATTTATACGGATCTACCGAAAAAAAAGTAGCCGCCTTAATATAAGCATGCAGGAAGTTACGAAAGCTTATTTAATTTAGCCGATTTCCGATTAACGTATTTACCGATTACGTTCTTATAAAAAAATCGTTACTTATACGTTTTTAATAATTATAAACTTTAATAAAGCGAACTTTAAATTAATTAACATTACTAATTATTTGTTATAATTCTAGCTAAAAATATATCATATTTTAAGGAAACTTAATGTTATACTAAACACATTATCCCGTTTACCTATAGTAATTTCAAACCGAAAAACGGCCGAACGGAACGAATTTAACGAACTAAACAATATTTAAAACGACGCTAACGTTGAGAATTTTTTAATAAATGAAAATACCGTTTTATAAATTATACCTATCCTTAATAACGAATTTAAAGCTTTTGTAATTAAAGGATATGTTACAGATTACCGTTATAAGTACGTTTATAAATTGTTATAGAAAATAAAGTTTAACAAACGCAAAAAATAACGATATTAACTATTTAAATTACAAAATAGCCTTTTTTATTACGTCGAACTAAACGGTTACAAAAAGTTATGTATCTTTTATATTTACGTTAAAAATATACGAAAGTTAGTATACGACACAAAGCATTATTTCGGTAAAAATCGTATAATAAAAAACTTACATAACGTTTATTTTGCAAAGAAATACTTTAAAGTTTCAAAATGCCTTAACTTTTATATAACCTGCCAAAAAACCAAACCGATCGTAACAAACCACCAAAAGAACTGTTACTTTTATAAACAGTTAAGTTACTATATTATACGATCACTATAAACTTTATTATGGATATACCAAAAGTAACGTTTAAGAATATTTTTTAAACATTATTAAAATACGATATTTTAAATAACCTTTATATTTTTTTATATAACGCTAATAAAAAATTATTATTAAGACACCGCAATATATAATATACGGCCAAATATTAAGTAACGATAACATTAAAAATGTTATAGTTTTGCGATTAAAATTACTTATTACGATTATTACTAATAAAAACTTAAAGTTTACCGTTACCTTATGAAATAAAATATTTAACGTTTTAAAAATTAAGTTTCTTTTATTTAAGGCGTATTATTTACAAACTAATAAATTGTTAAAAAAAAACGAAACCGTAAAAACCGCTATACGTTTCCATATAGTTATTAACTTTAACGTTCCATAAACGAACATAAATCCTACTTTACAACATTATTGAAACAACTTGATAGCCGTTATAATAAGCCGGTCGCCGAATAAACTAATACTTAATATTTAACTTTAATCGGTTATAATAATATTAAACGAAAAAGAATTTCAGAAAACGCGATAAATTTCGTAAAAAGAGATTACGCTAAAAAAACTGCATAACTAGCCGATCCTACCAATATATTCGCTAAGGAAAAATATAATAACCGTTATATTCCAATAAAATTTAAAAAGGACGAAACCGTATACCTTAAATTGCATTAAAAATACCATTTACCCGGTTAACCTAAACGGAAATAATTACTTATTTAAACAGGGCCTTTAGGATCCTTAAATAGATAAAAAAACAAGCTTACAAATTAAACTTCCTTACCGGTTGGAAAGTCCACCTTATCGTTTCCATCGTTTAATTGTACAAACCAAAACAAGAAAAAAACTTATTCAAAAAAGAAAAACGTTTAAGCCTGGCCTTATAACTGTAAATAGCAACGTATAAGTATGGAAAATCGACGGCAATATAAATCGCTAAATCCGCTAAATCAAAAAGAACCTATTTATTAAGTATTTCGTAAGATAAATAGGCTATATAGTTAAAAATAACAAATAACATTTTAAAAAAAACTTCTTTATTATGGCAATCGAAGCAATTACCGAATATAAAGCAAAACAGCTAATTAACTGGCCTGTCGAATATCGGAAAAAAGAATTCAATCCACCTTAGTAAGATTAGGATATAAAATAACGGATACATAATTGCATTTTTTTAAAAAAACAAAATAGAAATTAAAAAATAATAATATATTTTTTTTATATTTATTACGTATTTGCTTATATTTATCATTTATTATTATTTCCTAAATAAAAGGTATTTTATATATTTTTATATTCTTTTTCGAAGAGAAGTAACCGTATATATACTTGGATAAAATGATAGATTGCTACCTTAACTTTTAGCTTTACTACCCCTTTCCGTTTCGCAGCTCGTATCCACGTCGATTCCTCTCGGAATTCTGGAAGCTCCTTACCATCTTAAGCAGCCGGGTAAACCATCGTTCGTAACCTTCCATCGTACATTATCTTAATAACAGGATTTCGGCGTTATTAAATTTGTTATCAAAATCTTCCATTTTTACCAGTAATCTTTGCGCCAATTCGAAATTTTGCAAAATGAACTAATTAAAAGATATATTGTTTTAGTTATCGAGAATTAACCGGTATTCGAAATTTAAAAGTTGAAGTTAATCTTATTAAGAAATCTTTCCCAAATCGACAATAGTGTCGATTGCCTTAACTTATCCAGTTGCTTTCTTAAATAGGCGTACCGTAAACAAGATGGTTTTTATTAAGGCCTTTTCGTTACGAATAATAAATATCTCGTATTCGGGAATAGTATACTATTTCGGCTTATATTTTAATTAATAATAACTTAAAAGCTGTAAAACCGATTTAGGTTAAACTTTATAATCGTAAAACTAACAAAAGCTTGCAAAGCTTTTTACAAGCTTTTAAGGTTTATCTTTAAGGTTTATTTTTAAGGTTTATTTTTAAGGTTTACTGTACAAAGTTATTTTTTTACCGTTAAAAACCCTGCTAAATCGTAGCTAATAAGCATAAGGTTTATCAGGACCGAAGCTTGTCGGCAACCACCAGTTGGAATTAGAGTAAAATACGGGATTAAGGTATATAATTTATGTAAACCGTATAAAACCATTTAAAAAGTTATCGTATTCGAAGATACTGGGTATAATATCTGTCGTAAAAAGTTATCGTAGAATGATTTTTGTATATTGGCTCAGCTTTATTTTCTAGGCTTGGACTTATATTTTACCTTATATATATTTTTATATATAATTATTTCGTGAAATATTTTCGTTTATTCGTAATTTATTACGAAACTTTAATAAAAAAATATTTTCATACGTCGTATATATTATTTTAATTTTAAAGTAAGCTTTAACAAATATTATAACATATATTTTAATAACATATAATTAATTATACCTTCTTTGAAAAATATTATGTTGTAAGAAAGGTACGTATTACCGACCTTAATATTATTACTTATATAAAGGCCATTTTTTACCAAAAACTTCCTAATTTCTTTTACCAATTTACATATAAATCAATAATCCTTTATAACCTTTAACGTATTTTTAATTAATCCTATCAAAAATCTTATATAGCTTATTATTTAAAGATAATTAAAATAACCGCAATCCCGTAATAAAAAATTAAAAACCGGTTATTAATATCCCTTTAAATAACGAGTTTTTATATAATAAATAAAGCAAATAAGATAACTAACTTAACAAACCTTTATATAAAAAAAACCTACCCGATCATTAGATTAATAACGAATATAACGATATTTCTGAACAAAATAACAACAATTCGGTTAAAAAACCTAAGTTAACCTTCCTTTTTAATAATAACGAATTATCCGTTTAAAATAACATCCTAACTGGAACCCATAATAGCACTTCCGCTAAAGGTAATGATACCTTACTTAATTTCCTAATACGTTCGGTAAAATAAACCAAACGGATAAAATAAACGACTTAATGGAAAATCCAAATAAAGATTTTCGAATCTTCCATGTTATTAAATCAGTATTATCTAACGATTATCTAACTAAGCTGTTTAAAAACATTTAAATATTTGTGGGCAAAACATTAATTACGACAAATGATCGGTTTTTACCAAAAAGAACGGGTTACGATAAAATTAACGATATTAACAATAATAAATCTTTAATTACGGTTATTAACAATTCAACTCAGGAAAACGATAAAAACGATAACTCTTTTATTTAATGTAAAGTTATTTTAACTTGCAAAATAATCCCGGCAGGAAAATCGCCAGCCTTACGTAGAAATTTAAAAAAAGGTTTAAGCGGGTTAAATCTAACAAAGCATTTTCCCCGGCTAAAGAAGCCAAAAAAAGTCCATCGTTATAAAATTCATAAAAAAAAGCTTTTAACGAAAATAACCTATTTAAAAACGAAAAAAACTTCCTAAACGTTTATTATTTCCGTACTAAAAAAATTATAATTATAATAAGTGCTTTTTAAATAAGGTAAATAAAAAAGTCGATAAGCTTGTTAATAATATAGCCGCCGGCAAAACTTACGTAAAATAATCTCTCGTTAAATCGGTTAAAAATAACGTAAAAAAAATTTACATTACTTGAAAAAAAAACCGCGTTTACGATAATAAACTGCCCGTAAAAGCCGCTATTTTTACCGGAAAGTATCACGACCTTAAAAAGCACCCTAATAGTAACATCGGCAAATACTTAATAATAATGGGTTACTTTAACCTTTATCAAATTATAAACGATAATTTTTAAAAAAAAAGGTAATAATAATATTAATAACGCGGTTTTTATTAGTTATCTTTACTCTTTAAAAAGATATGTATAATATTAACAAACGCTTAAAAAAGAAAGTTATTTTTAACGTTATACGCGCGACTTTTATTAATCCGAACGTTATTCTTTCCGTTATTTAAAAATAATTAACAACAAAATTAACAAAGTAATTAAAAGAATCGATATCAAAATCGACGCCGTCATTAAGATAATCGAAAGCAAAATTAACATAACTATTAATATAATTAAAAAGTTTTTACCAGGTACGGATACCGAAATCGCCGTTTTCCAGCGCTGTATTATTATTATCAA
The DNA here is from genome assembly GCA_004155035.1 of Monosporascus sp. 5C6A. NCBI lineage: Eukaryota > Fungi > Ascomycota > Sordariomycetes > Xylariales > Monosporascus > Monosporascus sp. 5C6A. The sequence continues at coordinate 83,379 of QJOB01000219.1, forward strand.
ACACCTTATCGAAAAAGATGGATAATAAATATTCCAATAAATTAAAAATTAAAAAAGATATATTTAGCTTTACAGGGTTTACGTTAGCATTTATAAGATTTACGTTTAGTTACAGAATTTACGTTAATATTTACAGAATTTATGTTTAGTTATAAAATTTGCGATAATATTCATAAAATTTACGCTGGTTTTATATATAAAACGTCAAGTAATGCTCTAAATACGATACCGTACGTTATACGGTTACTTTCCTTAATAAAAAAAGAAACTTATTAAGGATTTCCAGATTATAATATACCTAACCTAATCCTGAGGTATATAAATCGACAGATTTCCCATAATTTTGATAATTTCTAATTAATCAAACTTATACCTTTATATAATTATACGTATCCAATACATAGTTATTCGTAACACGTAAAAAAATTTAAGTTAGACCTTCTTATCTATTGCTATTTCTTAGTCATCTATTACATCGTCACCGAAATCCGTAACACTTTTATTTACTTCGATTCTTATCCGAATTTTGGAAGCCCTTTGCTATCCTGTGCAGCCTGGCAAACCATCGCTTATATTGCTTTAACGTACATTGTTCCAATAACTGCATTTCGGAATCCTCTAACCCATTATTATTATCCGCCTGCAGTTTTACTAGCAGTACTTCTGCCGAAGTAAGATTGCGCCGTATAAGCTGTTCGGAAACTATGGAAGCGATCGAGGTTGGAATTCCTAGCCGTAAAACTGGCAAGGGCTTGCAAAGCTTTTTATGCTTTTTTAAGGTTCATTTTTAAGGTTTACCGTACAAAGCTATTATCTGCCTTTAAGGACCCTGCTGAACCGTGGCCAGCGGGCATAAGGCTTACCAGGGCCGAAGCTTATCGGCAACTGCCAGTCGGAATCGGAGTAAGGACGGGACTGAAATGTACAATCTATCCAAACCGTAAAAAACCATTTAAAGAGTTATCGTATTCGAAGATACTGGGTATAATATCTATCGTGGAAATTTATCGTAAATCTTTTTCTGTATATTGGCTCTGCTTTATCTTCCAGGCTTGACCTACTTTTACTTTGCATAAAGGAATATATATGTTTCTTATAAACGTTTAGATATTTTGTTTATTTCCTAGGTAACCGTAAAGCTAATATTTATATATATATCATATTAGTTCTTATCAATAAACTTTTAATATGTATTATTTCTTTTGTTATTATTTTGCTAATAGTTTTGTATTATATCGTTGTATTTATATATAAAGGCTATCTAAATGCTGTTATTTAATTATCGCGATTTGTCGTATTTTAAAAAATCATTCCGTCGTAATATCGGAAATCGTATATTTAACCTTAATAAGCTTTATTTTAAATCTGGTTATTTACTTAAAATACTCACTTTACCGTTTTTTAAATCATTTTTGTAAATAATAACGAAAATATAATTAGCAAGTTTTTTTACATAACGTAATTATCGTTTTGTTAATTTTGTTGTCGTAATAAACCCTATAAACCTTTTGTGATTTGCATAAACCTTAATTTGGTATATATTGCCACGTAATATATACCTGAATTCTTGAATGCATATACGATAGCCATAAATTCTTTATTTGGTATGCTATAATTTAATTCTATTCTTTTTAACTTGTAAATATAAAATATAATAAGGTATAGCATTTCTTCATTGTTTTTATAACCGATAACTGCTTTTAAAGAATAATTTAAAGCGTTGGTTTCGAATATACTATGTCGTTATAGATTATATATACTTAATATTAGTTGTTTTGTAATAAGTTCCTTAATTCTTTAAAACGCTTTTTTACTGCCTCTGTTTATTAAAATTTTCGTTCCTTTTTGGTAAGGTTTATTAATAATACAGTAATTTTGCTAAAGTTTTCAAAAAAAACTTTCTATAATAATTAGCAAATCCGAAAAAGGCTCATATTTCCTTGATAATATTAGGTTTCTCTTATTCTGCAACTACTATAGCTTTTTTAAATTCATTATAATATAACCTAAAGTAATAATATATCCAAGGTATTTAACTTTTTATTTATAAAACTGGCTCTGTTCTGATTAACAAGCAAATTATCGTTTTATGAAATCTATAAGATTATATAGATATATTGAGCGTATTATATTCATATTTCTGAAAGCATCAAGATATTGTCGAGATAGCAAACGATAAAGATCTTTAGTATTTCGCAATATATAATTAAATATTCGTTAATATATTGCTAAGTTATAAATAAATTCCATAAACATAACTAGGTATTTATATAATCCGTACTTCGTTTTAATTTCCGTTTTCTATTTGTGTTTTTTTAATACAAATAAAGTTATATTCGTTTCGTAAACCGAATACAGTAAACCACTTAACTTTTTATAAATAATCCTTTATTTCTATACTTTAAAATAAAAATATAAGGTTTTTTAAAATAATACTATTTACATATCGTTAATTTACAATTAATCGTAACTTTCCGTTCTTTTTAAATACGAAAAACATAAGGTATTCGGCGGAAAATATCAATTAACGTATTTATCTTTTTTAAAGATTGTCGTTTAAGTATTTTCGTAATGTATATAGCTCTATTTCGCTTAGATTATAAATAAGGTAAAGCTTTAATAAGGTGCCTTTTTAAGGATTATTTTATAATTTTATTTGTTATATTTAGGTAATTTCGTATTAAGTTTCTTTTTAAACAATCTCTTATACTTGCGATACTGTAATAATATATTAGCCATATTTTCTATTCTGGTTTTTCGGGTTAAACTTTTAAAATTTCGTTTATATCGCAAAGTTATACCCGGATAATAGTGATACTACGTCGCATAAGTTTATTATACCCTTTTTTTATATTTTGTTCCTTTGGAAAATAAGGTTTTTATTATGTTTTCATACTTGTACTCGTTTTTCTTTTCCAATTTAATCCAATATAGAAATCCTTTTTTTTAACTTATCAATATAACATAAAGCGAATTTTAGCTAGCTAGTACTCCAGTTAATTAAAAGGTTATTCCGATATAACCATGGTTTTCTAAAGGCTATGTTATAATTTCCTAACTGGACAACGTCGAAATTAACGGTTTAAATTTGTTTTTTAACGGAAACCTTGAAATGATTAATTTCGCGTATAATCTTCTTATTATCGTAAGTAAATACTTAACTTTCGATATTTTTAACTATATAAAGATTCTTTTTATTCTTTTATAACAATTTAAAAGCGTTTACTAACTTATATACGATATAATTAGCGTTAAATATTCCGTAATCCATTATTACAGTATATCAATACGTTCTAATTTATATTCATAAGGTAATAGGATTGTTATTACTTTTTGCCGTTATATATAAAGCCTTTTTGGGAAGTTCTTGCTACTATTCCCGGCTTTTGCCATCTTGAAACCTTTTTATAAATAACGTCCTTTTTTTAAAAGTTTAATTTGTATTGCTGCTTTTTTACAACCGATCAGTATATCGTCGACGTAACGAGTAATCCCTTTGGACTTTCTAATTCGTACTATTTACTACTAATTGGCTTTTTGTAAATAACCGATCTACTTTTTTTATATTTAATTTTGGTTTTCATTTTTACAATTCGTATTTCGTAATTCTAACTAACGGCCTTTTATCCGTTATTATCTTTTTGGCTTGGTAATTTATGTTGTATTAAACTAACTTTTCTGCCAATTTCTGAATTTCTCTTTTAAATTTTTTTCGGTTTTAAGGTCTATTTTAAATATTAAATCGAACTGTAAATTACCTATTATTCGTTACGCTACCTTTATTACCGCATGGTATACCAGTTTTTAAAATTTGTTAATAATTATACTATTAATAATAACATAAATAGTTATTTTATAAATAACGTCATCCCTTTAACTAACTACATTTAGCCGTAAACGCATTAATTTCGTTTTGTAATATGAACGTACGAAAAAACGACTACTATTATTAACCGACCTTATTTCTTTCGATTTTCGTAAAATCGAACCTTTTTTTCCATATTCTATTAATACGTCAGGAAATATATCGTTATTATTTCCCATAAATTACGCAATTACGCCGTACGCAATTTACTAAGTAAACCAGCTTATAATATCTAAGCTTTCCTGGCAATAGGTTTTTTACCTACCTTTAGTATTTTTAAATCTATTATCCCAAGGCCTATCGTTTTTCTAGATCTTAAAAAACTACTAAACATATGCTAACTAAACTCTTCTATTTCTTTTATTCCGCGATTTATTATAAAATCGCTATTTATAACAATATCTTAGCCCCTTTTATTCTCTATCGGATCTTTTCGTTTGGATTTAGGCTTTCCCTTCGGCGAATTATAAAAATTAATTCTTTAACCCGTTATCTTATAAAGCTTCTTCAAATACTAACGTTCATCGTTATTCCGCTTAAGGTTTTTTCGGTATTCTACATTTATATACCAAATGTTTTTTCTTGCTATAGTTATAATACTGAACCTAATTTAAATCTCGTGATGAAGCTATTCCTAACTCTATAAATCCTAGCTGTATTCTATAAAACGTAAAAGTATTTCGCGTTTTTTTCCTTAATTAAGCTTATATTATTTTATTCGTAAGTTAAACTATTCTTTCTCTTCGCGGCGTCCTTTATATTATCGATTACGAACCTTAACGGTTTTTACGATATATCTATCGAAAATATTAAATCGCTCGAATTTAATAATTTCGTTTTTAAAATCTTTTTTTAAACCGTTATAAAATATGTTAATCAAGTTATTATCGTCCTTTTTTACTCAGCCGGCTTTAACCGTAAAACTTCGAAATGTTACTGCATATTTAAATACTAATCCAGTTTATCGTAAATATAAAATTTATTATATTACCATACGTTCTTTATCAGGGTTATCGAAATTTACTTTAAACTTATCCTCGTAATTGAGGTAATTAATAAATAATTATATAATAAACGTTATTTTGTAGGCTTTTGCATTTTCAAGATAATTTCTTAATACGGGATTAAACTAATTAATGGCGTTTCTTACAAGAAAAGATTCAACGGCAAGGGTCTTTTCTGCTAGATTATCGATTTCCGAAAAATGCAAATATACTTTAACCTGGGTTAAAAGGTTTTAAACGTTCCGTTTTCCGTCTTACGGCTAAAACTTACTAATTTTAACTCATAAAATCGGCATAGGTACCGTAATTTCCGCCGCTATAATAAATTGTTAAATAATAAATTCCAGCTAACTAATCCTGTTTTAAAGTTATTAAGTAATATTATTTTAAATACTTATTAATATGGTATTTAAGATATTGCTCAAAACTTAACGATTCCTCTAAATAAACGTTTATAACGTATAACAATTAAAAATGTTCCCAATTATTAAACCTTAAACGTACGGTTTGTATTAACAAATAAATCGTACACTAAGAAATAAGATTTTTATTATTACGTTTAATAATAACAAAATACTTCTTGCGTAATTAAATATTATTACAAACTGCTATTTCTAAGTTTAAAAAATAAATAACGATTATAACTATATATCTAAATTATGCACTTTCTAATGCTTCATTACCATTCAGCGCTATAGCGTATAGCTATATAAGGATGTCTTAGCATTTAACGCTATATTGTTTTAACTAAATCTCGCGCTATCCTGCGATCCATCGCTATCCAGCGCATAACGTAAGTTCTCTAGCTATCTATAGCGTTATTGCAACCGTATTTTTGAATCACCGAAACGTCCGAAACGTTAGGTCGTAACATAAAGAATAAACAAAATTCAGGTTTTAGAAAATATTAACAAGACTTAATATAAGATATAAATTAATATTTATTACACGAATACCGAGACAGGTACAAAGTTTTAAAATGATTAAAATATATTTATTATTCTTTTAAATTAAAAATAATAAAATAAAATTTTACACAGAAATATAAAGTCTATATTAAAGTTAAATCTTTACCATATAAATTACCGGAAAAAATGTAATTATTGTTAATTATATAACGATAATAAAATTTCAATTATTATAAATCTTATTATTAACTTTCGCTTATCCGAAAAATTAATAATATGACTATATTATGATAGGATTTTCGTTATTATCGATCGATTTACGAAATCTTCTTATATTTTATTTCAGTATAAAAATATAGCTGTAAAATATTTAGCTTATACTTTTTTAAATACATATTTATCATATACGGATTACGAATCAAAAATAATTCCGATAAAAGATATTACGTTCATTTTTTAGATTTTGATATAGCTATATAAGATAAATCGGCTTAAATTATACATTGGTAAAAGCGTTTAGACTGTACATAGATAAACAAATAAAACGGTTAAATTAAATTTTCAAAACTTACTTACGATGTTATATTAAAATAACCGGGTAGAAAAAGTATTGATATCTTAGTTGGTTTATGATGTTAGTTATTACGAAAGTAGTATAATAACATTAATAAACGTTAGTTTCGGGTTTATATTAAAGGTTTATAAAAGAATATACAACAACGGCTTAATTAATATTAAATTTATTTCAATATTGAAAAAGCTTAAGTATTTATATATCAAAAAAACGATAAAACTTGAATTTATATATAATTAAATAAAAGGTATAAGTATAACGAGCAAAGAAAGCTTAAAGCTATTAACATTTTCCGAAAACGAATACTTTATTTAATTATTAAACACATTAAATTTAAACTCGTAAATTAAAGGTTTAATATTATATATACGGGTTTATATAAAATATTAAGAAAACTTCCAAAAGTAGTTATAAACTATGGTTATTACTGAAAATTAAGTCTTATTTAACTTTGTATATTTCCTTTTTCGAATTAACAGAGGATATTATTAAAGTTAATGTAAAACGAAAAGATAAAACAGAGAAAGATATATCGATATACGAGATATAAAAGGTTTTAGATATGTATAAAACGATATATGAAATGTTTGGTTAAGTGGAAGAATTATCCAAATTCCGAAAGTGTTACGACTTGACGTTTCGGACGTGGCGGTGATTTAAAAAAACGGTCGCAACTACGTTATAGGTGGCTAGGGGGGCCTACGTTACGCGCGGGTTGGCGCTGGAACGCGGGATAGCGCCAGGAGTAGTTAAACGGTATAACGCTAGATGCAAAAACATCTCCATGCAGTTAAATCAAAAGGGCGCTGGAGGGCGCGGTAGCGTTAGGAAGCGTTCGATTTAAATATATAGCCACAATCGTTACTTATTTCCTACATTTAAAAGCCGTAGTTTATAATAATACTTAATTATATAAAAAGTATTTGTTTATTATTAAACGTAATAGAAAAACCCTATTGCTTAGTATTTACGATTTATTTACGAACATAAACCGTATTGTTATAACCTAGCCAGGCTTGGCTTTTTTAAACAGTTGGAACCGCAGCAGAGAAAAGACCGATTAAGATTACGTAAGCAAACTATAGTCGAATACGGTCGGTTCGATTATATTCGATTATAGGAAAACGAAAAAGATATAACATCCTACACCTATAAACGAGACACATCTATAAGCGGGACACTTTTTGGTACCTCGCAATAACAAATTCAAATAACTCAACAACAACATATCGTATTGATTTAAATTAATCGGATTCTTTTTCGCTAAACGTATTTACAACTTCTACATAAGTACGCGCATTATACCCAGGCTTACCGCAAATGCTACATTTTCGTTCCTTGGTCTCAACCCTCTTGCGACGACCTTTTTTAGCTGCTATTAGCTGTATTTTTTCACCACCCCCTTCTTTTTGGGCCAAAAAAGCTTATCCCTTTTATATAATAAATATTCCTTTTTCTTAAAGACGTTTGTTTTTGGTCTTGCGACGCTTACTTAAAATATGATTCGTTTCGCGCAATTGGACGTTTTCTTTCCGGAGAAAAACGGCTTTATGCAACAGCAACATGTAACTTTTTGTTACAAGATTAACCAATTCAAGTATTCTGGTTGGCGAGCTACTCTGATAATTTATAATCCTTTTTTGTAAGTATCGTCCTTATCTTATTACTTTACGGATATTTTTAAGGGTTTTCGCAGGGGGTAAAATGGAACCGGCGGAAGTTAGCAGGGAGACGGTCGGCGTAGGTACAACTAAAGGAATTTCCAATTCGGAAAAAACGTTATTAGGATCGAATAAAACAAGACCAGCTTTCGCGAATTTAGATTTGATATTATCGGACGTTATAGCAGCTTGGAACGCGTCGTAAAAGCCGGCGAGAAATATTTTTTTAACAATGTAAGTATGATAGCGTTGCATTAAGTTTTCGATATACCGCAAATAAGCGCGTTTCAAAATAAAAAAACAAGATATATCAAAAGGTTAAAACCGATACGAAAAATACACGGGTATATAAAACGTAATAATGTTGTTATTAACGCAATATTTTTCGAATTCCATCGAATAATGGCTTTTATGGCCGTTAAGGATAAGGAAACGTTTCGAATCTTTTATACGCGTCCGAATATACTTGTTAAAATGCTGGATTTATTCGAGACCTAATTTATTTGTTATCCAGCCATTATTACTTAATACGATCTTCTAATCGGCTGCTGGTAATAGGTTATCGCAATATTAAGACCCAAGATAATTTTTCCCCGTTATGATAATAAACGGCGGCATAACCCAACTTTGGAAATTAACAGCCTGGATAACTGTAACCTATTTTTTATTTCCTTGTTGCGCTTATCTAAGTTTTCCACGTTTTTCGGTACTAATAATTACCATACCCGTTGTTATAAAAAACCCTATTAAAAATCCAATTTCGTCGAAGTTATAAATATCCTTTTTTGCGATGCCGTATTTTGCGATTATAACCCGGACAAGCTCGAACTATTTGTAAAACGTTTCTGGATTTTCGGATAGAACCCGTTAATAATCGATTTTCCGATTTAAACGCGTTTAAAGTTTTTTTTGCCGTCTAACAAATTTCGACGCCTAGTTAACTCCGATACGTTTTGTAACACGTTAGGTAAGCAATATATTAGCCATATTTTCAACGTACTAAAGCCGGATAGGAAACGCTCGCGTATCTAGGTCAAAAATTCGTTCGATAATCAATTTTTTTTCGGTCGGCGTCAATCTTTGCAAAAAAGGGATAATATCGGCTCGGGCACATCTACCGTTAATGCGTGCTTCTAAAGTAAAAAGTGGAACTTCATAAATAGAACTAAGCTTTCTGTAACTAAGTTTCGGGTCTCGTTTTTTAGCCTGAACAGCTGGGTTCATTCTCGCTTCTTTTATAAGGCGTTCCATATTATGGTTGTTAAGAAATGGGCAATTAAAAATATATTATTGGAATAGCTAAAAAAGTATCCCGCTCATAGGTATGTCCCGTTCATAGGTATATGACGTTATATGTTTATTATTTTTTATAATTTTAAAAAATATTAATTTGTAATATAACTTAGTTACCCGGATTGCCTTTAATTATTTATTATTATTAAACGTAATTAGTTTTATCATTATTACTTAGTTTTTTATAATATTACTGTTAACATAAATTCGTATAATTAGGTTTAATAATTAATTACTTACTTTAGTTATTATACGTTACAAGATTTTATTCAATAATATAATTAAATTTTAAAAAATATTTGAATCGTTAATATATCGATTAACGTACGAATAATAATTATTTCTAAGTTTATAGCGTAGCAGTTTCAAGATAAGATTAAAAGTTCGAAGTTATTATTTAATGACTTATTAATAAGATAATAACAATTTAATAAGCGGGTTTACGAAAGATGAAACCTAAGAAAATTTAATTTTATAATAAGAAAAGAAGTATTTAAAATTGCTTAATTTAAGTTCGGGTTTATTTTTATTATAAAGGATTTACTGATTTAGCGGATTAAATTCTTACCGTTGCGGTTTATTTAAAAGGAGCTGTATTCAATTAATTTAAACTTATTATAAAAGACTTCCTGGAAAAAAGAGAATTTAATTGCGAAGAAATTACCCGGAAAGGTTTTTTTAGTTACGTTAATTTCGAAAATAAATTTAAAAGTAACTTCGAAAACCCGGATAAGAAACAGGTTATAACTTAATAAATCTTTTAATTACGTCAAAAAAAACTAACTTTTAAATATATCGTGGAATTTAAGAACTTTATAGCAAAAACAGGATAGACGGATAACGAAAACGATACCTTAATTGATATATTTTATAAAGATTTAAAAAAAATGTTAAAGATAAAATTATTAAGTTCTTACGATTTACGCCATTTGATAAATATATTACGGAAGCAGTACGAATTGATAATTGATAGTTTGAAAGATGAAAGAAAAACGAAAATACTTTATTTTATAGGTTAAATATTTTAAGGTTAATTAAAAAAATGCGAAATACCTTTTATTTTCTATAGAATAACTTTAGGATTTATACAATTTGGCATTATTTAATAACGAAACATAAGTATAGTATAATGTTATAATTATGGCAAGATAAAATATATTGCTAAACAATATAATCGCCGTAGAAAACCGACAAAAATGTATATTGGACTTTAATACCCGGAAGGCCACCAAAAGGCTAAAACGGTAATAAATAAGTTAATATGATCTATATCTGTAGAAACGATAACGAATAAAAGAATTACGACAAAAATTAAAAACGGTTAAAGCTTTTTTATAAGCAGCAGTGGAAAGATAGGTATAGAAAGCTAGATACGTAAACCTTTATCTTATTAACTATAATTAATTCCAGTGTTTTATTTATACGCAAGAAAAATAACGGATTTATAAACGAATTATCCGAATATAGAAGAAAAGTTTCGATTTTTATATGTATATGAGGTATAATTAAAAGGACTAATAGTAATATTAAGAATTGCAAGCCTTTATTATATAGAAAAATATTGAAAATATAACATCCGTTTTGATATAGCTTAATAACGAAGGATGTCCTTAAGGAAACCTTACGTGTTATTTTGGATAGTGCGATTATTAAACTCAAAAGAGATTAATTTAGATGTTTGTGGATAAATATTATTAAAAGGCCTTTACCGAAATTTAATTATAATTAACTTTCGAAATAGATTTTCGACAACGAAACAAAACTGCAAAAAAAACTAGCATAGTTTTTTAACTAGAATTAATTAACCTTTTATACGAGATAGAAAGCTATTAAAAACTGGAAGACGACCTTTACGAAATTTCTGATTAGCTATATTAATAAGAAAAAAGAATTCTTTAATTCGAAATTTAGTTATGCCGTTAAAAAGGTTACATGAAATAAGTATAAAGAATGTGTAAACAACTTACGAAACAAATTTAACAGCTTATAGAATTCCCAAAAAGGGGACGTTATTTATAGAAGAGCTTTAGGATGGCAAGAGCCGGAAGCGGCAGAAAGAACTTTCTAAAAAGGCTTTAAATATAACGATAGGAATTAATAACGACCTTATTACTTTGAAAATACGAATTAGGATATATTGGTATATCGTAATAATAAATTGCAAAGTTTTAAACGTTAATTACATTATTTTAAAATTAGTAAATTAGCTTAGATTGCTATGGAAAAATAAAAAGAACCTTTATATTGCTAAAAACGCCGAAAGTCAGGCATTTGTTTATAACAACGGAAGAATCATACGCGAGATTAATTATTTCGAGATCTTTATTTAAGAACGAATTTAAACGGTTAATTTCGATATCGTTCCGTTAGGGAATTACGACATAATCTTAGGACAACTATAGTTATTCATATAACTCCTTAAATAATTAAAGTACTAGCCAGATGAAATTCATTTTATACCTTTTCGATAAGCAAGAAAGACGGATAAGGTTTTTATATTTGATTAACAAAAAGAAAATGCGACGAATGCAGGCATAAGAATGCGATAAAAACTTTATTACTTAAAGAAATAAGATATAAAAAAGAGAAAGAGCATAATAAACGTATTTAACGCATTATAGCAATTATCCGGGTACAACTTTATGATATAAACGAAATACTGGAATATCAACTCGAAAAGCTAGAAAAAAACATGGTTAATATATTATTATAATATCGCAAATATAAACGACTGTTTTAAAAAAACACTTAAAACGAAGTTACTAGAATATAGTAAATAAAACCATAAGATAGTTCTTGAAAAAGGCATTTTACTTAAACTTTACTTTATTTATAATTTAAACGAAATAGGATTTTATATTTTACGCGCGTATCTAGAAGATAAACTTTAAAAAGGAATGATTCGACGATCTACATTTTTAGCTGGATATTTTATATTTTTTGTACTAAAAAAGAACGGTAAATTACGATTGATAATGGATTATCTACATTTTAATAATATTACTGTTAAAAATAAGATACTTTTAGTATTAATTATTAAAATAAGAACCGTTTATAAGAAACTAAATGGTTTACTTTTTTAATTTTTAAAAATACGTATAATATAATTTAAATTAAGTTAGGATATAAATACGAAACGGCTTTTAAAACGAAATATAGATTATACGAATATTTGGTTATACCAATGGGACTTACGAACATATTAGTAATTTCCCAGTAAATAGTTAATTACGTATTTTGAAGGTATTTGGATATTTTTGTTATATATTATTTAAATGATGTCTTAATTTTTTGGGAGTTAAAAGAAATATATATAGGATATGTTTATCAAGTTTTTTAAGCTTTATAAAACGTTAATTTGTTAATTAACACCAAAAAAGGTTAATTCTATATACAAAAAGTGGAATACTTAGGATGTTATTACTTTAGGACATATTAAAATAAACTTAAAGAAAATTGCAGTAATACCAAAATGGCTTATATTTATTACCGTTACGGAAGTACAAGTATTTATTGGATCCGTTAACTATTACCGAAAATTTATTAAATACTTTAATAAAACTGCGACATTTTTGTTTAATTTTACCAGAAAAGAAAACGAATTTTAGTAAATAGCAGAAATAAGAAGGTTTTTTTTATAAATTAAAGACGTAATTACTAATAAATATATATTAATTATATACGATCTAAAACGTTTCGTTAAGTTAGAAACCGATGTTTCGGATTATATATTAAATATAGTAATCGGATAGTAAACTAGTTAAGAAATGCTTTACCCGACTACCTTTTATTTTTCTAAGTTAAAAAGAACAAAAATACATTATGCTCTTTCCGATAAAACATTTATAGTTATTGTTAAAGTTTTTCGAAAATTTAGGTATATACTTAAAAAAAACCTTTATTAAATTAAGTTTATACCGATTACAAAAATCTCACCCATTTTATTATTATACGAAAACTTACAGGACGATAATTACGTTACGTAAAAAAATTAACAGAATACGACTTTATTATTATTTACCATAAAAGCTTTAAAAGCGGTAAAATAAATGTTTTTAGTAAACGATATAAATTAAAAAACATTATTTAAGGTTAATTACAGGATTTTTAATATTACTCCCAAAGAATAGTTAAAACTATAACAAATTGTAACGATTAAGGCAGTACCCCTTAACCTACATTAGAAAATATAACAATATAATAATAGCTTACCTGATAAATAAAAAACTGACAAAATTTAATTTCCAATAAAATATCACTAGAACCTGATATAGGATATATATTAACATCTTTTTTATGGATATCCAAAAGTTTACAGAACCTTAAAACGATTATAACGTACTTATTATTTTTCTAAAATAAAAACAGCAGTATAGAAACTTAAACGAAAATGTAACGTTTACGTTAAAACCAAAACTTCCCGGTATAAGCCTTACGGAAAACTGCAACTACTTTTAGTTTTATAGTAATTATAGAATTCGATTATTATAAATTTTATTATTAAATTTTCCTTATTTAAAAACCCAGCAATAGGAATATATTACGACAGTATGTTCTTAATCGTCAATCGATTCATAAAAGATTTTTATTTCCTACCTTATTATAAAAATACGAACGCAAAATAAATAACGTACATTTTTTTCCAATACATTTTTAACGTATATAAACTGCTAATAAATATTATTTCAAACAAAAGCATTAGATTTACTTTTAAATTTTGGCAAAGTCTTAAGGCGCAAATCGGCTTAAATTACAAGTTATCTAACGCGTTTAAACCTTAAACAAATAAGCAAACAAAACGGTTAAATCAGATTTTCGAAACTTCTTTACGATATTACATTAATTACGAATAAAATAATTAAGTTGGAAAGTTACTAATAACCTAATTAACTTATAATACCAGCTACCATAAAAATATCAAGATAATTTTAATAAATGCTAATTTTAGTTTTATGCCGGAAATTTACAAAAGAGTACGCAATAACGGTTTAATTAATATCAAAGTTATTTTAATATTAAAACAATTTAAGTATTTACACGCAACAATGAAAATAGAAGTCGAATTTGTACGTAATTAGATAAAAAAATACTACAATTAGAAAAGTGTAAAAGAATTATTTTTTAAAAAGGAAATATGGTTTAATTAGTTACCAAAATTATCAAAACGAAACGTTTAAACCAAAAGCTCGATTTTAAATATATCTGCTTATATAAATTTACTAAGAAAAATTTTAAAAATAATTACGAATTAAAGTTACTAATGAAATAAGTAAGGTTTTTGTAACGATCCCGATTACAATCCTGTTTTTTATTTTGTAAAATATAACCCGGCATAATAAGCAATAAAATACCAAAAAGTAAAATATAAAAAAGAAAGTTACTTATTTAAGATTATAAATAAACTTTAAAAATAAAGATCTTAAAAAGACAAAATCGTATTATAGCTGAATTAAATTTGGTTTCCTTAAACGGTCAGCATTGCAAAAAAAGAGGGAATCGATTAAGGGTTACGTAATTCGATTTATAGACGAATATAATCGGTTTGACTATATTTAATTTTAAAAAATAAATAAAGATATATATGTTTATTACTTCTATAATTTTGAATAATATTAATTTATAATATAACTTGGTTAACTTATTACACAAGCGAACGGTATATTTTTATTAATATTTTAACTATTTAACTTTAATTACTTATTTTTTTTTAATAACTATAACATGGAACGACTTACGGAAAAAACGAAAATGAACCTAACTGTTTAAATCGAAAAAAACCCCTCGAAACTTAATTATAAAAAGCTAAGTTCCATTTACGATATTCCATATATTACCTTAAAAACTCGAATTAACGGTAAACGCGCCCGAACCAATATTATTTTTAATTTGCAAAACCTAATTCCGACTGAAAAGAATTCGATTATAGGAAGAATTTTTAACTTACATATCCAAACGTTTTCTATCCGGCTATAACATATTGAAGATATGGTAAATTTGTTGTTTATTTAACGCGTTATAACATACGTCGAAATTAACTGGACGTCGAATTTTGTCCAACGGCAAAAGATTTTTAAAACGCGTTTAAATCGAAAAATCGATTATTAAGAGATATTATGCGAAAATCCGGAGGGATTTTGCAAATAGTTTAAGCTGGTTCGGTTTATAATCGCAAAATACGGCATTGTAAAAAAAGTATTTACAATTTTAACGAAACGGGGTTTTTAACAAGGTTTTTAATAATATATAGTATGGTAATTATAAGTACCGAAAAACGTAAAAACCCTAAATAAACGTAATAAAACAACCGGAAATAGGTTACAGTTATAAAAGTTATTAAGTCGCAAAGTTAGGCTATACTACCATTTATTATTTTGGCGGAAAAAACCTACCTTAAATCCTAATATCGCAATAATTTATTACTAACCGATTAAAAAATTGGAACTAATTATGATAATTAAATAACCAACGAATTGGGTTTAAAATAAATTCAACACTTCGATAAACATACTCGAACGCGTACGAAAAATCAAAGCGTTTTTTTATCCTTAACGGTTACGAAAGCTATTATTCGATACAATTTGAAAAATATTACGCGAACAATAACATAACTACGCTTTACATATCTTTTCACTTTTTTTATCGGTTCTCCTTTTTAAAACGCGCGTAACGTCTCATACCAGTAAACGGCTCAAACCAGTAAGCGGATCGTTTTTCGGCACCTCGTAACAACTAACCCAAATAACTTAACCGTAACGCAATAAATCCATTCTAATTAATGGTATTCTTTGTCGCTAACCGTATTTGCAGCTTTAAAATAAATGCATGCATTATATTAAGGCTTACCGCAGATGTATGTTGTTATTTCTTTTTTTAAACGCCTTGTAATCGATTACCTTTTAACGCGTTTAAGCCAATATTTCTCTCATTTCTAAAATATCAAAGCCGACTGACATGAAAACGATTACCGACCGAATTCCCAACCTATATCCGCAAGTGTATTTTGTCCGGTTTTAATACGTAGAAGATATTCGCAAAATACGTCGTATTGGAAGGCTACAGGGCGCGTTGTAAGGTTATGGGGAAAGGCTGTAGGGCTTGTTATAAGGTACGTTTTAAGGCGCGTCGTAGGGCGTATCGGAAAGCGTCGCGGTATTGCAGGATTTATTGGAATAACAATTCGATTTTACGTATTTGAAATTAATAAAATAAATGTTTTTAATAAAAAATAATATTTATTATACGGGATAAATAAAAGTTTTAGCCGATAAAAAAGGGGATAACAAAGAAATGCTGTTAATAACTGTTGGAAATAACCAGTTATAAAACGGTTAATAAAATAAAATAATAATATGCGTCCGTAATAAGCTTTAATATAATACGTACATTTATTAAAAAGCTGTAGATACGGCTAGCAACAGAGAATACCGTCGATGTGAATAGATTTATTACGTTGCGGTTAAGTTATTTGGATTAATTGTTGCGAGGTGCCGAAAAACGGTCCGCTTACTGGTTTGGGCCGTGTATTGGTATGAGACGTTACACGCTTTATATCGAAAGTTTAATATAACGTTACCATACTTATATTGTAAAAAAATATTTTCTCGTCGGTTTTTACAACGCGTTTAAAGCTGTTATAACGTCCGATAACATTAAATCCGGATTTACGAAAATTAAACTTGTTTTATTCGATTTTAATAACGTGTTTTCCGAATTAAAATTTTCTTTAATTGTATTTAGGCCGATGGTTTCCCTATTTACTTCTGCCGGTTTCATTTTTTCCCTTTTTACGAAAACCTTTAAAAATATATATAAAATAACGAAATAAAAACGTTACTTGTAAAGAAAAATTAGAATTGCCAGGGTAGCTCGCCGACAAAAATAGTTAAATCGGTTAATTTTTTAATTAAAAGTAACTTATTACTTTTATATAAAATTGCGCTTTTTCGAGAAAAACCGCTTAAATACGCGAAACAAATTATCTTTTTAATAAACGCCGAAAAATTAAAATAAAGGTTTTCAAAAAGGAGGAATATTTATTATATAAAAAGGATAAGTTTTTTTGGCCAAAAAAAGGGGTAATAAAAAATCCCAATTAATAACGGGTAAAGGTTATCATCGTAAAAGGGTTAAAACGAAAAAAAACGGAAATGTAGCGTTTGCGGCAAACCCGGACATAATACGCGTACTTGTAAAAAAGCTGTAAATACGTTTAGCGAAAAGAAAATCTGATTAATTTAAATTAATTTTTGGCGTTATAATTATTATATTTAAATTTGTTATCGCGAAATGCCAAAAAGTGTACCGTTTGCTTGTATGTGCCGCTCGCTTGTATAGTACGTTATTTAAATTATATTTAGTTTTTTAATATTACCAAACATTTGTCAATATATGTTACAGCCCTGTTTTATTTCTTAGTTTCCTATAGTATTACTGCTAACATAAACCCGTACGATTTGGTTTAATAGTTGATTAACTAGCCCAGCCGTTATGCGTAGATATAGCATTTGATTGGTTAATTTTTAGCGTAATACAAAGCTACATTTGGAAAACTAGCCCGGGAGGTCTGAGCTAGCTGAGGTAATTAAAATGTTAGGTAATTCCGGGTAAATATAACCCTTTATCCCCCGGAAGGCAATAAGGCGTTAGTTGCCACAATTTTTTGAAGATACCTGTTACGGAGTTGCTTCAATATGGAAATAAGAGTTATTTGATATATTTTATTGGTTCAATTTGCCATAACCAGCAGAACGTAGGACCCACGGCTAGAAAATTGTTTGCGGCTAACTCCTTGTCGCCTTCCGGCCGATATAACGGTATAGATAGCTACCTATTACCACTTATATAACTAGACTTTATTAATAGCGAGACTAACACTTTTCCAAGACCACTTATTGTGGACATTATGTCCATCTCAGAAAAGGCTAAATGGGTAAGGTGGGCTTGGCGGTGCGCAACGATTTGCGGAATCGGTGGACTTCGGTGGAGTTGCTTCGACATCTGGCGTGGAGTGGATTGCGTTGCTTTCAACCCTGCTTCCGGTGGTCACCGTGGTAATGCTGAGAGCAAGTCAGTTAGGCTCATGTCTGGATGGGCAACAAAACTGACCGTAGCACCTTGGATATGGATGCCACCCTTTGCGGGTGTATAGGCAGTCCCCATCACCACTCCCGAGTTGTCTGAAATGGCTCCATGGTATATAGTGTCACCTATACGCATAGAATGTTGCTGGATGCATGTTAGCCTGTGTCTGCCAGAAATCAGCGAGGATCTTAACGGGAGACAACATTAACAGGGCTTTCACCCGCGGTTACTGGCTTTGTCAGTGCAGTCCTCGGTCGAATCTCAGATAATACTGCTTTGGCATATGCGGCAGCCATGGCCGCAGCGTACGGCTGCCATTTCTTATTTTTATGTTCATCCCCGTAGTCGCAGACCCCTCGGATGACGCCTACTGGAATGCGGTTCTTCGTCCCCGCTGCCTCCATTTCAAGGCCGATGAGGTTGTACCTGTCTCTCAGCTCGTCTCGTATGCGAGAATTCTTCACCAGTTTCTCTCCTGATCCTATAGATCCATACCACACTCGAGTGCGCTTGGAGTCCAGCCGTTTTTCTCGTACCACTGGACGTTTATCACTACTATCTTCGTACAGCGTATCCTCCTCCTGTCCGGGGTCGATAAATGTGCCGTTAGTATGCTCCTCGTGTTTAATTCTCTCGTAATACGGCAAGAAGACATCCGCATCATTCGGCGCTCTGAGCTTGATGCTGCCAATCGCCGATCTCACGACAGTCTCCGTATTTGCCAGCATGTGTCCATGGCGCAGGAGTTGAAATCCACTCCCTGTCTCCTTGCCTAAATCATAGGGAGTAACCGCAGGATTGTCGCCGGTGGGAAGATCCACGAGAACGTCGCCGAGACGGATATCGCGCGGAGAATCTCCCGAGAGTTTTGGAAGGCCGGCAGCAACCCCAACCAGCAGTCCAAACCAAAGGTTAGGAAAGAACTTCTTCACCTGGCCTGCGAGGGCAGCCGCGGAGCCGGTACCGTATTCTTGACCTGCTGGCAGCGATGCAATGATGACATTATGTCCGCACACTTCGCCAGCCTGGAACACATAATCGTCACCCCGGCCCAAGGGAAATTTGCCGTCATGCCTCTTGTCCAACATGTGCAAGGCAGCTTGTGCCTCGATCTCGAGTGGGGCGAGCCACACAACGGTGTAGAGCTCAGGATCCAACTCGGCCATCATGAGGCAAGATCACGAGTTAGGAGGTGTTGATAGGAGCAGGTCGTGGGTCCCGGACGAAACCAAGCTTGCGCATCGACTTTGGAGCTCGCAAGTAATCGCTGTGTCGAGCGGTATATGCACGACGGGCAAGGATGATGAAGAAATATGAGGGCTGGATTCAGACTGGAACGGGATGTGGCAACTGGGTTCAAAGAAAGCCACCGAACTTCTGTCTACCCAAACTGTCTGTTCTGGCGACGCAGTCAGCAGTTTGGTTACGTAGCTAGCGCGATATGCACGCAGCTGCACTTAGGGGTAGCCAGTGCCGAAAATAAATGGCACACTTTTAAGTCAAACACCCCCTTCACGCACCACCCCCTTCACGCCCCACCTTTTTCCGAAAGGTTATATATCAACAATTGATTAACGAAAATAAGTACAAAGTAAATATAAATACGCTGTAATACAGTTTGCTTAAAGACTTTATTGCAAAGGTTTATAAGCTGAATATTACGTTATATACGATAAATTCAAATATATAAGTAATTAAAAACGGTTTTACAATATACATATTACATAATAAATAAAACTTTATATTAATTTAGTGCAAATAAAAAAATTTAAATTAAGAAATTATAATATATATTTAAACTTGTTATAACTATTATATTTTAAATATAAAAATCGATATTATTATTTAGATATAAATATTTAATTACGCTTTATAAATTAAAAACCTTATATATAATAATATATATTAAAAGGCAGTAGTTTATAAAACGTTTATACGATTGTTATTAAAGTAACCTTATTATAAAATATAACCTATATAACAATATATATGAAAAAATTAAATCTTTTATTAAATATAATAAAGTTAGTTTTAATAATAATATTATTCGGTATAAAAAGTAATTTATGGTATAAAATAGAATATAATGATTTATTTAAAGTAATATATATATATCTATGCTTTTTCTCTTTCGAAACGACGTAACCGTATATACAAAATTAGATAAAATAATAGATTACTACCTTAATTCCTATGCTTCACTAACACCTTTCCGTTTTGCAGGTGTCTTACTTTAAAGCGACTCTAGATTGCCTAATCCTGTTTTTATCTACGTCGATTCTTGTCAGAATTTTGGAAGTTCTTCGCAATTTTAAGTAATCAAGCAAATTAACGCTTATAATTCTTTAATATATAATGTTTTAGCAGCTGGATTTCGGAATTATTTAATTTGTTATTTTTGTTATCTTTATCTCTCTGTATTTTTGCTAGCAGTTTTTCTGTTAAATCGAAATTATTTATAATAAACCCGTTAGAAAGTAATTTTTTTATCGAAAATTAAGTGGTATCCGAAAATTAAAAAGCGCAGTTGATCTTTTTGGGAATAATTTTTTAAATCGACAGTTACGTCGATTACTTTAAATTATGCTATGCTTTTTTCGAATAAATTACCGTAAACACATCGGTTTTTATCGAAATTTTCCCGTTCCGGATAATTAATATTACGTATTCGTTACATGGTATGTTGTATTATTTCGATTCGTATTTTAATTAATAAAAACTTAAAAAGCCGTAAAAACAACCGAGGTTAAATCTTTTAATCAGTAAACTAACAAGGGCTTATAAAACTTTCATACGTTTTTAAGGTTTATTTTTAAGCTTTACCGTATAAACCTATTATCTACCTTTAAGGACCTTTTTAAACCATAACTAGCGGGCATAAAGTTTATTAGAGCCGAAGTTTGTTAGCAACTACCAGTCGGAATCGGAATAAGATACGGAATTAAAGTATGTAATTTATTCAAACCGTAAAAAACTGATTAAAAAGTTCTCGTATTCGAAAATATTAGGTATAGTATTTATCGTAGAAATTAATCGTAAAATGATTTCTGTATATTTGGTCAGCTTTATTTTCCAGGCTTGATCTATATTTATCTTGCATATCTATGCTTTTATTCTTGATATATCTTTTTTAAAATTTATATAAGTTTATATAAATTTTTCATTTAATACTAATATATATTAAAATCTATCCAGTACTTTATGTTTGTAATTTTAATTAAAACAATAAATCAATTTATTTTAATTTTAAAACATTATACAATTTAAAATTACCGAAGCTAAGCGTCGGTTTATTGTTAAATATATCCTTATATATCT
The DNA here is from genome assembly GCA_004155035.1 of Monosporascus sp. 5C6A. Classification (NCBI taxonomy): domain Eukaryota; kingdom Fungi; phylum Ascomycota; class Sordariomycetes; order Xylariales; genus Monosporascus; species Monosporascus sp. 5C6A. The sequence continues at coordinate 105,083 of QJOB01000219.1, forward strand.
TTATATAATATATATAAACATGCCAGTTATATTATAAAATTTGGAAAATTTAAAGTATAAGTATATATTTTAAACTATACTTTAATACGTTAAAAGAAGAATTAATCTACTTAGAAATATATGGTTATATATATATTTATGCTTTAAAATTATGACATAAAACGTTTCGTTAAAATACTTTATTTTGTTAAGTATTTGTAAAATATTTATATAATATATATAAACTCTATTTATTATTATATTAAAAAAGACTAAAATAATTATATATTTAAATAATAAAAACTAATGCCTTTATATAAACAACGACAGTAGTTTTATATTATATTATTCTAAATTATCTTTTTTTTTATTTAACACAAGGCTTTACTTTAAAAATATATACTAGGATATTACTTATTTATATATATCTTTTCAATTATTTTATTATATTATGGATTTAAAATTTTCTTTATCATTTTATTATAATATCCCTTTATTGTATTAATAATAAAACTGCTTATTGCTTTTTAATATTTATTTTTCTTAATTAGTTATAAATAGTCGGGTTTGTGGATTTTGTGAAGGGAAAAGTGGGGCGTGAAAGGGATGGTGCGTAAAGTGGGTGTTTGACTTAATTGACCCACGCCTAGGCCACCTGTGATTTGAATCACCCATTTTGCCTACATCCAGCGTTTGGCATTCGTAATTAAATTAGCAACAACGTTAAACAACTAAATTGAGAAGTATCCGTCTTTTCGCAAGATGGCGCTCTTTCCGAATATCAGGTCAAGTTCTATCATATCGCAATAGGTGGATTGATTTCTATCATTATATTGCAGCTATATGTGGGCGGATTGAAAGTGTGCCATTTTTTCCGGCTTCGGCTAGGGGGCTGTCACTTTAGATTGAGTGGACCTTAGCAGCAACTATTGCAAGGCAAGCTGCTTGTGGGGCCCATGGTAAACACCACCTACGGGATCTTTCGCACCATCTACAATTTGTCGCCATAGGACCACCTACAGGTCACAGGGGTATTTTCAGTTAGTTACCTCCACCCGCCCACTATTTCCCAAATACGGTTGCGATGTAGCTCCCCATATAATTTATGTGGGAAATAACATCAGGACAACACCAACAACAACAACCATCGCCAGCTTCACCACCTTACTATTATATCGTAACTAAGGCGAATTTTCGTAGTTAAGTCATTAATTCGGTTTCCTAATGGATACTAAAGTCTAGATTAAACATGCTAAGATATAACGCTGGTACTGCCATAATAAACCAAGATGAAAACGCTGCTTTGAGAGTGGTGGGAAACAGCAAAAGAATCGACGGAAGTATTTTTGCATACAAAATATATGGGAGTATACATACTACCTGTTTAGGGAATCCTGCGGGGCGGTGGAGGTAACTAACTGAAAATACCCCTGTGACCTGTACACATGGACGATATGGCTGCGAGTCATGTGACCTAAAAATTCAATTCGAATTTCAGCGTCTAGTTGGATGTCCTTTTAACCCTAACTTACATATAAGACACATCCTGTTTGAGCTCACCTCGTCCCAAGCGCTCGCGGGCGCACCAATCGTGCCAAGGCGCAGAGCCTCCATGGCGATTCTTTGAATGCCAGTCCACGCTCTTGGAAGCTAGATTTTTCAAATGAATTGGTATGCACGACGGAAACTAGTTCTGCATTTCTGCATCGCATTAGCACAGACGAGCTGTGCGAGATGAAAACCTGTGAGTCAAACAGCCAAGCGGACGGGTCAGCTGCAAAGAAATATCCGTTGATTAGTTCCTGGAGGTCTCGTAAGTTGCACCCAGTTCCATTTCCGTCTAATCGTTCGACTTTCGGTTGACAAGACGAGCAGGTGGTCATCAAAAAATTGACACACTAAAAGGCCACACCACAACACCCTTTTAAATTTAAACAATTCTAGAAAATCAACACAATTAATTTGCAAGGTCAAGTGCTATTACATATCTAGCTATGTACAAGCTGATCGGCTTACTATATATATACACGACTGGTTACACGATGCGACCGGGGAGCACCCCCTAAAAACCGTCCACAAGCGGGCCGGGTAAAAAACCATTGAACGGTAACAAATCAATGGAATACACGATAGTTTTTGATTAGTCTAGTCCCCACTAGACCCACCCGCCCCACCCTCCCCACCCTCCCCACCCTCCACACCCTCCACACCCT
>QJOB01000220.1:0-106267 GCA_004155035.1 Monosporascus sp. 5C6A
AATCGCATGCGTCAGTGCTGACGGGCGCTCGTTGCTACCTTTCGTGATCTTCAGCGGCGTTAACGTACAATAACAATGGTTTCCCGACTCGGATGATGAGTCATACGAAAGCTGGTACTTCACCACTTCAGAGAACGGCTGGACGAACACCGAAATCGGCTTAAAATGGCTTCGCGAGGTCTTTATTCCTAACACTAAACCCGAAGACCCTGACGAGTGGAGGCTCCTAGTTATCGACGGCCACAACAGCCACACCACGGAAGACTTCATGTGGATGTGCCTTCAGAACAAGATCTACATTATCTTCCTGCCTGCTCACGCTTCCCATATCTTCCAGCCTCTTGATGTGGGTGTATTTGCCACCTTAAAGCGGAGGTTCCGCTACTGGTTCCGCGAACGCTGCTACGGACGGGCTTCCGAGGCTACAGATAAGACCGACTTCCTCTGGGCGCTTTCGAAGGCGTGGGGCGAAGTCATGATGACCTCGAAATACATCCTGAAGGGCTGGGAAGCAACAGGTTTGCGTCCTATTAACAAGGCGAAGGTGTTAAACAACAGGTACGTTAGGGAAGGGGGGAAGACGGTGGATGCACCCACCCCAAGATCGATTTCTACCCCATCACGCCCTGACTTCCTTGCCCAATTGGCTGTTTTAGGTGTCAAAACACCTAAATCATCCAGGGATTTAGCTCGGATCAAGAAAAACCTGGTGGACGTTAATCCAACCTTCGGAAATCCTACCACACGCCTTTTGTTCCGCAAGTTCGCGAAGGCCCTTGACGAGAAAACGAACAGACTCTCCGCCGCCGAGGTACATAACAGTCAATTAGCTGCCGCCCTTGAAAAAGCGAAGCCTAAGAAGCGTAAGAAGGTACAGCCCGAGCCAAATGAAGCTTTCGTGACGATGATATCGGTGAAGAAAGTGAAGGTAGGGCTCAAGGCCCCTGCGAAGGGACGCTCCACTGTCACTCGGAAAAATCAACAGGAAGACGAGCCCTCTGAAAGCGAAGAAGATAGCGAAGATGATCCTGATTGCATTGTTGTACGTACCCGTTAGTATGGAATCAATTGATTAAGTGGTTGTTGAGATATTGTTATTTGAATTGAAGGGTTGTGGTGGCGATGGCTTCAAAAATGGGGTGGCGCGTTGATGGGGTGGTTCGTTGGTGGGGGGGTTGCCTTATGTTTTGGATTCGCCAATGGACCGAAACGCGGACCAACCTTAAGATGTTCGCCGCAGGCACCTTTAGCGCCATGACCTTGGGTCTCCTTGTTGGAAGTGTACCCCTAGGGCTCCGAGAGGACGCCGCGTGGTTGTGGCTAGGCAAGGTAGTGCCCCTGCTTACGATTTCTGGCAACTGGGCGTGGCCTACATGGGAGTGCTGGGCCCTTCTTGGTACGCATTGGCGCATTAGGCGGAAGCATGTGTCAAGGATGCATTACTGGTTGATCCCGCTGTTTGTGGTACACATCCTCCACTTGGCGATCTGGTTCAGTCTATTCGTGAAACAATACCAGACGTTCTGTTTAGTAGGTGTCCTTCCAGAAAGTTGTAGACTCGAGGCTAACAGTCTAGGTCTTGTACTCCGCATGCGTACCGGCAGAAGTCTCCCAATATTGTCGTCAGCTGTGGGCGCTGTACCTTCGCGAGAGACTTGTCAAGATTATGCCGGATAGTCTTCTAGAGAGATTCGGATACCGCCAGCCTTGGGGGTGGGCGGAGATCCCATGAAGTCCGTAGGCGGCACCCAGACATGCCAGGGTGATCAAGTCTAGAAATTTTATTTTTTCCATCCCTAAGAACCAGCTTGCACGACATACTGGCGCTTGTGGAGTCAAGGTATCGGTGGCGCTCAAAATGAGTTCCTTCGGGGATTCAATTGTCCATGTCCTTGGGCTCATACGTGTTGGTTCCACGGGCCTGTGTAACACTGTTCCCCTTCGTTTGCATCGATGGTCGTCGGTAGATAAACTTCCGCGGTCGCCCGCCTTGCCACGACTCCGCGAGGAAGAACGCTGGCGCCGCCTTTCAAGATGACAAGTAAAGCTACTGAAGGCCCAATATTGCACCGTCTCCGTTTTTTGGCACTACATGGTGTTTGCGACGCCACTCAAGGCGTTGAGTGCATTCTCTCCGGAATCTGGCTCCTCCAAATCGACTGCTTTGTTAGCGGTGTTCTTCTTCTCCGAAGCGCTGCTCAAAAACTTGCCACGGTTGTGGTCTGGTCGGTCCTGATAGTCATGGTCGTGCTCTGCTTCAACTTGCCCGTCTTGTTAACTATTTGGACGTTGGATTTGTTGTTCTATCTATGCCACCTGCTCGTGAGTTGACCCTTTTGTTCTTCTCAGCTCGACTCTAACACTCCCACAGGCGTCTTACCCCATGTACTGACAAGCTGTTCTTCAGCCTGGGATCATGTCGGTTGATGTTATAACTATCGAGGATTTGCGGGATCTCATCCGCAATCTCCCGGCGACGGTGCAGGCGAGACAAAAACATTACCGGCCGGGACCGTACCGCGGGCGTCCGGCTTCCAGCAGTCTCGCTCCTCCGTTCACGTCCTTGGGAACCGCATCTACCGCCGGGAGCAAGCGACCCCGATCCGGTTCCTCTGTGTCGGACTTGTATTTTTACGACTCCTACCCCGTCGCCCTCTTTGAAGCTGTCGTTCACTCTCTGCCCCGCCCTGAGCTAGTTCACAAAGCTGTGCCCGAGACCGATATCGATGGCGTAGGTTGTACGCTCGCTGGCCTCACGTTCAGGAGAAGCAATCCGGAAACACCCCTGGGAAAGGTACAACCACTTACCATTCGCATTCTCGATAACCTTTTGCGTCATCAAGATGTCAAGAGAGACATCGAGGAATTACTCGACGTATTCGATGTCCGGTATTTGGCCACGCATCGAAATCCCAGTCTTGATCCCCAAATATTGCAGAAGCTCAATGATTGCAAGCGAAATTACGATGGCGAGCTGGATGAGTACAAAGTGTATCACATGATAAACAAAGGTACTTTTGGTGTAGTATATAGTGCAACCAAGGGAGATGTCGATGTTGCGATCAAGATGGTAAGTCAAGTCCGCTACTCATGAGACAGGATAAGAACGAAGTTAATTGAAACCTCTAGGAGCGGACAACAACAAGGCATCCTTCGCTGCAGAATGAAATTCGAGTATACAGAAAACTGGAAGGCAGGGGTGAGTCTCCCTAAGAAGGTAGCCTGTCGACCGTTGCTGATCATCTAGACGGTATCCCTAAACTCTTTGGCCAAGGAGGGAATCGGTTCTTTAATTACATGTTACTACACTGCTGGGTCCCTCTCTCAAAGACATGTTGAACCGTTGCCCCTTCACTCCAAAGACACTCTGCATGGTCGCGATACAAATGGTTCGAAATCCTGTCGGGCTGTAGGAAGCGGGTGTTAACATATCAGCAGATCACGCGGATTCAGGTTGTTCATAACGAACAGTACGTTTTTAACGACATCAAACCGGAAATTTTCCTTGTCAGCGGTAAAAAGATCCATATTACTAATTTCGGCCTGACTGTGTCACATCCGGGCCTAGACATGCCTCGGACACGCTTGAACGGCAGCTTGCCCACAGGGACCGCGCGGTACATGAGCGTCGACGCACACGTTTTTAAAGAGCGATATCCGAAAGACGACCTGGAAGCCTTGGGGCATGTCTTTGTCTACTTCATGGGCCGCCTGCCGTGGATGGGCCTAAAGACTGAGCCGGCCTTGACACGGACGCAACAACAGGAAGAGCACCTTAAGATTTTGGAACTGAAGAAGAAGACCACTACGGAAGCCCTCTGCGAGGGCCTGCAAAGTGAGATCGGACAATACCTTGCCTACGCTCGCGGTCTCACCCCTGAGGAAAAGCCCGATTACGACTTCATGCGAGGCCTTTTCCAGAGCGGAATGGAGAGTCGAGGCGAAGCGGACGATGGCTGTTTCTGTTGGCTTCCCAACGAGGAACCTCCACGGACAAGAAGCAGGCACAGATAGGGAATTCGGATGTTTGGCCGGCGCGCTATCACGTCAGGTCGCCATTGATGGTTAGCTCGGACGGCTAGATACAATTACAGGTCCGCGTTTAGAGTTTCCGAACGTACTCGATTAGCTCACCGCATTCAGTATTGTAATTACGTTCGTTGTATGCCGGTCGCTCCTGCTAGCCGCGGTCTTTCTCTCGTGTAGCTTGCCCATTTTATTGTTCCTTTGGCGTCCAGTGGGCATCCCTAGACTGGAAAGACGCGGCGCCGGTCATGGCCAGCTCTTAGGAGGAGATAAAGCCTGCTGAGCGCCTCTCCCTGCACATGCCGCCACTTCGCAAGCCGATGGTAGATGGCTCTTTCCTCTATTATTAGCCGTATTCGTATTAGAACCATGACAACTATCCATCATTATCATGCTGATGATGGCGGAAGGACCCTGCTGGGAACCAAAGAACGGTGTCGAATTTACCTTACTCCTGCAGGCTGACCAGATTTGCCGAACACATAAGGAGTTACAATGTCCACGATGATCTACCCTACAAGCTCATCAACCTGAAGGCCCCTAATGAAGACCTTAAGCCCACATAGCTAGATACCTGGCGCAACAGACGTGGACCACAGAAGTTTATCGCATTACAGTTATGGAGATCGCCAGTCCTCCAAAAATGGCGGCCGAAATCACCCCATTAATCGGCGGATCCTCCTACCCTCAGCGACAGCCTCACGGTCTGTTTGAGCGAAGGCATTGTGAACTTTTGCTCGTATTCTGCTTTTGCGTTGGCCTTTCGGTGATGCAGCTCTTCTTGCAGACGATAGTCCTCCCTCCTTTCCTCACGACTATCCCAGACAACCTAGGACTCTTGATCAGCATCTTCAGTTCGGAGATCGTCGGAAACATAACCGATTTGGCCTGGGTTCTAATCACGGACGGCACCGATAGATACTTCCACGACGCATTATTCGGTGCCAGTCTAAATAGCAAACAGCGAGACGCCCTACGAAAGGTGGAGTCTTTAGACGCAGTCCTCCAAATAGGCACCACGAGGATCTTGGTTATTGCAGGATCGCTGGTCCAAGCTAGTTCAGAAGCCATGGGCCTTCCTCGTACTATAATCCTCTGCCTTTCCTTGATTGGACTCAACGTTTGCTCCAGGTGGTTGGGGGGCCAGTTCAGGGCTATCGAAAAAAACTGGGAGGACGTGGTTGAGAGGAACCATTATTTGTAAGTACTCTGACTACAAGCTAGAATAGGTTCTGCTAACAGTTGACAGCAATGCTTTAAACAAGTCGAAATACGAGAGAACGCAAAGAGAGTTACGGCAGTCCCGGCTGCGCAGAGTATGTAGTGATAAGATACGTGCAATTGTTTGGACATCTGGCCTCGGATTCGCTTTCTTCGCCGTTGATGGACGGCTCCCACCCGGCATATACGGCAAAATCCTCAAAGATATACTATCGCTTGACGTCTACATGGAGAAGTTTCTGAAGAGCTGCGTACCGGCCAGAACGCTAGTCCAGACGTGCAGAGAGCAGGCAATTCAAGGTGATCCTGAGGGTGTGCCTGTCCGCGCGATGTAGAGGCAGTCAGATGAACGCCGTCAACGTCGGGAAGGCCAACCAAGTCTGCCGAGAAGCCGATACCCGAGGATGGGCCATCGAGTACCCATGAGGTCGAGCATACCGTGGCCTCCACGCTCTCTGCCAACTCCACGCTCTCTGGCGTCTCCAATCGCAGAGCGATCGTCCGACGAAAACTTGATTACAGTATACCGCCTTCTGCTTCAGTATGTACGCTGCTCAGTTGATACTGAGCTACACAATCTCAGGCGAGACACCCGTGGCGGTTGTTCAGCTGGACAGGAGAATGGGATTGCGGCGGACCGAGAGGTGGCTTACAAGGAGGCGAAGCCGTAGGAGGAGGAGGGGACGTGTCATAGGTAGTTGCTGATTTTCACCTGTGTACACTCATTCATAATCCCTACAATCATCGCTCTTTTGCCAACCTGCTCTTTGAAGCCGCGTTTCAGAGATCCGCTCTTTGTTGGTAGGCTGAGACGAGAACCACCGAGTTAGCAGCCATGGATAAGGCCTGAAGTCTCGTTCGGGCGGAGAAGGAAAACGCCTTTCGAAGCTGAACACCTTATAAGTCCCCCTCGCCAACCATAGTTCACCGAGGGAAGTGTCTTCCAGAAGGCCTAAGGCCGCCGTACGAAGCATCGCGGTCGAAACACAAGGATTCAACGAGGGTCGCAGATGATTAACGGTGGTTCAGGCGTGCCAAGCTCTACAAGCCACACAACTCAAGCCACACGACTCAAGCCACACAGCCACCTATCATTGCAGCGAGGACCGAATTACCTAATTCCGGTGTTCAACAGCAAGGCAATACAGCCCCACACCAACATGGCCGTTTTGGCCATGTTGATGTGGGTCCAGTACATTCCAGGGTTCATTTCTGGCTCGTCTCCTCGCCTCTTTCCCATACGTACACGAACAAGCAACCCAGCCCCGACGTATAACAGCCGCGCAATTCCTCCCCGGACTCCTAGCAAACCTTTGAACAACATATATCACCGAACACCTCCTGTCTGCCTGGCGAGCCTACCGAAGACGACATGGCGGAAACTCCGGCCTGCCCAGAGCCGGACGACGAGGACGTTTTGGACGATGACGAACGCCAGAAGCTCCGTGCCTTTCCGAACCTCGTTGACGACTGTAGTGACGACGACGACGACGGGAAGTTCCGGCATTGCATCGAGGCTCGGGACGATATACTCGGCGAGCATGCCGAATTGGCATTACGGGCGGCTATTTACGAGCGTGTGATGCTCTCACGATGTTCCCGATATAAGACTATAAAGGAGGCGGTAACGACATCCGCAGCAACAGTGACGGAGGACTCGCGAGATGAACAGTGGGAGTTGCTACCGGGCTGACTGCCCAAAATGAGGGTTTCGCGCGCCGAGAAGAAGAATTCCATGACCAAGAAGTCTCTGCACGGTCACTCCGGCCTCGGGCACAGCGATGCGAGCACCTGGGCTCGGGGTACAAGACGGGGACCCCCGCACGGCCCTCCAAAGGACAATTCGGGAGAGCGTCCAAGCTGCAAGCGGCTCACCCGTTGAAGTCTTCTGCGGCCCACTGCTGCTCCGTGGAGGCGATACTGGATGATCCCTCCAAGGCCCGGGAGCTGTGCCCTTTGCATGGCAAAAGGTTCGAAGATCCAGGCGTCTCTTTCCTCGCTTGTCGGGCAGGACATCCAGCCAAAACCAATTCGCCCTTCCTGGACGGTAAGCCACGCACCAAAGCCGTGGCTGTCCATATGTGGCGCCGTATTATGGCCGCCTTCCGACATGAGGACCCATTCTAGAACCTTCTTCCACTCATTCCACCCTTGCGTCAATGCAACCACTCTTTCGGCACTATGTTCCATCAGGACCGTATTGCGAACCAGAAGAAGTAGTTGGCAGTTTCCGGACCGCGAATGTAGACTGACTCGTCCAGGCCGCCCATGCGTCGGAAGAGCTGAGCGATGGGACGATCGCGATTGCTCCATCGAAATTGCTGCTGGCCTTCAGTGATTATCGGAGCGTCGCCAGAAGACCCAGCCTCAACCAGACTTGCCGCTTCATCACCAGTGCAGAAAAAGGCGTCAACTACACCCTGTCTGTGTTCGGCTGCTCGACCTTCTGTAGTAATTTGCGAACAAGCTTATCGGTTTCATTGCCGTGGGAGTCGCGGAATGCCATGTTCTGGCGAGACGTCTCCAGCAATTCAGCTTGAACTTGTCTTCGGTAGGTATCATCTGCCATCTGATCGTGCATTGGATTAGTGCTATCTGATGCCGTTATGTAGGTAAAAAGGAACGGCGGTGGCCCGTCAAGCCGGGGCGGTTTCGATGGGTACTGGCTGATATCTGGCAGTGAGGCACGTCGGCGGACAGGGCAATCGGCGTCAATCGATGTCCGGCTCGAGATGTCCTCGTTCCCAATCGAGGTAACTCTCCGGGCAGATGCAATTGCTGACGTTCGTTGCGCGGGGAAAGGAGAGAACTGCTCCTGCCTCGGGCCCGAAAATAGTAGCCACGGAAGCGGCCGCATGGCCGCTCCCCACGGCTATACCGGCGGCAGATGGCGATATATCGTGCTCAGCCCGGCCAGTCTATTTACTTCCCTCCGGGCACGACTCACTTCGTTTTCCGGGTGCGAAGTCGTCAAACACTGGCTCTCGGTGGGCATGTTCTTCAGTGGTCTGGCATTCAGCGGTGGATGCAGGTTCTACTTGCCCAGATGAGGAACCCGTACATTACCAACGGGGATATGAAGTCGACCGCGCCGAACCATGTTCGTGTTGTACAAAACTTGTCTCGGCCAAAGTGGAGGAGGGCGGAGTGGAAGAGCTTGGTGGCGAGGCTGCAGTTGCGGATTTCTTCGCATCGGTAAAGGTGCGATACTCGCGGCCGTTCGAGACTGACTGCTGACGAGCCTAGGAATTTGAGGATCTGTATAACAACGCGGGACGGCATCGCCTACCTCGTTAGTAGAACGCCGATTTCGGTCCTGTCAAATGCCAGCTCAAGTTGGAGATGGCTGGCCGGTCTAGTGAGTTACACGAACAATACTCATCAATTCCTCGACATAATCAAGTCTATTTACATGTGGAAACGGTGCCTTCCTTCAGAAGTCGGCCACCTCGATTCCCTAGCGCTTTACCGTCATCGCCGGTGACTACGGTGGGGTGGGGGTAGAGCGTATCCTTTCATTGTTAGCAGCTATGCCACCAGTAGGGGAAGGACTGTTTACAAGGTCCCTGGGCAGCATTGGCAACACTTCCTTGCCAGATCGAAAGACGAAGTCTTTTCGTCTTCTAGGTATGGAGATCGAGAAATAGACCCTGGCGCCGTGGTCCTGATGCAGCTCGCATCCGGTTTTGACCAGAGTTCGCCATCTCTTCAGGAAATTCGCACTCCTTCTGTCCCTTTTCTTGATTGGCTTTCGTAATGGGCGGCTTGCCGTATCTACTGGCTTGGACTGGAGTTGTAGTGCATTCTGGTTGCTGTGTGCCTTCTCGAGAGGTATCTCCATAATATCTATTGTTGTCTGCAATAGGTTGCTGTCAGGTCTGATGATTAGATGGGGCAGCGTGACAAGAGGGCTTGCGGCTGGGACACCATATGAATATAGCTTGGTGCCTTCTTTGGCGTCCCAGATCCTGGTTCAGCGTCCCAGATACTGGTTCAGCGTCCCGGTTTCTGGTTCACTGTACTATTTCCAGCTAACTGGGTCGCCGTTGTTGGCTCCTTGAAGTGGTTTCAGGGTTCTTGGGTCGCCGTTTCCGGCTGCCTGGTTGCCATTTTCAATCGGGCTTTGGTGTAGACCTGCAGTGGTCTTTGGCTGAGCCAGATTTCGCCCAGCTGCACCGACTTTTGCACCCCTGCGCCCTATTTTCAGCTCCCACCCGCAACCCCCACCTTAATGAATGACTCTGCGGCACTTTCTTTTCCGGCAGCACATGGCGGCAGCTGCACCAATGATCAGCGTAGCCTCAAAGCCATTTTGGCTTGATCCCTTTTCGAGGACCAACACACCCACCGCTCCACTTCCGCAGGAAGTGGCCGAATCCCGAGCCCCTGGAAAGCATGCCCCTAAGTGGTATCTGGGCACTGCGCCTCTTTTACGTCTGTTCGCAAATAGTACACAGCGCCTTTTTGCCTCCCTTGCTGTAAGCGTTCCCCGCAGTCCAGTGGGGCGAGCCCTATGGCGGCTTCCAGGGTACCTAAGACCATGCAGCTTGGCCGCTACCTGTGTAGCTTTACAGGACAAGCAAGTCCTTTGTAGCTCCACACGGGTCTAAGAAATACCTAGGAATTTCTACAGCGGAATGACTGCCACCCTTGTCGCTTTGCCCAGGTCTAAGGCAGACCTAGGTTATTCTGCAGCAGATCTATAGATGCAGCGGGAAAATCACATGCGTCCCCCGCGCTCAGTGGGGCGAGCCCTTCGGCGGTTTACGGGGGGCACATGTAGCTGTGTAGCGGTTTACAAGGCACCTACGAACCCATGCAGCTGAATGGCCGCTACCTCTGTAACTTCGTAGCAGTCCAGGAAGGGCTTAGGTCTCATCAAGCCCTTTGTAGCTCCACACGGGTCTAAGGAATTCCTAGGAATTTCTACAGCGGAATGACTGTCACCTCTGTCGCTTTGCCTAAGTCTAAGGAAAACCTAGGTGGAAGTGGACGTTGGTACTTTCGGATCCAAACAGTGTCCCAGGACGAATAAATGTCCCAGGACGACTAAATGTCCCAGGACGACTAAATGTCCCAGGACGACTAAATGTCCTAGGACATGATTCCGTCCTAGGACATTTATGGTTCCGTCCTAGGACATCGTTCCGTCCTAGGACATTTATTCGTCCTGGGACATGGTTCGGTCCTGGGACAGGGTTCGGTCCTGGGACATAGACAGTGACAGAAACAGGGAATGGACCACAAAGATGTCTCTTCACGAGTCGCCGAAACATAAGCAAAAATCGCACGGACTTGGTACCACCGAGAACCACATACGGAAAGTCATCCAGAAATGGCTTAATGTACATTGTAGAACTGAGGCACTCTATAAGCAGGTATTTTTGAACACGCCAATCTCTAGATCTGAGAGGAAAGTGGCCCTTGCTTAGTAATAGAAGGTTGCAGTGAGCACTTGACCTCGAAGATCGAAATCGTAATATATATATCGCTTATATAATATACTATACAGTACCGAACAGCGATCTCACCTACATTTAGTAGGAATGTTGATAGCATATGCAAATATGTGGTCATAGAATGCAAGGTAACTCAGAGTCAGGCACTCTAACTTACTAAATGGTTTAGCACATAGTATTGCAAGACGTTAAATGACCCAATACGTTGAATTATATTGCTCCCAATAACTCAGGCTTTCATATCCCAAAAGCTGTGGTGGTAGAGGATAGCTCGTCCTAGACCTAGATGATCCATACCACGGAGTCATATGCTTCCAAGCCACATACTACCAAGCCATATGTTAAGGAGCCATGTGGCATCGTATCCTGTGTCTCGGTAGCTTGTGACTTGGTGCCATGGGGCCACTGTTCGGGTGCAATTCAGGGGTCTTATTGTCACAAGAATAAGCAAGTAGTCTTAGTAGGCCCACAGCAAAACAAAGACTTACTACATCAACTGCTCTAGGAAGAGGAGCAGGTATATCAGACTATAGTAGAGACACACACAGATACTAAGAGGAGAAAACCTTATAGGTCAACTTCACTAATACCAATAGAACAAAGGCCGTTATCAGCATTCTCTTAAACCACTAGATCAAGTCTATCACCCTCCTAGCAAAAGCTCAGGAGACTAACAAGTTCACCCCGCCCTTAATTACCACAAATAAACCACATTGTGGAAGACGTCGACCCAAGCGGGAGGACACGAGTTGGTCGTTGCTACCTATGAGGGCTGATGGAAGAGGGCGCTTGGTAAGTCCATTACCATTGCAGCAGGAGTTTATAAGAACAAGGAGTCTATTTCCACCTTGCCCTCCAGCCTCTTTGAGTAAACCGCAAGGATGTATATGCTATCATGCTTGGATTTGAGTCTGTCTCTTATATTGCTTACTTGTTGCCGAGACGACATCAAAGAAGAAAAAGCCGTGCTGGACATTGACCAACGGCCTCGCAAGTCTTTGGAAAGCTTTCCAGAATCAATCTATCTAGTTGTCTAAGGGTAGCAGCCAGTCACGTAGTTAATTGTGATGAGACAGCCATCGGGTCTGTGATACGAGCCGCATGTATTGCAGCTGCCGAACTCACGGATCTGCTCGTAGCCCGAGTAGAGCTGGTTACCGGTGAGGATGCACTGTGCGCCATTGAAACTCTGCACGAAGATGCCGCAGCCGTAACCTCCATTGTCCACGCTCGGGGCGCAGACCCCGGTCTGGTCGGCACCACCCCTAGGAAAGAGGAGTCAGCTTATCGATCTGTCCAGCGGCAGCCGAGCCGTCGGAGCAGACGTAATCACTTACAAGTTGGTGTAGTGGTAGGTGTCACTGCGCGAGATATTGGCTGCGGCGGCAACGCAAGCGGGTGTGAGGCCCGGTCCGCAACCGCTCGAGCCTTTGCAGTCGTAGGCTTCCGTACCAGGCTGGATAAGGTTGATGGAGGGGTTGTAGCCCTGCCCCTGGACGAGGTACCTGCTCGCGTCGAACGTGTCGCTGCCGTAGGGCAGCGTCCATTTGTAGGTGTATCCGGAAATCGTACGGGTGATGTCAGCGACCTTCGTGAAGGTGAAAGGCGCGTTCTGGCCCGGCTGGATCACGCCGGTGTATTTGTACAGCTTGGTGCCCTCGACCATGTATTGCGTGCAGACATAGTGACCCTTGTCACCGAAGTTGATGGGCCAGGCAGGGTGACTCTCGAGTTTGCAGTCCACCAAATCCCAGATGAAAAGGCGGACAAAGGCGTACGGAATGAGGACGTCGGCTTGGTAGGTGCTTGAGCCGCCACTCACAGTGTAGCTTGGTTTGGAGACTGACTTCCCACCTGGCAGAGCTGTGGTGGACACTGAAGCCGTTGGAGACTGCCCTCCCTCAACTCCACCGCCGCCGATAGCTTTCACATATACGCTGTTGGAGGAACCTGGCTGGAGGCCGCCTATTGTGATCGACGTCATCTTGCCGGGCACGCTCGCGCCGAGGCGGCCGTTGACGTAGATATTGTACCCGAACGCACCCGTGACGCCGGACCAGATCATGTTGGCAGAGCTGTAGTCGAAGAATCCAACATTCAAGGAGCCGACGCTTCCTACAGCCTCGCCTGCGGGCCAGGTAGAGGCAGGAGCAGTCTTTACCGTGCCGCCCGATGCCTGAAGCAGCTGCGCCTGCATATAGTCGTCGTCGGGCAGGATGTCGTAAGGGTTCGGCATGTCCTCGTCAGTGATCTGTAGGAAGCCGGCGCCACGCTGACGAGCCAATGTAGCCACCTCGTTGATCGCGCTCCTGGGAACGTTGTACACGATGTGCCACAGCTTGCGTGCGTCGGTTGCATTCCACTTATTTGGCGTGTAAGATGACTTGTATGCGGTGTAGGAGAGCTCGAAGGTCAAGAGCGTGTCCATGGTATCCTTGAAGCACTCGTCGCATGGTGAGCCTGGGTTCAGGACTGTGTAGGCGCCAGGATGCTTGCGCTTTGTGTAGTCGTTGATCCACTTGTACAAGTCGTGGTACTCGCTGGAAGTGCTACTGCTGCCGCACCCAGGCCAGCCTTCGTCGAAGAAGATGCCCCCGATGCTGCTGCCGTAGATATCGTACCACGCATCAACGTCCTCTTGGATCTGAGCTGCCCAGTCCGCCAAGTTGGTCGATCCAAGGCGCGTCGTGTAGTGATCGTCAGAGAGGCCGAGATACCCTGTCCGCACGTAGCCCAGGACAATCTTCCCTGATCCAGCAGCGCGATTGATGACATCTTGCCAGTCTTCATCCGCTGGCTTGGCGCCGGGGCCATTGACAACGTTGGCGCACAGGATGGGCATCTTGTTATTCGAGTAGCCTATCAACCGGTCCCAGGCACCCTTGGACCCGGTTGGGTTGATGTATGATGCGATCGCGACCATGGCATCTCCGTCTGTCTCTCCTCCGCCGGGCCCATCACCTATGCTGCATGTCGGATGGCTAAGCCAGTCTTGCAGGGAGCTGTCATAGGTATCCCATATGTCGCGAGCATGAAGCTGATGTACTGCAGCATCAGTGCTGAGCAGTTGCGACGCCGCCGCAGCTGAGCAGAAGAGTAGCGCCGTAGAGGCGGCAACCAGCCTTGCGGGCAATGATGAAGGCATGTTTGCCAAAATGAGCGTGAGTGCTGACTGAGAGAGGACGTTCTGGGCATGGGGAGCCCGAAGAGGTGACTAAATGCCTCGAGCTCGGTGAGCTAAGGTCGAAGACAAGGTCAGGCCCTGACATCTTGTAATCCACGGCATCCATCCCGGCTCGATTCCTCCTCGGTCGCTATTCGGACGGACTTCCGGAGACTTGTAAGCATGAACCAGGCGTTGCATTGACACACGCGACGAGGTGTTTTAGACGATTCGCAACTTCGGATATTCGCTGCTTGGCATCTGACCTTTTCGCGCGCAAAAGCTCCCTTTATCCGGCGGCCATGGATCAAAACGTTACGAAGGATGCGCTAACGGGACCCATAGTCTATTATTGTCGGAGTTCTAGAAGCAATTTATTTATTCCCTCGGCTTTAATCTTGCTCGGCATCCTACGATCCTTCGCAGGGCCCTGCAAGGCGAATCGAATCTGATGGTTCATGCGCAGCACGGCGATCATAAGTATGGTCAGCTCCTCAGCATTCGGTTCGCGGACCGCAGTGCAGCCAAGGTCCCTGAGTAACCCCGTGAGCCAGTGTCGCCTGCAACATGTTGGCCGTCATACTGGGCTTCGTTGCCGGCTTTCTGGCGTTGCCAGGCCATTGCCTCCTCTCAGATCCTGTCTTCAGAGCGCCGGTCGACACAGTCGCCGACTGTGCAGATTGGATCGTCGCGCAACCGGCCGATAATTGCCATCTTCTGGCAGAGAGAGGCCATGTCTCGGTGGGCGAGTTACTCAGTCATGTATGTGGTCTGAAATCCACAGGAATTGATCGTTGTCGTCTGGCGGGCACTGACCTGATTGTCAGAACCCCGCGCTGAGACGGAACTGTGATGCTGTGGAAGGGTTGTCCTATTGCAAGGAAAGAAAGTCTACCGCTGGACATGGTCAGTTGAGTTAAGCATCATGCGTCGCATCCTGCATTGGGCGATGCGGCGCGGCATTTTAAGGTTATCGCTAACCGTAATCCACGGTGCAGAGCTTGCCGCGCGGCAGTCCGAGACAATAACCGGGAGCGCGCCGCAGTCCATCCAAGACCTGGTGAACAGCTTGTTTATCAAGCAAACTGGCGACAAGCTTCTTACGACACTATGGGACGCCAGAGTCATACCCGTCTTCAACAGCCTGTCTTATGCAGACTTCTCCGACTGGCTCAACCGGTCCCCGCAGGGCCAGGAGATGCGTCGGAACCTGGCCGCAGCGTCCTTGATAGCTTGCGGCCTACCTACCCTCGCCAACCTTGTGCGCCAGTGGATAGGCGTTGGTCCTGACCCTCTCATCTGCATATGCTACGATCAGGACACCTGCTGCGGGCCGAGCGACTCGTCATGTCCGTCCGGCACGTCAAAGTTGCTTGCGCGCAGCCCCAAATTCAGCAGCCGCTTCGAACATGATGATGAAGTGGCATCGCTCGAACGCCGAGCCGACAGCTATCCCTGGACAGCCACGGACCCGCAAGGCCAGACCTGGTCCGGTAGCTTCACCTCCGTAGACGTAGGTCTCCCTGAGCACGGAGCCCGCCGTCGATACTCTTCGCTGACCATTCCAACAGTGGCCGACACCACGGGACTTTGCTGCCACCGATTGGCAATGGCAGCATGCCATGGCTATGGACTTCAACGACGACTGCACGGCTTTCTATGTAGTCGAGTACGATCAGGCAGGGATACAGGCCGGCGTGGCTGGGAGGAATGTTGCTGGCGAAACCATCTACAACTTCCTGAATAGTGAGTCCGCACACACCATTAATACCCATCTGGACCCTTTCCCTGTTCGCCAAAAGAGTCGGTCATCCGATTCTGATCGTTACGCAAGAGAATTACGCAACTTGCAGGAACCGCTTTGCTCACAAGTCCAAACACAGCCGAGCATTACATCGAGAAGAATTTGTTCGCCAAGTTTGTCAAGGCTGCCATCGAGGGCAATCTCGCAGGTGGCGGTACATTCACCACGATACCGGGGAGCTTCTTCCAGAACTTCATGAACACGAACCAAGCCGCTTTGGCCAACATAGCCACCATGCCCGGTGCGCAGGCAGTGACGCTGCCCGCAAGGCGACTCATGTGGACCCTCGGTAGCGGCGTATGGAGGGATAACTTCTTGCTCTTGCAGGCCAATCTCAATCTCATGAAAGCAGCTGTGAGTGTTTCGCCCAAGACACCTGGCTGACACACACCTGGGTCATCCTCTTTTTCTCAGCATGATAAGTCCCTAAGCGGAAGCCTCGCTCACAAAGTCTGCAGATCTTGAGGGGGAACGACCCAGTAGCTCCGGACAGAATGGCGGGCGCAATGGTCAGCGCGCCACGCGTGTTCGTGACACACCTTCGTGCAGTAAGTCGAAGACGTTTGCTTGATCGCCTGCATAGCGCTAGAGGAGGTTTCGGCACGAGCCCCACCGAGAACTGTGCTAAACATCCAAACTCATCAAGGCCCTTAACGTGCTCAACTACATGAACAACGCAGACGCCATCTCATTCGGTGAAAACTCGATCAAGGCCATCCGCTGGGAGCTGTACAACTACCAGCGGATCTTCAACCAGCAGAACGGCCTCAACATCGACGTGGTCGCTGCATGGGACACCTGGTACCAAGATTACATGGCCGAGCGCTTCCAGACACTGAAGAACTGGCTGATAGCCAATGCCCTCGACGGCCACGAGCACTGGAGGGGTGGCACCGACGGAGTGTCGCAGACCATGGAAGCTATCTGCTCGCTCTACGTGGGCCGTGCTCGTGCTCTGGCTGGGCTTAGCTTCCAGACCTACCCGACCGGAACACCCCAGTCGTACAACTCGTAAGCGCGCAAGGCTTTTTGGATGTTGCAGTGGCGTTCGCATGACATATAGATCGACTAGCTACTCCTAGGTTCCTCAGCGCCATAGTGAAAAAAAAAAAAAAACTCTCTGGGTGGCAGATCAGGCAGATCCTCGAGGATAACCAGGCAAATTCATTGAGCCCCGATATACTCCTGACCCGTTGGCATCCAGGTTAGACGAAGATGCAACCGTTCATAGGGCAATAACAGAGGTTTGAAATCCTTACATCGTCTGCCATTGCGAGCGTCGGGTTAAAGCAGCTTACTTGCCTAGGCCCATGACGCCAAACGCGCGGTTCAGCTCCTCTCCGGGATCTGGCGCCGCTATCTTAGTTGGCCCCCCTCGCCCTTGTCGCCTTATCGTCTCCAAACCTTAGCCCAGCTAACGGCCCTTCAGCACCGTCTTTTACGCCTTTTTCCTTGCTTATGCCCCTTATTAGACCTAGCGCCGTCCGCCAACTCGCCCGTCCTCTCCGGCTGCAGCGGGTAATTTTCACTGTCCAACCACCCGGGTGCAACACGTTTCTTCTCCGATAGATCCCCTTGCCTTTAATCCGTTCTGATGGATATAATGCATGGGTCCCTTTTATTTCTTGGGGTTGTTGATGATATTCCTTATCTTTTATCTTATAAAGCAGGCGGTATAGGAAATGAGGCCCTTAAACTGTTACATGTAACTGTTCCGTAATACGTAGGTCCTTAAGAATCCATTATACCCCTACAAAGTATATAGGTCTGTAAAATATCTTAAATAGCTGTATTAATTTTTATGTATAAGATAAAGACCCTTTTATAATGTTACGAATATGTATACGTAAACCATTCGGCTAATAGACCCAAAAAGATCCAGCAATACAGCGCCCGCTGCACTCGTGCACTCCAGTGGCTTATAACCGTACTACTAGCCCTGCGAACCCGTGGTTCTGCCCAGTTGCTACGCGCGCGTTACAAATACCTATTCCACCAGTTAATTAAAAGCGTTAAGCCCATAATTGGTACCGTATACCTGGTCATCTTCTAAGTACGCCTAACGCGCAGGAATTAGCGCACGTACGTAATGGGCAAACAAGGGCGCAATAAGGCAGTTTTTTAATTAGCCAGCATACGAAATTGGATACGCATGGTATAAACTGACTATTTGCCGGGAGTTTGTTTTCGTTAGCAGCTTTTTACATCGCAAAGATGCGCCAGGTACCTGGTTCCTGGCCCTTGCCAGGTTTACGGTAAGCCAGGATCCGGGCGCGGCATTATACGTAACGAAATTTGGAGCAATTAAAAAAAAGCATGCCCGATAGCGACATACGAATTTCAGATTACAGTAATAGTACCGGGATAATGGACGTATACCTTGATTCACGACATTTTCCGGTTCCTTATCGAGCTTGCCTGGACGTTTGTAATCGAGGCGCCGTTTCCTGGTCGTTATAACAATGGGACGGCCTCTAACCGAATTGAAAGGCGGTAAATCCTGCTAGAAAAAGCTTGTATACGCATTCCTGGATATACTGTAAGTATGTTTTACATAAGCTCCTAGTTACTTTATTTACTTAACGTTACTTATAAATACTTTATTTATGTAATTTATTTTTATTTTATACCGGCCGTATTAGCTATTTTAAGTTTATCGTTTATATTCGCGCGAATACTTAAGTAATTATTGGTTCGCTTTTTAAACCGAAAATTATTTTGATACGGAAGGTTATTTAAAAATGGCTTGATCTAAAAAAAAGTAACTTTTGGTATGTATCGTTTGTAAATTGTACTATACTTAATAGCGATCTTATCCATATTTAATAGGAATATTAATGGTATATGCAAATATATAAGTTCAGCATATAGTATTATAAGACGTTAAATAACTTAATACGTTAAATTATATTACTTTTAGTAACTTAGGTTTTTATATCTTAAAAGCTATAGTAATAAAAGATAGTTCGTTTTAAATCTAAATGATCCATATTATGGAATTATATACTTCCAAGCCATATACTACCAAGTTACATGTTAAGGGACTATATAGCTTCCCGTAAACCCCCAGCAAGTTTCGTAACTTTTTAAAGCGTTTTTTTCGAAGTTCCACTTTTTGTTTAAGGCGCCATTTCCTTATAAAACGCTTCCATAAACTTTATTAAAACTGCCTCCTAGCTTATTAAAGCGCCATTCCGCTTTATTAAGGCGCTTACTACCTTATAAAACGCTTAATTACTTTTAAAGGCGCTATTTTTCGTAAGGCGTTTTTGTTTTATATATTCTGAATTATTTATCGGCGTAAAGTAATAGGCCCTGTTACATTACTAACCAGTCAAATATTACGAAATGGCAGTTTAACTAGTTAATGTGTACGAATAAAAATTTAACCAGTTAATATCTGCTAAAAAAAGTTTAACCAGTCGATATCTGCCAAAAGAAAATCTAACCAGTTAATGTCTACGAATAGTAATTTAACCAGTTAATATTACATATGTACTTATGTACATACTGGTATTCAGTATCCCGTATATCTGGCTAAAGTGCTGCAAGTTACTTGTTAATTGTAATATCCTTTTTTATGAAATTGGGAAGGATAAGTCGCGCAACCTTTTATCAGTTACTTACTTCAGCATTACCTTAGCTTTTACTAACTATAAACATAACATATTAAGTCAGCCCGCATACATACATAGTACCCACGGCCGCCCCAGCAGCGAAAACAACAATACCACCATTACTAACACCATGGCCACTTTCCCAGACGACTGCCTTCTCCCAAAGCCGTATACAGATCCCGAAAAGCCCTATTTAAATAAATCCACGTATAAATTATAACTAAATGCCTTGGCTTTATTATACGGTAATCGACCAAAGTTAATAATAACCAATCCACTATTACGTACGCCTATAACCGAGCCTGTCAGCTACCAGCAAATACACCTTATGCGTTAAAGCAAAACAACAACTTAAAGAACTGTTAAATAACCGAACTTTACGTTTCCCACATCCGAAAAGCGATGGAACGCCGCGTAAAAAACATAATAAATAGTAAAAGCGGTTGGGATATACTATAATATACAGCTGCTTACGGCAATCGAACCACATTCGATATCATCCTACATATATAACGTTTTTAAAACGTATTCGGCTAAATTGCGGTTACAGTAACGTTTTATACGCTGCATAAACAAAAGCTGCTCGTACTAAGGCCCTTATTAACTTAATTTACCGACTACCTTTTTCCACGTTATAAAATCGCCCTTTACCAGCGCGTTTGCCTCGTTAAACCCCCATATCGCCGGTAAATCTTCCACCAGTACCCCGTCGTAAATAAGAGGTTAGCGATTATAGGTTTAATATATCGAACCGTCGTTACAATTTATATCCCGATCAAACAAGCCCTTTTCGGTATTTTACGGGTACTGATAAGTTAGTTTTTTACGTTTATCGCAGAAAACAGGCAGGCCAAAAAAAGTTCGCGATAGTAAATATCGGTACCGTTTATAGGTCGGTTAAAGACGGAAAGGCCTTAGTACTTTCGAAAACCCTAACAAAGCAGGCAGTAAAAACCGTCGTGAAAAGTAATTCCGCCTTCGTTTTGGCAAGGCAGGACTTAGCAGTTTATTATATAATTCTTTTTTTATATATATTCCTTCGAATCGGCCCGAAATTAAAGGAAAAGAAGGATCTCACCGTCGAAGCAGAAAACGTAAGGGCAATTATACTTTACGGCGTATTTGCGTCGAAAGTACGGTTATTAAAGCAAAGCAATTAAAGGTCGGGCGGTTGAAAAAGAAATAAAAGATTAAGCGTATTTTCGTAATTCGCGTAACAGATTAACTTAATTATTACCTTTCTTACCGAAGTTGCCTTTTTGTTACGTTTTAAGGTAATTAAGTTTCTTTTAAATTTTCCGATAGCAAGGATGTACCTTTGGATATTTGGGTACGCGAAAATATAGACCACGTCGATCGCCTTAGTTATGTTTTAAATATCGTCAAGTGGATTTTGTTCGGATTTTTATAATACGTTCGGGGTCCGACTTTATGCTGGCAGGACGATGTTGGAGATTTTGGCGTGAAACTAGGCGGCTATGTTACTTTCGGTAGTAAGTCTCCAAATTCGCTCGTTAGGAAGATAGGCGTACATGTTTTTCCGGACCTGATTATCGCCATAAAGCGGAATAAAAGCCTCCTATATAACCGAAACGACTTCGGCAGAGGTAATATGGATATAAAGTTTAGTAATGGGATGGAACCTTCGAATTTATGTTTTGTCGGTTCCGGTTATAAGTCCAGTATGTACGGCTTCGTTTTTCGAATGTTGCTCGAGAAACTGAGAAACTGGTACTGCCATTTGTTGCCATTTATATCTTCCCGCGTTACGAGCTCATAATGCGGGAAGCAGAAATACCGTAATCGATACTATAGGGATAAATAAGGCGGTAAGTAATTTGTGCCCCGTATTAACGTTGGCAGTGTATATAACTGTACGTATATACGTATATACGCGTTAAATCCATCTAATAGAATTGGGGCTGGCTTTTTTAAGTGCTCCGTGCAGGTATGAAAATTAACATATATGTCAGAAGTTTGCGGCTGAAAAAAAGATTCCTAAAGCTCTTAGTACGAGCGACGTTTTTCCCAAATTTAGGTACTTCCAACTTTTTTCCTAAGTTGGTTCGGTTCGGCTGTAACAAGTAAAAACGGCGCATGCTAATAATACGATTCCCGCGGCCTCCGTGTTACGACCCAACATATCTTGGCCTTCACAAACGGTTAAAACCGGGATTTTCCAACCTAAGTTACGTATATAGTTACGTAAGGAATTATTGGGATTGTTGGCAAGTTTAGCGATCCAGGGATTATTAAAATCGCTAGCAAGTTTAGCGATCCAGGGATTATTAGGATCGTTGGTAAGTCCAGTTATTTAAATATTACGGCAAGGTAATTTCAATATATAAATACGCTTATTACCCTTTCATAATTTTAAATAATACCAGTTTGTAATATAACTTGGTTATCTAGATTATCCTTAATTATCTGTTATTATTAAACGTAATTAATTTACTTTTTATTACTTAGTTTTTTACAGTATTTTTATTAATATAAACCCGTACGATTAGGTTTAATAGTTAATTAATTAACCCAGCCGTTATACGTTGTAAAATTTTATTTAATAATACAATTAAACTTTAAATAATATTCAAATCGTTATTATCTTAATCAATACATAAATAACTATTACCCCGGAACTTACGGTTTAACAATTTCAAGATAGGATTAAGGAGCTTAAAGCTATTATGCAATAACTTACCAACGAGGTAGTAACAGCTTAATAAATAAGCTTTCGTAAGATAAAACTTAAAAAACCACAGCCTTATAATAGAAAAAGGAACATTTAAAGTTTTCTAACCCAGGTTCGGGTTTATCTTCGTTTTAAAGGATTTACTAATCCAATTAATCAGATCCTTATTGTTACCGCTTGCCTAGAAGGAAATACCCTTAATTAATTTAAACCTATTAGAAGGGACTTTTTGGAAAACGGAAAATTTAATTAAAAAAAACCATTTAAAAAGTCATTTTTAGTTATATTAACTTCGAAGATAAATTTAAAAGTAATTTTGAGAATCTAAATAAAGGACGAATTACGGCATAAAAGCTTTTCTAACTGCACCAAAAAGGACCAGTTTTTACGTATACTGTAAAGTTTAGGAACTTTATGGCAAAAGCAGGATAAATAAATAAAAAAGACGATATTTTAATCGACGTATTTTACAAAGGTTTTAAGGAAAACGTTAAAAACAAAATTATCAAATTACCGCAACTTACGATACTCGATAAGTATATTACGGAAACAGTTAAAATCGATAATCGACAGTTCGAAAGGCAATAAAAATGACGAGGATATTTTACCTTACGGGTTGGACTTTCCAAAGCCAATTAGGGAAAAAAACGCAAAATATCTTTTACCTCCTTTAAAACGGCTCCAGGATTTATGGAATTTGGTATTATTTAACGACGAAATATAAGCCAGGTATAATGTTATAATTATAACAAAAAAGGTTATATAACCTGATATTATAAGGCATTTAAACGATAACGATAAGGAAATTAAATTCCAATACCAAAAAAACGATGTATTAAACTTAACGGTAAACCAACTCCGGTATTAGGTACGCAATATAAACAAGTTAACATAGTTCGTATCTATTATAACGATAAATAAAAAGAAATTCGATAAGGATTAAAAGCGATTAAGGCTTTTTTATAAGCAGTAATCGATAGATAAATTCAAAAAATACGGCATGCGGACCTTTACCCTGTTAATTATAACCAGTTCTAATGCTTTATTTATGTAAAAAAAAAAAAATTACGGATTTACGAACGAATTATACGTATGTAAAAAGAAAGTTTTGACTTTTATACCCGAACAAGATATAACCAGGACGACCAATAGTAGTATTAAAAGTTGCGAGTTTTTACTATACAGGAAAAGGTCGAAGATATAGCATTAATATTAATATGGCCGGAAAGCAAGGGATACCCCTAAGGGAACTTTACGTGTTATTTCGAATGGTGCAACTATTAAACCTAAAAAAAATTAATTTAAAGGTTTGTCGACAAGCATTATTAAAAGGCTATTACCGAAATCCAGTCTTAATTAACTTTTGAAATGAATCCTTAAAAACAAAAAGTATTACGGGAAAAATTAATAGAATTTACTAGTTAAAGTTAACCAGTTCTTTATATAGGATAGGAAGCTATGGGAGAATTAAAAAACGATATTTGCGAAATTTCAAGCTAATTATATTAACAAAAAGAAAGAATTCTTTAACTTAAAGCTTAACTACGCCGTTAGGAAGGCCAGATGGAGTAAGTACAGAAAATATATAAGCGACTTACGGAATAAATCCAGCAGTTTACAAAGTTCCTAAAAAAAGGATGCTATTTGTAAAAAAGCCTTAAGATAGCGCGAGCCGGAAATAACAATAAGAACTTCCCAAAATAGTTTTAAATACGACGACAAAAACTAGCAACGACCCTGTCACCTTGAAAATACAAATTGGAACAAATTAATATACCGCAATAGTGGATTGCGGAACTTTAAGCGTTAATTATATTACCCCGAAATTGGTTAATTAATTTAAATTACCATGGAAAGATAAAAAGGACCTTTATATCGTCGAAAACGCCAAAGGTTAGGCATTTACTTACGATAACGGAAAAATCGTACGCGAAATTAATCACTTCGAGATTTTTATTTAAAGATAAATCTAGATAATTAACTTCGATATCGTTCCGCTAAGGAATTACGATATAATCTTAAAAAAACCATGGTTATATCAATATAACCTTTTAATTAATTAAAATACTGGCCAGGTAAAATTTACTTTATACTTTATCGATAAACAAAAAAAACGGACGAAATCTTTACATTCGATTAGTAAGGAAAAAAATAATAAGTACAGGTATAAAGATACGATAAAAACCTTATTACCTAAAAGAATACGACATAAAAAAAAAGGATATAACAGACGTATTCGACGTATCATAACCACTATCCGGGCATAACTTTGCGATATAAACGAAATTTTAAAATACCAGCCCGAAAAGTTAAAAAAAAAGAAGATATAGCTAAAATATTATTATAATATCGCAAATATAAGCGATTATTACAAAAAAAGCTTGAGATGAAATTATTAAAATATAACAAATAGGACTATAAAATAGTTTTTAAGAAAGGCACTTTATCCAAATTCTACCCCATTTATAATTTAAACAAAACAGAACTTTACACTTTACGCGTATACCTAAAAAATAAATTCCAGAAAGGATGGATTCGATAATTTATATCTTTAACCGGATACGTTATATTTTTCGTATTAAAGAAAAATGGTAAGTTACAATTAATAATGGATTATCGACATCTTAATAATATTATTATTAAAGATAGAACATTTTTATTTTTAATTACCGAAATAAAGGATTATTTATAAAAAGTTAAATAATTTACCGTTTTGGACCTTAAAAACGGATATAACCTGATACGAATTAAGCTAGGATACGAATAAAAAACGGCCTTTAAAACGAAATACGGATTATACGAATATTTAGTTATACTAATAAAATTTACGAACGTACCAGTAACCTTTTAGCGAATAATTAATTACGTATTTCGAAAATACCTGGATATTTTCGTTATATGTTATCTGGACGACATTTTGATTTTTTCAAAATCAAAAAAGCACATACAGGATACGTTTATTAAGTTTTTTAAGCGTTATAGAACGTTAATTTGTTAATTAACGCAAAAAAAAGTTAATTCCATATATAGAAAATGGAATATCTGGGACATATTATTATCTTAGGGCATATTAAAATAAACTTTAACAAAATTGCAGCAATTGCCGAATAGCTTATACCTATTATTATTACGGAAATATAAATATTTATTAAATTCGTTAATTATTACCGAAAGTTTATCAAATACTCTAATAAAATTACGATATTTTTATTTAATTTTACTAAAAAAACGAATTTTAATAAATAACGGAAACAAAAAAAGCTTTCTAGCAAATTAAGGACGTAATTATTAATAAATCAGTACTAATTATGTACAATCTAAAACGCCCAGTTAAGCTAGAAACCGATTTCTTGGATTACGCGTTAAATACGGTTATCGGATACCAAAACGATTAAGGAATACTTTATTTAATTATTTTTTATTTTTACAAATTAAAAAAAG
The DNA here is from genome assembly GCA_004155035.1 of Monosporascus sp. 5C6A. Taxonomy (NCBI): domain Eukaryota; kingdom Fungi; phylum Ascomycota; class Sordariomycetes; order Xylariales; genus Monosporascus; species Monosporascus sp. 5C6A. The sequence goes on from QJOB01000220.1 coordinate 25,424, forward strand.
CAAAACTAAATTATGCTATTCCTAATAAAGAATTCATAACCATTATTAAAGCTTTTCGAGAATTTAAGTATATGCTTAAAGGAAACCTTCACCAAACCAAGGTTTATACCGATTACAAAAACCTTACCCGTTTTACCATTATACGAAAACTTACAGAACGACAGTTACGTTACATAAAGAAACTAACGGAATACGATTTCGTTATTATCCATCAAAAAGGTTTTAAAAACAGCAAAACAAACGCTTTTAGTAAACGACCTAACTTAAAAGAAAAATTAATTAAGGTTAATTACTAAATCTTTAATATCACCTTAGAAAAATACCTAAAATCACGACAAATCGTAACGATTAAGGCAGTACCCCTTAATTTATACCAGAAAATACAGCAATATAACGACAGCCTACTTAACAATTAAAAAACAAACAAAGTTCAGGTTCCAGAAAATTGTTAACAGGACCTGATATAGGATATATATTAACATTTATTTCATGAATATCCAGGGATCCACAAAACCTTAAAACGATTATAACGCATTTATTATTTCCTTAAAATAAGGATAGTAATATAAAAAATCAAAAAAATACAACGTTTACGCCAAAATAAAGGCCTTAAGGCATAAACCATATGGAAAACTGCAATTATTTCCAGTTTTACAGCAACCATGGGATTCGGTTACCATAAACTTTATTACTAAACTTTCCTTATTCGAAAATCCAGCGACAAAAGTACATTACGATAGTATTTTCGTAATCGTCGACCGATTTACGAAATTTTCTTACTTTCTTCCATACCTCCAAAACATAAACGTAAAATAAATAATATATACCTTTTTCCGATATATCTTTAATATACATGGATTATTTACGGAAATTATATCAAACAAAGGCATTATATTTACCTTTAAGTTCTGGTAAGGCCTTATGGCACAAATTGGCCTAAATTACAAGTTATTTAACGCATTTAGATCCCAAACGGATAGGCAAACAGAACGGTTAAATTAAACCTTCGAAACTTACTTATAATGCTATATCAACTACGAGCAAAATAATTGGGTTAAGAAGTTACCTATAACCCAGTTAGCTTATAATACCAGTTACCAGGAAACCATCAAAATAACTTTAATAAATGCTAATTTTAACTTTATACTAAAAGTTTATAAGGAAATATGCGATAACGGCTTAGTTAATGTTAAAGCTATTTTAACGTTAAAACAACTTAAATAATTATACGTAAAAATAAAAACAAAGCTCGAATTTGTACGCAATTAAATAAAAAAGTACTATAACCAAAAGAGATTAAAAAAACCAACTTTCTCGGAGGGAAACATGGTCTACCTAGCTACCAAAAACATCAAAACCAAACGCCTAAATTAAAAGCTTAATTTTAAGTATATCGGCCTATATAAAGTTACCAAGAAAATTTCAAAAAACAACTACGAATTAAAGCTACCCCCGAAAGTTAAACTTTATTTAATTTTTCATATTTGTTTATTTAAATTAATAGCGGATATTATTAAAGTTAATACAAAATACGAAGATAAGGCAGAAAAAGATATACCGGTATACGAAATAAAAGAAATCCTAGATATACGTAAAAAAAAAAATTTACTTAATACCTTATTAAGTAAAAAAACACCCGGATTCCGAAAATACCTGGGAGCCCGCTAAAAACTTTATAAACGCCTAACGCCTTTTAAAAAACTTTCACTAACAACGCCGGAACTAGTTATAAACGCACCCCAATCCATATCTTCGACGGTAGACCAGTTAGTAACGATAATATCTAACCAGTCGGCAAGTGCGAAAGTTTACGTTATTAGGACAGAAACCTTTAGCTCCTACTCTTTTGCTTCCTCCCGTTCTAATCGTTTTAATTCCTTAAGGTTGTTAATATCCTACGTTATAACCTTTATTATTCAATCGTACTACATTTTTTTTATTTCCAAATTCGACGCGTACAAGTTTTGGCTAGCTTTTCGGTTTCCATAACAACCTTAAGCTCCTTTTCCAGTTTTTTGTGCTAAAAGGCAATTTTTTGAAATTGCGCAGAAGTTAGGCCTTAAACGTCGCAGTTATTTTGGTCGTACCGGATGTACGAAAAACAACGGAAGGAATCCGTTTTAAAAACTTTATAAACCAAATTTTAACGCTTGCAATAGAAACAAAAAGCTATTTAAACGGTACCCAGAAATATAACAAAAAGCAGGTTATCGCGTTATGCGGCCTTTTCCTTAAAAAGGGGTTTCGTACGTTTCTAAATTTTGTTAACCATGTTTCCGATAATACGAAAAAGAAAAACTTACAATTTTCGGGATGGAGATTTTAAAGGGGAAAAATTATATTACGACCTAATATATCTTAGCCTTTACAAACGGTTAAAACCGGAATTCTCCAACCTAAGTTACGTATATAGTTACGTAAAAAATTATTGGAATCGTTAGCAAATTTAGCAATCCAGGGATTATTAAAATCGCTGGTAAGTCCAGTTATCCAAATATTACAGCAAGGTAATTTCAATATATAAATATGTTTATTACCCTTTCATAATCTTAAATAACACCAGCTTATAATACAACTTAGTTACCCAGATTACCTTTGGTTATTTGTTATTACCAGACGTAACTAGTTTACTTTTCATTACTCAGTTTCCCACAGTATTACTGCCAACATAAACCCGTACGACTAGGTTTAATAGTTGGTTAACTAGCCCAGCCGTCACATTCCGATACCCCTCCGCCGACCTTCTACCAACTCGAAATCCGAATTTTTTCGGGCAAAAGTAACTACGTTCGTCCGTAACTTTCCTAAACCGGCATACCTATTTCCTTTTTATATCATTAATACTTTAAAAGCAGATATTTTAATTCGGCATACGGCGTATCGTAGCATGCAGTATTCAGTACTTATATTACGAAAATATCGTTTTTCTTAATATATTTTCCAGTATTTTCGACCAGCTTTTAGGCTTAATCCGACATTTACCTAACAAATGGCAATCGTACCTTAAGTCCCGGTTTCTTAAGCTTTTCTTTCTGCAAAAGCTTATTAAAACGCGAAAAAGTCAATTAAAAGGATAAGTTTAACAATAAAAAAAGGGTTTATTAAGTAGTTACGCCGGTATAAGGATAAGTTATTCCGCGGTATTACGGCTAAGTTAAATACCCAAAAACGGCCAGAATAAGTACCCGCGCTTTATTACTTTCGGATATCGGGAATATAACCTTAAACCGTAAGGTAACTTAAAGTATTGGTATAAAGCGTTTAAAAATATACTTTAAACGGCTTTTCGCGCCGTTATTACGTTAGGGGTAAGGTACGACGATTACAAATTAACCAACTATCGGTTTATAAAAAATAAAATAATAATTATTGATTTCGATTCGTTATATTTTTTGGAAGTTAAGGAAAATAATCCAGAATCCGTAGCAAAATCTGGTATTAAGTTTATTATCCGTATATATTATAATGTTTATATCGATTAAGTATCTTATTATGCTAAGTTACGAAAAAAAAACGGAGAAATGGCGCGTAAAGATTATGGCAGGTTAAATATAAATTTCCGAAAAACGTACGTTAAAAATACGCTTAGGGATCGGGCCAGGCATTTTTTATGGTAAATAATTTTCCAGCAAAGAAACCAATGAAACATTTAAAGTTTCGATTTGGTAGGAAGAAATATAAATGTACGTTTTCGGCGGGCTCGTAATATGTAACGAACCGTTAACGGTATTTACGTTATGTTACAGTATAATTATGGTTTTGCTAGTTAAAAAGGATGTTATTATTATAAATACGTTTATAATATATATAAGAAAATTACGAATTATTAAAATGGGAATAACGCTATGGTATCTTAAAATATGCATAGACGAGGAAAGTTTATTAAGTTTACTTTGTAATATCTGGCGATAATAGCTTTTAATATAAATAATAAAGATTAGTTTTAATGTCCCGAATTCCAGTTTAGCGTGCTTTTTTCCAGTAACTTTAGCTGCAGTTTCCAGTTCCTTGGATTACGGTTTCCAGCTTTTTCAAATTCCGCACCTTATATTTCTATCTTTAGCTTATGAAATTTAACGGAGCTTCGGAAGTTATGGTGTACAGAATTATGGGGCAGCGTATTGAAGCGGTATGCATAACCCCCTTTGTATGGAGCCGGCTTATATTAAATGGCTTGCATTAAATGGCTTGGGAAATTTGATGCGTACTAAGCCTTGCTTATCGCTTTACCTAGCAAATGGTAGATCGGGATCGTGGATGCTGCAGCTGGCTTCCGGTATGGGGGTTCTTACGTTATTGCGGGAAGGTTGCCTTATGTAAGCCATTTGGTATAAGTTATTTGCTTTTATCCCACCAAGCCCCATTTACGAGCCGGGTTTCCAAGAAGCCTTTTTGCGGAAAGAAGCAATTGCAGTTTTTGCTTTGGAAAGTGCGAAAGTATGTAACCCCGTTATTAATTTAATTTAGGCGCGCGGCATAGTAGGGGCGAATAATGAGGCGTTTGTTCCAGATTGGCGCTGTGGTTACCTAATTTTATATGCGGAATCGTTGTTCGATATGGCAATTTTTTCCTAATCGACGAACAAGCTGCTGGTAGCCACGAAGCGAACTGCTGGCAGCCACGAAGCGAGCTGTTAGCAGCTACGAAGCGAGCTACTGGCAGCATATCTATACCGGCAAACGAGCTGCTGGTAGCTCCAAAGGGTAATTGCGGTCGTTATTTGCTAACCTAACTTTTTAATTGCCCATTTTTCTAGAGCCCATGCGTTTTTATAGGAATGGTTTAGAACGGTAAGGCAAGCTGTAAAGAAATGTAAGGCCGGGTAACAATAAAGTTTATTTCTGGCGGCTTTGGCTCCGGATTAACCGCAGGTATGCGACTAGTTTATTGGCACGATTTAGTTACAGGAAATAGGTAGTAATCGGGTAAACCTTTATGCTTGCGATTGCGGGCGTTTCGTAAGTTACCTTCTGGCGTAAGCGGGGCGTCCGGTAACAGCTAACGCGCCTCGAATCGGATATAATTTTTACAAAAGCTTCAAAACCTTGGCTGTCGTAATCTTGATTGCCGTAACTTTAACCGCCAAGATATAGCTTTTTATTTACTAAATAGGCGATTCCAGCAAACTTTTTCGTTACGCCGTTTTGCGTAGTATTTGAAGCGGCCTTGTTTTTTTTACGCTTACCGTAGGTTATCGGAATATTTCTTTGTGCTGGTTCGGCGATCTTTTTTTTTGCGTTTAGTCCTTTTAAACCGAATTTCGTTTAAGGGCGTGTACCCGTTTTCGAAAGCTTTATTAATTACGTCGTTGTTTTTGTCGGCCAGTTTTTTGTTATAACTTAAAACCCGGTATCCCAGCTTCCGGATTACCAGGAAGGGTTTTTCGGATAATGCGTAGGTGCTGAAATGCGCTGTAACGCCGCGGAAAGGTTTCTGGCCGAAGTGCCTGTTATGTTTGTTATATTTAAATATGTACCAGTTGCCGCTACTGTCGCCTAGTGGGTATATAACGATTATGTGCTTATATTAGGCATAGCTATTTTGGTAAACCTTGTTAAAGTTAATAATTCCTTTAATAGCTTAAACTTTCGGTATAGGTTAAGGAGTGGGAGGTTTGGCTTTATTAATATCGTCTTAGAATTTTTTACCGGGAAGAGCCTATGCCCGGTTGGCGGGGTTTCCAAAAGGCCGGGCTTTTTTTGGCATTACGGCGCGTAGTTGTAATTGCAGATAACTGCTTACGATGTTTAGGGGGTCGATAACTCGCTGTGGTTCGACAGCTATAGGCGTAGGTCGTAGGGTTCGCTGCTGGCTGGGTAACGTATGTCGGGGTTTTCCATTACCCGGGTTGTTACTGTTGTTAAAACTTGGGTGCGGTTGGGATGAGGTGTAAATAAACTTGTGCTGCTTTGGCTTAGGCCTAACCCGGTTCGAATATTTATTAGATAGCTTTAGTTAATTAGGTTGATTAAGTTGACGAGTATCGTTTTTTTTGTAGTACCGAGTATATAACCCGTTACGGAATATACCTGCCCCAGGTTGCGGGTGTTTTCTGTTATGGCCGTAAATTGAAAGTTTGCTGTCGGTATTGCTGCTTAAAGGTTGGCCGGAATAAAGGGGTGCATTTACCGGTTTTACTGGCGAGGCTGGAGGGCGGTTTGTTAACGAGGCACGTTGTTACTTTAAGACAGTAAATATATGGCGTGTTTAAAGGTATTACGCGTGGCCGAGACGGCGTTTATTTACTGTAATGTATATAGCGATAGGATTTAATGTGGCCATGATGGTGTTACTGGATTTCGACGTGTGCTCTAGGAGTTGCTTTTCGTAATAGGCCTATATTTTAGACCGCGTTTTTCGGAGCTGATTTTTTAATTTCTTGATTTTTAGGTCTTTTTTAATAGCCATGATTTCTTTTATTATGGTTATCGTTTGAGAGCTATTGGCTTCTGCGGCCTGCATGTTTTGGCGAAATTCAGCCTCGACGACGGTAACCGCTTTTTTTGTTACGTATTTTTCGTTTTTTATTTCTTCCCCGTATTTACATTTAAGTTGGTTGCGCCGTGCCTTTTATTCGGCGTAAATGCGTTCCGTTTGGCGTTGTGCTTCCAGAGCATGGTTATGTTTTTTTTTTAGACGCGACATGATGGCGAGAAGGCAGTCGGTGCAACGGGGGATTTTTCGCTGTGGCGACGGTTATAGGTATTTAGAAGTAGAGTTTTTAATCGTGCTGTAAGGTTATAAATAGATGGAAACGGAAGGTATTAAGACCATTCCTAATAGGGTTATTTTTAATTAGCTTTGATTGCAGTTGAACGGCTATGGCGGAGGCGATTTGTAGTTTCCGGCCAGCTTTGCATTTAGCTATATGTGGCTTGAGCTAGGTTAAGTAGGCAGTTTCCGAAAGCAATGGTTTCTTGCAGATTAGCAAGTTTGCCGTAGGCCAATTAAGGCTTAGCCTGGATATTTCGATTATGGTGTTGATTTTCATTAAGCTTACTTCGAGTCGTCGTTACATATTTCGTTTAATCGGTATTCGGTTGTTATAATGTTTTATATTCGTAACCTGCGATAAGCTGAAAAGGTTAAATTACCTTAATTACGAGTTACTTATATTTAATAATATTACGGGTTTTTTTTTTAGGTTTATGCTTTATACGTTTTGATAAGGTCGACGTACGGCCTAGTATGATTGAATATTAGCGTAGTATTGTTAATGCGTATTGTTAAAACGGAGCTGAAGAGCTTGGATTGATATACGGGTTTCCTGCAATCGCGTAGATTGTTTTGCGGTAGGTTTCCGGGCGGATCGCAGCTGGGAAAGGATTAGCTAAATGCAAAAGTATAGTTATTGTAAATTTATGCTTGGAGTATTGTTTATTCGATATCTGGCTTGGGCCAGTTAAGTGAGTTAATTGCATTTTTTAAATTATGTACGCGTTATCGGAGATGGTAAATGGTAAGTAACGTAATTACCGATGGTTGAAAGATATATTGTTATTACTTATTTTTTTAAGTAAATATAGGAATATTACTTTTCTGATTTTAGTTGCTGTATAGCTTTATTAATAAAAATACCTAGATATAAGATAATCAAATCGGACTTTTTGCGAATTTAGTTGTTATAGGTAAACCATATTACTTATTACATTAACGTTAAATAATATTGTGTTTACCGAGATAATAAGTCAAAAGTAGCGGTGACATAAGTTTTGGAGGTTTCGTAGTTCGTGTACAGGTGGCCGGAAATAAATGGGTTGTTTCGTAGATAACAAGGCCTTCGGGTTTTATTGGCGGTGCCTTTAGTTCGAATTAACTTAGCACTGGAATTAGTGTTACCGCGGAAACGAAGAAATAAAGTTGACGAGGCTAAAACTTACTTTGTTTTAACGGGATTACCTTATACAGAATGTATACGACGGCCTGGTTTACCGAGATAATTTGTATATAAATATCGGGGAAATTATAATATCGATATATTCGTTAAAGGAACCCTTTATTAACAAGGTCGGTAATTGTAAGCCAATTAAGTATAACGATAAATCCAAAAATAGCTAAGGAAACCTTTAAGATCCGTGCGAATTAAAAGCCAGCAAGTACTTTTTCGATGGCGTCGGGTAAGTACAGTGGGGGTGCAAAAGTCTCGGTAGATATCGTTTTTCCATACAAACTCATACATTTCCAGTTTAAATATCTTTATAACTTTATAAGATAATAATAATATAAAAGTTGTACTTTTATGAACATTTACGTAGTATATACTTTGGCTTATTTAGTTTTTAAATAAACTACGCTAACCTAATTCAGTAATATTTCAAACGTAAGGTAAAAATTAAGAAAATTTAAAAACTTATATAACTTACGTAATATAATATATAATTTAAGTTTATAACCTGTTTTCGAAATACGACGTTAGAAGTAAGATTTATCATATTTTGCTTATTTTGTATATATACGCTGAAGCGATTATTTTTAATACTTAAAAACTAGGCAAAATCGACACAATATTTAACCTTATATAACTACACAAATCTATCGCCGGTTGATTATCGTTTTAAATCTGTTAAAAGGAGTGAACATCTTTATATAAAGCTAATTTTATAAAATTTATTTTGTTCAAAAATTATGAAATTATTTCATTTTGAATTATTTCAAAATAAAATTTAAAACTTTTCATCGTTTGATTAATATTGATTACATAATATGCAATTAAAGGATACTTTTACTTATAGAAATATAATCATATTTAAAGGTGATTAAAGATTTTAATATTTAAGTTACCGTTAAATCCAAAGAAAAACCGTGAAGATATTTATAATCAAAGGTAAAAGGTGCTTGTAGAAAGCATGCGATTTGGAGACTAAACCGAGACTTTTGCACCCCGACTGTAGAACAAATGTGGGCTAAGGAAGTAACTTAGTAAAATAGGCATGCTTCTTGGTTGTAAGCAGAAAGCCGCCCTGTACCTTAGTTTATACCAAAGCATTCGTTTTTACCTTTCGATCCTTAGAATCGGCGAAATAAAGGGTTTTATTGATTACATGCTTTTTAACTTTGACGAGTAGTGGTTCCTTTATTATGTTCGTAGGTGGAATTATAGTCTGACTGTCGCCGTTATCCTCGTTGTTGTCTTCGTTGACGCGGTTATTATCGTATCCCTGAAACTTCTGGGGTTAGTTTTTTTCGAATCCTGTCCTACCCTGGCTGAAGTAGGTTAGGTTATCGACGCCATCCCCCCCGTCCTTAGCCTCGCTACCATTGCTACCATCGTCGGAGTATTTTTGGGCATAGTTTTCGTTCGATCCCGCGGGCGTATCCTGGTAAGGCGTCCCGTTGTCCATAATATTATATCGGTTTATATATCGTTTTTTTGCTTCCGAGGTATTATAAATATATTCCTATTTTACTTTATGCCAGGTATTGGGCGCTGGATACGAATAGTTAATATAATTGTCGCCGTTGGTTATTATTATAGCCAGGTATTATAACGCGAGTTTTATGGTAAGTTTGCTAGAATTATGCCTAGCTTAAGAAATAACGGCATATTTAAGCGGGTATATTTCCTATACGGTAAGTTTGTCGGTAATATATAACAGTGTCGTATTTGCAAATAAAAATTCGAGCTTAGATAAATTAAGATTATATAAGGCCGGACGCGTAATAGTAACCCTTTACCCGCAACCGGCAGCAAGGCCCTTACCCGTAAGAAGTTGCGTAATCTTAAAGGCGATAAGGTATTAGTTTATAATAATGAAATTATATTTCGATTTTTAGGACTTTATATATCCGATAACCTAACTTACAACCTTACCTTATTCGTATATATCGTTGTTATTCCGCAAGTTGGTTATCGTAAGTTGCCATTTCTTACTAAGCTTAATGTTTTCGGAGAGTATATTAACGCCGTAATTATTTTAAGTAACGTAAAACTAATTAGGCTTAAATAAGCTGTTTTAGTAACGCGCGCCCGGGCCGAAATAAGGATTGGCCGATTAATAGAATAAGCTGTAGTTAACTAGGGGCACGACAAAGCAGTACAGTGTCAATTTCAGCGTCGCCTCGTTATAAATACGTAGGTTAAATAGAACGGCATCGGTACCCGATACCGGACTATTACGGTACTATTGGTATAATTGCCACAAGAAAATGGTTATTAAAATATCGTAATTAAATTCGCTTTAACCGTATTAAGTAATAAGGTAGTTGTTTTTATTTGTTACTGTATTCAGTCTATTTTAAATAATACGACTGTCGATTTCGGGATTAGCCCTTAAAAGGATTTCGAGAAAGGTAGATATATTAAGATATGGATAACTTTTTTATTTTAGGACATGGTTTAATTAGATAATATTTATCGGTTTTTCGCTTTAATATTTCTGTTTATTAATAATAAGGTAATATCGGTTCCTTTTAATATATTACCTTGTTTATCCGCGTCGTTACCTAGCGCTTACGGATGGAAGTTTTTTATATTAACGGTCCGAAATTATCGTTATTGTTTGACTTATAATATAAATTATAATTACCCGGCTTAACTGGTGTAGATTATGCCACGAGCTTACGATATTACCGTACGCGTTTATGTCGACGTTAGCGCGAAGTAGAAGTAATAATACGCGATATTATATAATATCTTATTATTAGGACTATTTTTGTTATTTGGTTAATTAGCGAAAAGATATATATATAACGTAACTTTTTTTTTAATATATAAATAATCGCCTTTTATTATCTGCTTCGTTTATCTTAATTATATCTTTTTTAAAAACGATATTAATTTTTTAGCGGTAATAGCTTTATTTTAAACTTCGTTTTAAATAGCTGCGATTACAATTAAGGCTATTCCTTAACGAAACCTTTATAAACGGTTTTATTAGTTGCAAACTATCCGATTTTAATAAATTAAAATTCCGAAAGTGCTTATTTAATATAGGGTCGATTACGTAGAAGGACGCGAAAGTTTTCGGCAGCGGATTGGACGATTAAGTATGGCGCGTTAATTTCGGGGACGAGGGATTATTTGCCCTTAAAATGGTTAGTTTTCGGCCGCCTTGGCTTTTATGTTTTAATTAAATTTTTAAAAACCGACAGTACGTTTATATTTAATTATTTGCCTAATTTTAGATCGTTAAGCTGCCGGTAGACGAACCCGATAATTTCGTTATATAGCGGGAATGCTAAAATGTCGCGTACCTCCAGATAATGTAAGCTGCCGTAAAGGAAGCTAACAAAAAAGGCGGTTCTAGATTAATCTTATTTTTCTCCGATCCGAAAACCTATAAAGACGCGCAAGATAACCTTTTCCGTTTTGCTTAAAAAAATCGACTAAATCTGCCAAGCTTAGAATTACAAGAACTAGGCCGATTAATTTCCCTTACGTTAATTCCGCTTATTATAAAATGTTATAACTGGTTTAAATTTAACATAAATAAGATTCTTCCCAGGATTTTATTAAGACTACGATTATAACTTATTGCGGTTAAGAAAGTTATACGTTATATAAAAAGGGGTAAGGAGTATATTACCATCGTTTATAAGTATATTGAGGACGGGCCTAATGACCCGGTTAAAGTTGAAGCTTTCCTTAAGTTCATATATCTTGCCGGATTTTGCGTTGCGTTATTATTATACGGGCGAAATTGGAAGAACAGTATGCTAGTAGACTTTTCGGACATAATCGGTACTGTATCCTAAGGGTGGCATGAATCTCGGTACCGTACCTTCCCTGCTTCGTTCTTTCTCAGGATATAGGTATTAAGGTAAAGTACGCCCTTAATATACCTAAGTTATTATAAGGTTAATTAAGAAAATAAAAGAAATTTATTTAAATTTTTAACGTAAAAATAAAGTATATTGCTTACGCGTAAGATGCAGATATACGGCTTTAGCTTGTTATTTAGGATAAAAGTTAAAGTCCAAGGTAAATATATTTAGGCCCTTAATTTGACGCCGTAAATCGTCTTTACGTAGTGGTTTAAGTACTTAAACCTTAACGTCCCCCCCTAATACTTAAGGTAGTTGCATATTATCTGTTTCGCATCGCCCATATGCCTCGCGTATGCCTTATCGAAATGGTCGTACATTACAGCAGGCCGACAGTATTGGAAAGTCCTCTTTCCGTAAAACAGGCTTTCATCCCCAATGCAGCGCGGGTATTGCGTTCTCTGCATCAAGAGCAGAAACGTATCTGGGCCGGAAGACGACTTCTTTACCATAACATCGGCGGGCGCTCTTTGCCGAATGCGTTCCCGTTTAACAGTTTCTCGCTTGCCATATAGAATAAACATAAGCTCGCTCGCCCGGATACGGAATGCAAGAAGCGCCGTATAACTCAAGTTTTCCGGCTGTTTATACAGGATCTGGGCGAGTTCGGTACGTTCCGGAATACGCAGGTCGACGGCCGGCTCGACATATTCCTGCTTTTCCTTCCCATTGGCCTAGCCCTTAATATCCCAAGTCGGGCGGTGGTAGAAATAATCCTCCCGGTAACCCCGCCGAATATTCTTGCCGCGTTTTACCCGCTTTTTAGCGATTAACTTAGTAAGCTTTCGAATCCGGTATTCGTTTTCTGTACTTGTAATCCGGTATTAACCGCCTTTAAGCTTTATTCTTTCGGCCTTTAGCGCGAAAATCTCCGGATCGGGGGGCATATCGGCCCAGACCTTATCAGGGACCATATCCTTACGCGCGCGGGGGTCGCGCATAAGGCCGATATGCGAAAGTATTCCGATCAGGCTGTTTTAGGTCGGCGCGTCCAGAATTACGTTCTGCAAGTGGAACTAAACCTTTTCGTTAATATATACGCTATTGAACGTAGCTTACTTCGGATCGTGGCGCATTATCTGATCGCGGACAGCGTTAGATACGTTACATGTTTACTTTTAGAATAAGCGCCACTCTTAAGGTATAGAAAGACATACCGTTAGCTACATTTGCTGCTCCTCTACGCCAGGCCTTTGGCTTAATCGGCCTCTTATATCTATAGTCTAGCGATTGTCGCGCTATGTCGTCTCTTGGTTGTGGTATGGGAGAGGTTTATATGGAGGAGGTTTATATGGAGGAGGCTTATCTGGAGGAAGTTCATATGGAGGAGGTCCATCTGGAGATTTATATCGAGGAGGTCCATCTTCTAAATGGGTGTCTTGACTCCCGCTTGTCCCGCTATATGTGCTCTTTGCCGCACCTGCATTCGCTGAAATGATGGAGCCGTCGAATCGGCGGAAAACAGGCCTTTTGAGCTATTCCTTCTTTTACCGGAAGGGCGTGCATTTAACTGGGCCGCGATTTTCCACTTGAAAAACTCGATTAACGTTGGTTAAACTCGACGCCGCAAACGCGCCGTCGTACATTACAAAATTAACGATAATAGTGATAAGACAGAAAATCAGCTTTTTAGTAAGCGTAAAAAAGAAGACGGTTTTAATTGTAAATCGTTTAAGCCTAAGATTATTTAAAAGAACTAGGGAGTATATACGGTTTAAGTTTGTTGTTTACCTTTTTATAGTAAATAAACTTGATAGATATTGGCAAAACATCCTTACCGGTATCCGGGTAGCGTACAATTATTAGCAAGATATCTTCGTAACAAAGATACTTTAGACATCCGTGGCTTACGGTTTCTTGCGAGAGTATCTTTTTTAGCACCTTAGAATCGTTATTTAGCGTATAGTTTTCGTCTTTGCCGGCGGAAGACCCCTCGATAGCTTTTGGGCCGAAAAGCTTTTTTAAATACCCGTTTTTAGGGCTTTTTTTCTTGCCGTCCACGAACTCGGCCGGCCGCGCCCCTGTTAAAATAAGGCCGAAATAGCACCCCGGTAGGTTTATACGATATTTCTCCTAAAAAAAAATACTTATATCGTAGGTAATATTGAAAGTTAGAAAGGCTAGCAGATCGCCGGAGTTGGCAACGTCCTTTCCGCTGTTATTGGGCGCCTGGAGATCGAAGCGAGGGATTAAGATAGTATCGTACCACTTGCACGTTCCGTTAATATTTGCGTCCTAGAATTAGACGTTAAGACGAGACTTACTTTGAAAACTTTTTTATTATTATTTTTGTCCATATAACGACTTATAGCGTTGGCATATAATTGCTTGTATTGGCGAAAATATTCCCACGATATACCCCAAAACTTGATTCTGTATGTTTTATATAAATAAAGGAAGAAATTTATCGGTATTATTCGGTTTGTTTTTTTGATAACTTTTTCCCAAGTTTTTATTAAGTTAGCAGATACGTAATATTTCCATATTAGTTAGTTACGGTACTAATTAAACGAAAAAACAGCCCATTTACTTTTTCCATTTTCGTAGCATGCCCGTAATGTTGATCTTGGTATTATCGGCATAGTTTAGTTTGAAGAATTGAACGTTTTTAAGCTATTCGCGGAGGGCGGTATGTTGGGCGGCTGTAAGGGCCTTTGGCTTTTTTGCAATTCGCCTTTCCGATTTTTGCTACGTAAAGCATTAGATAAAATCCGCGCCGTAACGCTTAAGATCGTTTGGGAGCGGTCGTGCGGGAGTACGTAAAGCTATGTCTTCGAATGAAGCTGAATACGAAGCCTTCCGACTTTAGTACAGAGTCGGAAAGCGCGAAATATGCGAAAACTGCCATTTTGTACTATGCTGAGATTAGGGAACCGAAAATGGAGGCAGGTCCTAAATCCGGGATGCTGGAAACATGTCCTTAAGAAATAAAATACCTTAAACCTTGGGCTTGGAGTATGGGTGGGGCGGCGGCTGTCGACCAGCTGGGTGGAGGGATTAAGCAGCGTAAGGGTCGGAGAAGTGGTATTAAGTACATAACAGTGACTAATGCGCCTTACTGTTAACGCGGCTGAAATTGGCGATATACGCCAGCCAAATTCGGCGGTTACAATAGCGATTTCTCGACTTAATGTGTAATATTCTTTTATTTGGTTATGTACGAATCCGAGTTCTGTTTTTATTTTTACGTATAATTGCTTAAGTTATTTTGATATTAAATTGGCTTTAACGTTAATTAAATTGCTATTGTATATTTTCTTACAGAATTCTAGTGTAAAACCGAAATTAGCATTTATTGAAGTTATTTTAATATTTTTATAGCAAGTAGTATTATAAATTAATTAAGTTACTGGTAATTTTTCAATTTAATTGTTTTGTTTATAGTTAATGTAATAATTTCAATAAGTTTTAAGGGTTTAATTTAATTATTCTGTTTATTTATTTATTTAAGGTTTAAATACGTTAGATAATTTATAATTTAAGTTAACTTGTATTATAAGGTTCTGTCAAAATTTAAAAGTAAATATGCAAGGTAACTATATAAGTCCAAGCCTGGAATACAAAGCTGAACTAATACACAGAAATCATACCACGATTAATTTTCACGATAGATACTATACCCAGTATCTTCAAACACGATAATTCTTCAAATGGTTTTTCACGGTTTGGATAAATTGCACACCTCAGTCCCGTGCCTTACTCCGATTCCGACTGGTGGTTGCCGACAAGCTTCGGCCCTGGTGAACCTTATGCCCGCTGACCACGGTTCAGCAGGGTTTAAAAGTAAATATAATGTTTTTATTTAAAATAATTTCCGTAAGTAATTTCTGTATATTAAAGATATATCGGAAAAAGATGTACGTTATTTGTTTTGCGTTTATATTTTCGTAATAAAGTAAAACAATAAAAAGATTTCGTAAATCGATTAATAATTATGAAAATACTGTCGTAATATATTTTTATCGTTGGACTTTCGGATAAGGGAAATTTTGTAATGAAATTTATGCTAATCGAATTTTATAATTATTATAAAACTGAGAATAGTTATAGTCCTTTATATAATTTATACTATAAAGCTTTAATTTTAATATAAACATTACATTTTTATTTAAATCTTTGTATTGTTATTTTCATTTTAAGAAAGTAATAGGTGCGTTATAGTCGTTTTAGAGTTTTCTAGATTTTTGGGTACTTATGAAATGGACGTTGATATACGTTCTATATTAAATTTGGTTTGTTTTTTGATCGTTAGGTAGGTAATTATTGTATTATTGTATTTTTTGATATAGATCAAGAGGTATGGTTTTAATTGTTGTAATCTATTATAATTTTAGATATTTTTTAGAATGATATTAAAGTTTTTACAATTAACTTTAACCAATTTCTTTAAGGTTAAATTGTGTATTAAAAGCGTTTGTTTTACCGTTTTTAGATTTTTTTTATAAATAATGACAAAATCATATTTTGCTAGTTTTTCCGCGTAACGTAATTATCGTTCTGTAAATTTTCGTATAGTAATAAAACGGGTAACGTTTTTGTAATTGGTATAGACTTTAATTTGATAGAGGTTTTTTTTAAGTATATACCTGAATTTTCGGAAAGCTTTAATAATAGTTATAAATTTTTTATCGGGAATGGTATAATTTGGTTTTGTTTTTCTTAATTTGGAAATATAAAAAATAATTAGGTAAAGGAATTTTTAATTGTTTCGGTATTTAATTACCGCGTTTAACGTATAATTCGAAAAATCGATTTGTAATTTAATTAAACGTTTTAAATCGTACATAATTAATATTAGTTTAACGTATTACACAAGCAAGTCGGATGTATAAGCGAATCGGATGGTTTGTAATACCTTATAATAACAAATCCAAATAACTTAACTATAATATATCGAATTAATTAAAATTAAACGTATTCTTTATCGCAAACCGTATTTACAGCTTTGGAACAAATACACGCATTATATTAAAGGTTATTACGGATGTTATGTCGTTATTTCCTTTTTTCCAACCTGCTTATAATAACCATTTTAATAACTATTAACGAAATCTTTTAATTACCACCTTTTCCATCGACTAAGAAACTTATTTATCCCCTATACTAAATGTTATTCTTTATTGGAAACCTTTATTTTAATAATTTAAATTATATAAAATCGAATTATTATTCCGACAAGTCCTACGATACCGCGACACGCTTTACAACGCGCCTTAAAACGTGCCCTATAACAAGTCCTATAACCTTACCCTACAATCTTGCAACGCGCTTTATAACCTTCTAATACCACGTATTTTGCGATTATCTTCCACGTATTAAAGCCGGACAAAAAGCGCTTGCGTATATAAGTTAAAATTTGGTTAGTAATCGTTTTCTTATCGGTCGGCTTTAAATACTATTGAAATAAGGGTAATATTGACTTAGATACATTAAGAAAAAATCGGTTACGTACGGGTTAAAAAGACCAAGAAACAAAATTACAGCCGCCATAAGCTTTAATATAATACGTACATTTGTTCCAGAACTGTAAATACAGTTTGCGAGAAAGAATACATTTGATTTTAATTAATTTGATATATTATAATTAAATTATTTAGATTTGTTATTACAAGATGCTATAAACTATCCAACTCGCTTATATGGTACATTATTAATAATTACGTTTTTAATTTGTTAAAAGTCTTTTTTTGTTTTTATCCTTTATTAAAATTGTTTTTTAGTAAGATTAAATAAAGATATTACAATTTTATTAAAATATTTAATAGGTTTTCGGTAATGATTTATAAATCTAATAAATATGTATATTTATATAATAATAATAGTTACAGGTTATTCGGTAATTGCTATAATCTTCTTAGGATCTATTTTAATATATTTGAAGATAATAATATATTCCAAATATTCCATTTTTTATATGTACAACTAACCCTTTTGATATTAATTAATAAATTCATATTTTGTACAATTTTAAAAATTGAATACACGTATTCTATATATATTTTTTCCGATTTGGAAAAACTTAATATAGGGTTTAGATAATATATAACGAAAACGTTTAAATACTTTCTAAATATATAGTTAATTATTTGTTAAAAAGTTAGTGGTACGTTCGTAAGTTTTATTGATATAACCAAACATTTGTATAGTTTATATTTCGTTTTGAAAGCTATTTTTTATTAGTATCCTGGTTTAATTCGAATTAAGTTATATCCGTTTTTAAAGTTTAAAACGGTAAACCTTATAATTTTTAAACGGTCCTTTATTTCGGTAATTAGTAATAAAACTATCTTATTTAATAATATTATTATTAAAGTATCGATAGTTTATTACTAATCGTAATTTGCCGTTTTCTTTTGTACGAAAAATATAAGATATCCGGTTAAAGATATAGATCGTCGAATCTATCCTTTTTAGAATCTACTTTTTAGATATTTACGTAAGGCGTAAAGTTTTGTTTCGTTTAAATTATAAATAAAGTAAAACTTAAATAAAGTGCTTTTTTAAAAATTATCTCATAGTTTTATTCGTTATGTTTTAGTAATTTCGTTTTAAATTCCTCTTGAAATAATTGTTTATATTTGTAATATTATGGTAATATCTTAATTATATCTTTTTCTGACTTTTCAAACTGGTATTCTAAAGTTTCGTTTATATTATAAAGCTATACCCAAATAATGGCTATAATACGTCGAACGCGTTTATTATGCCTTTTTTTTATGCCCTATTTTTTTCAGGTAGTAAAGTTTTTGTTATGTTTGTATATTTATATTCGTCGTTTGTTTTCCTGTTAATCGAATGTAAAGATTTCGTTTGTTTTTTTGGTTATTAATAAGGTATAAAATAAATTTTACCTAGCTAGTATTTTAATCGATTAAGGGGTTATATTAATATAATTATAGCCTTCCTAAAATTATATTATAAATTTTTTAATAGAACGATATTAAAATTAATTATTTAGATTTATCCTTAAATAAAAATCTCGAAATAATTAATTTCGCGTTTAATTTTTCCGTTATCGTAAACGAATGCTTATTCCTTAGCGTTCTCGGCGATATAAAGGTTCTTTTTATCTTTCCATAACAATTTAAGCCAATTTACCAATCTGGCTATAATATAATTTACGTTTAAAATTTCGTAATCCATTATTACGATATATCAATATATCTCAATTCGTATTTTTAAAGTAATAAAACTAGTATTAATTCTTATTATCGTACTTAAAGTTATTTTAGGAAATTTCTATTATCGTTTTCGGCTTTTACTATTTTAAAACTTTTTATAAGTAACGTCCGTTTTTTCAAAACTTTATAAACTATTAAACCTATTCCGTAAATCGTTCGCATATTTTTTACACTTATTTTATTTAGCCTTTTTAATAACGCCGTTAAGTTTTAAATTAAAAAATCTTTTTTTGTTAATATAACTAATCTATTACATTGCAAATGCTTCCTTTTAATTTTCCAATAACTTCCTATCCCGTATAAAAGGCTAGTTAACTTTAACTAAAAAACTTTATTAATTTGTTTTCGTAACTTTCTTCGTTTTTAGAAATTTATTTCCAAAAGTAATTATAACTAAATTTCGATAATAACTTTTTAGTAATCTTTATTAATAAACTCTTAGATTAATTACTTTTAGATTTAATAATCGTACCATCCGAAATAATATATAGGATCTTCTGAAAAGCATCCCTTACCTTCCGGTCATGTTAATATTAATACTATATTTTCGACTTTCTTTTATATAATAAAAGCTTGCAATTCTCGGTACCATTATTAATCTTCCTAATTATACCCCGTCCAGGTCTAAAAATCGAATCCTTTTTTCTATCTATGGATAATTTATTTATAAATTCGTTCCTTTTCTTTTATGTAAATAAAATATTAAGATTAATTATAATTTATAAAATAGAAATCCGTATACCGGGCCCTTTAAACCTATTTTTCGATTACTACTTATAAAAAAACCTTAACCGCTTTTAATCTTTATCGAGTTTTTTTTTTTGCTCGTTATCGTAACGAATGTAAATTATATTAATTTACTTATTATTATTTTAACCTTTTAAAAGTTCCTTAAATACCGAGGTTTAATGTATTTTATCGGTTTTTTATAATACTTTATATCGTCTAATAATATATCTCATTTTACTATAATTATGCAAGGTCAAGTGCTATTAGGTATCTAGCTATATACAAGCTGACCACTTACTATATATACATACACGACTGGTGTCAGCTAGCCAGGGTGCTAAAGCACCCTAGCTACGCTCTGATCGGAGGATAATTATTCCGTTGCTAGGCTACACAAAAGCTGTACACGTACTGAGAAACTGCGTAATTAGCTGAATATAACAACGCAACTGACATTCCCTATATCTGACAATTAAAAGTCTCATTCGCTTAATTCAAGCAATTATTAATTGATCAGCTGTTGCTAAGATGATATAGGCTGTATTTTAGTAGTAATTATTTTTATATACTTTAATAACAACAATAGCAACCGTACCGTTAACTTCCGTTACCTATAAAGGACCTAAAGACTGGAACCGTTTTAAAAACGAATTCTAATTTAAGGTACGCGTTTTTAATTTCTGGGATTATATTAATCCTAATCAGGAATTTTAGTGGCCTATTAAATTTACGAAACCCGATATAACTTCTTACCCGAAAAAACGAATTCGCTATACGACGCGGATTAATATCCCAGCAGCTTTATCTTTATTTTTAAGAAAAATTATCGAAAAATTCGATTATACGGGTTATTTAATAAATACCCTTAAGATAACAACCGAACGCCGATAAGTTTATAATTAGAACTTTACCGAATTTATTTACATAGATCGGAAATACGATATATTCCGGAAAAATGTAAATATCCTTATAAATTGAATCTTAAAGACGGTATTTTTAGCGATTAAGGAAACGAGCCTTTTTTTTAGAAAAGAATTTACGGAAATAGTACGTTACGTTGGTTGATTTTGGTAAGGTATACGACGATAGGTTTTTGATTAATACCTAACGAGAATACCGCGAAAAGTTAAAGTAAGCTTTAAAGCTAAGCAAGAAATTAAACGAATGGGTCGTAAAATGGTAAGAAATAATAGCTTAGGCATAGCGATATGGAGTTCCAGAAACGAAATTAATAGTTATATGGGTTAACGATTTATGTATAGTTATGGCTTTTTTTATGGAAAATTAAACAATTACTTTTTAGATAGTACGGAAGATTAAGATTAGAAACGGTACGATTAGTTATTAAAAAATGGTTGTCAACTTTGTGGATTACTAGGTTATGATTTATTTACCATTTGTATTACGAAATATTAAAGTAGCGTTCCCGACGTTTTAGGGGATTTTTACAAATTTCTTTGATTAGAAAGGTCTTATTTAAAAAGATAATAAACCGAAAAGCAGGCTATTAAGCTCAAAGCAAGGTAACCGTAAAAGTTTTTATACGGGCCGAAATTTTAATAAACGAAAGCGTAAGGAATTAGATGTATAAGGTACCCGTTATAAAGCGTGTTTTAGTATTACCTACAAGCTATTTTAATACTTTTATATTTTCCTTAAAAAAACTTCAGTAGATTTCCGATTTATGGGCCCAGTAGCAATATTAGTTAAGAATTGAATTATTTTTGATTAGTTTTTAAAAGAAAAAATTAATCGTATATCTAAATTTATGAATAAGATAATTATTTAAAAAACGAATTAATTCCTAAAAGAAGTAAGGCAAGTCCTGGCGTGCTTTTTGATTATTAATTAATAAGTTGTTATAAGCGTTTCGTTTTATTTCTTAAAAAATTCGTCTATTTTGGATTTAGGGTTTACGATATATATCTTTAATTTTTTTAGCAGGTTTTTGAATTTTAGGCCTATTATATAAGGTAACGGGATATACGCGGGTAACAGCTTCGTTCCGATTAAAAGTTACGGAAAGGTTAATGTGCTATTTTAAAGCTTTAACGGTACGAAAACGTTGCGTTTATACGACGTAGCTTATTGCGAAAAATTCGCCTGCAATTTAATATTATTTCGATAGTTCCAAAAGAAAGATTTTTGGTAAGATAATTAAGGGATTAATAATTACATTCGAGATAAATATAATTAAATTGTGGTTATTTTAATAAATAAATTTGATTAGTTTGTTATCGAAGATATTAGTATAATAACGTTTCGCGTAGCTTTGGTTACTTATAAACGAAATATCAATTTAAGGACGTCGAAATTACTACGTACAGGTAACAATACTTTGTAGCATTTCCGATTAGGCTATTTAAGCCTTGAAATAATTGTTTAGTTACAGTTTTATACCAAGAAAGTCCGGTTAAAAAGTTTTATAATTGTTAAATATTAAGTATGTAATAAGGCGAAGGTTAAAAGGCAAATATGCCGTAAGCCTAAAAAGGGAGCTTTCCGATTAGGATAGAGAATCACCGTCGATTTTATAGATTTCGAAAAAAATCTTAAAGAATATAAATACGTTATATTTGTAACAGATAAATACTTAGGTTTTATTTGGGATAATTACCTTAAGAACCGAAAATAGGATATATTAATTACTACGTTCCGATACCTGCTAAGCATTTTGAAGAACTAAAATAAGGTTTTTTTATAGGTGATCGAATGCGATAACGAAATTTTAAAAAATTACCTGTTTCGAAATATTTTCCAGTCGCCTCCTTTTAACATTAAGTTTAAGCTTTTAATACTATATACCCAAACCCAGAACGGGGGTACGGAGCGTTTAAGGGGTGTAATTAAAAAGAAAACGATTATTATACGAAATAACGCTAAATTATTTACGTTTCTAATTGTATATATTTTTAAAGCTGCAGTATTTTTATATAACCGTACCTTTAAATACGTTTTTTTTAACAAACCTTATATAAGGTTTATTACATTTATTTAACATATAGAAACGGCGTTGTGGTATTTAATCGTAAGCCTTAATAGGCCTATTTAAAAGCTTACGGTTATATGGCTTACGTTATAACGTTTACTGTTATGAAGAAAAAATAAAGGCTTTAAAAGTTAAATCCCAAAGCATAAATTGGCTTTTTCGTCGGTTACCGATCGACGAATATCTACGAGATTTGGAACCTTTTGACGAATAAGATTATTACTATTCGAAACGTACAGTTTAACTAAAAAGTTACCTTTTTAAGTAATATCAAAAATTTAAAAAATAACCCTTTTTACGTTACCGAAAACGAGTTATAGAACTTATTTTAACAAGTTTACATACCTAATCAGATTTACGACCATTTTATATATATATATAAAGAAGATAAAAACCTAAGTGGAATAATTCAGTTAGCGGCTGGATAAGAGGGATGGCTTCAGAATGGCATTAACGTCGGAGACGTACGAGAAGGGGCAGAACCAGACTGTACGTAAAAAATTAATTACCTTTATATGATAGTTGTGTTTAAGCTATTACCGTTTTTTGGACCGTTATTTTTGCTAGCGTTTGCTTTAATGATTGTTACGATTATTACGCTAACGGAAGAAATAAAGGTAGCTTTAAGTTCTTATTACGTTGTTTAATTTAAAGTAACGGTAAAAAACGAAAGTACTTTACGGGTTATAAACGTAAGCTTCCCGTACGTTCCGTATCGAAAAAATGGTTATCGGTACGATTATAAGGTATAAAAGGCCGCGTTTAACGCTAAACGATTAGTTTATTTTATTAATACGATCTATAATTGGCCGGTAAATTACCGAAGTTTAAAAAAAGATAACTTAAAATTTACGTTACCTTAATCGGAAAAATTTTAATATATTAAGAATAAAATTAAAAGTAAAAATGTTACCTAAGATACAGGGCCGGATATATAGGCGAAACCTACCGTTACTGCCGAAAAGCTATAAAAAGCTAAGTATATACCCGTTAGGGAAGTTATTCCTAAAAGCCGAAAAGGCCTAAGTCAAACACCCCCTTTACGCACCACCCCCTTCACGCCCCACCGAAACTTCGAGACCCTGACCCCATCTTCAACCATTATTTAAACCAATCAAACAACGTCTCCTTAGAAAAAGAAACATATCATTTTAATCCTCAGATTCTGGCGATTCTAACGATATGGGTATCGCTGCTTAATTGCGTGCTGCTAAGGCGATTGACGAGGTTACAGACGGGAGGTCCATTCGGGCCGCCTCCAAGCGGTACCAAGTTGAACGTATTTATTTGCGCCGCAGAATTAAAGGCATATAGACCCGAAAGGAATATAACAAGAATCGCCAGAAAGTATCCGAGGTCCTTAAAAACCGTTTAACTAAATAAATCGTAACCTAGGGCCAGCTTGGGTACGTTCCTTTTTATGCTCGATTTCGTACGTATGCGTAACGGCTTCTCGTTAATTTTAACAGCCGCAAACGCTTAGAAAAAAAATGGGTAATGCGATTTCTTTAACGTTATCATAAAATCAGGACTTTCAAGGGTAGGGCTATTAATTATAAGCGCTTAAACGGGGTTACGGAAACTATTTGCAACGTATTATTTAACCGCTTAGCCCTGCCGGAAATACGGAAGATATATTTCCGGAATAGATATAACGCCGATAAGTTCGAGATAATAAAAGGCATGGAAAATAACTTTTTCGTGCTCGGTAAAACCTTTAAAAAATTCGTTTTTTTAAAGAATACCTTTAATCGCGCGTAAATATCCGTTATAACCTGTATTAACGCAGACGGACGCGTTTTTCCTTTGTTAATTATATTTAACGGCGTTAACGTATAACAACAGTAGTTTCCCGATACAGAAGATTAACCGTATAAAAACTAATACTTTACGACGTTTTCAAATAACTGAACTAATACCGATATTAAGTTAAAGTAACTGCGAAAAGTGTTTATTTTTTATACGAAACCTGCCAACTCCCGGAAATAGAAGCTTTTTATTATCGACGGCCATAATAGCCATACTACTGAAAAATTCATATGGACCTACCTAATTAACAAAATCTACATCGTTTTCTTGCCCTTATATTTATTGCACGCCTGGCAGCCGCTTAACGTAAGCGTTTTTTCCGTCCTAAAGCGCAGGTTCCGTTATTGGTTCCGGGAACGTTACTACGGAAGGTTTTCGGAAGCAACAGATAAGACGGACTTCTTATAGGCGCTCGCCACGGCTTGGAAAGAGGTCACGGGGGTTTTACGATACATCAAACAAGGTTTTAAAACAACGGAAATATAACCTATTAATCGGAGAAAGGCTTTGAAGAACCTATATGTAATAAAAAGTGACGGCGGGGGAAATGCACCGGTTGCCGGGTCGTCTGTTATCCCGCAACAGCCCGATTTTCTCGAGCTAATTGCTTCTATAGGTTTTAACATACCTAAATCTTCCAAGGATATAAAGGCCCTTAAAAAAGCCCTAATTAAGCTCGACCTAGCTTTCGGAAAACTTACCGTTCGGTTCCTTTTCCGAAAAATGGGCAAAGCATTTAACCTTTTTAACAACGAATTAACTGCTTTGGGAAATCTTAATAGTTAATTAACTTCAGCCCTTGAAAAGGTACGCCCGAAAAAGCAAAAAAAGGTTGAAGCTGATCCTAATCAAGAATTCGTACGGTTAAAGAACGTTAGATAAGTAAAAGCCGGGCTAAAAAGCAAAGCGCAAAAACCTTTTTCTGTTACTCCGCAAAACGAAGCTAAAAACGAAAAAGAGGAGGAAAACGATTATGATACTGATGATCCTAATTATATAATAATGCGATTACGTTAAATCCGAAATAAATTGCTTCAATGGTTGTTAAGTTATTGATTTTTAAAGAATTAACTGATTTGGGAATAGCCTCAAATTGGGGGTGGGGCGTGAAGGGGGTGGTGCGTGAAGGGGGGGTTTGACTTATTTGCAAAGTTATAAGGATATGTAATTTTGGAAGGTTGTCGATTAATCCGTTACTAAAAGGAAACAGGTCCTAAGGTATATGTAGGTATACGTTTATAAGTTTGATAAATATAACTGGCTTTAAAAATGTAAGGTACGTTTTATCGTACAAGGTAATTAACAGCTTACTGCTTATAACACTATATATATATTTACCCTAACCGGAAGATATTTTAAAGCCCTAATGGTTATTGCGGCTAAGTTTGACCTAGAGCTTAAGCAATATAACGCTGTAAACGCCTTCGTTAACGCGAATCTACCTTACAAAATATACATAAAAACGCCCCAAAAATACCCCTAACGTAACAGAATACTTCTAATTAAAAAGGCCTTATATAGCCTGAAAAAATTACGATTGTTTTGGTAAAAAGACTTCATTAATACGCTTAAAGATTTAGAACTTAGCCCCGTTCCTTATAAGCCCTATTGTTTTATTCGTTAAGGGGTACTTTTCTTTTTTTTCGTCGATAACATTATCGCTGCGTATAATAAAAAAAAAAAGCCCTCGTCGATCGGTTAATTTAGCAAATACAGAAACGGTATACCCTTATAAGGAATAGGGATTTCTAGTAATTTCTTGAAATCGAAATAATTAAAGATAGACTTAACAGAAAAATCTGGCTATTTTAATTTAATTTTATAAATAAACTGGCTAATTTATTTCCTTAAAAAAATCTAAATAGCTTTTTAAAAACGCTAATAGTAAAAAAAAACTTACTGCCGAATCCTAATTTAGCTTATCCAGGTTCTGTTAATAAATACCAAAAAAAGATCGGTTTTATCCTATACGTCGCAATTTATACGCGACCTAATATATCCTTTTTAATATCCAGGCTTGCCCGATTTAACCAGAATTTTAATAACGTACATCATAAGGCAACTAATCGCGTTATACGATACCTAGTCGGTACCAAAATGTTAACGTTGCAACTCGGTAACGAGGACTTAATAAATACCTAAAACGACGTTTTTTTTATAGATAATATAATCGATCGAAAAAGTTCCTAAATTTACGTTATGAAATTATTTAAAGAAGTAATAAAATAGCAAGCGAATAAACAAAATATAATAATTATTTCCACAACCGAAACGGAATTATTATTTTTTGTACAGGCTGTTAAAAAACCTTATTGGCCTTTTAACTAATTAAAAAGCTCAGAGTTAACCTGGATATAAAACTCTTAAATATATAATACGACAATTAATAAACTATACGGCTTATCAACGCTGACGTCGCCTTTTTACGGACAAAACTACGGCACGTGGATATATATAACCACTGGTTACGAGAAACAGCAGAAAAGCGTTTAATTAAAGTAGATTATACGCCTATAAGCGATATATTGGCTAATAAACTAACTAAAACCTTATTCCAAAAACCTTTTAGGCACTTTAAAAAGCAGCTAGGATTAGTAGATATCACAAAAGTTTTGGACTTGCGGAGGAAGATTTTAAGGGTTATTTCTGATAAGGAATTGGCTGATCAAAAAGATACAATTATCGGAAAAAAGGTTAAATAGAAAACTGTGGCTCTAAAAAGTGATAAAAGTATGGCGATCAACGCCCCGAATTCTTCAAGGCGTTAAAGAGGTGTGTCAGCTAGCCAGGGTGCTAAAGCACCCTAGCTACGTTCTGATCGGAGGATAATTGTTCCGTTGCTAGGCTACACAAAAGCTGTACGCGTACTGAGAAACTGCGCAATTAGCTAAATACAACAACGCAATTGACATCCCCTATATCTGACAACTGGTTACACGATGCGACCGGGGAGCACCCCCTAAAAGCCGTACCCACAGGCGGGCCGGATGAAAAACCGTATAGGAATCTTGAACACGATAACAAATCAATGGAATATACGATGATTTTTGATTGGTTCAAAGCTTAGCCCCCTCACTAGCTCCAGCCCAACCACTCCAATTGGTGCCAAACACGATTGGAAACGCAAGCGCCTCCGCTAGTCCGTGCGCTGGGCTTGGCACCCAGAGCACGCTGTCCTAAGCTGGATTCGAACCAGCTACCTCACGCAAGTTGTTGGTTGCCGAAGCCAACAACAGACGGAACGAGGCATACCCAAGCTCGCGACCACTGAGCCATTGGGACTTTACTATAATTATAACATTATACTTAACTTATATTATGTCATTAAATAATACTAAATTGTATAAATCTTAAAGTTATTTTATAAAATATAAAAAATATTTCGCGCTTTTTTCTTATATTAACCTTAAAATATGTAACCTGTGAAATAAAATGTCTTTTTTTTTATTTCTTAAATTATCGATTGTTAATTTTAATTATTTCCGTAATCTACTTATCGAATATCATAGATTGTAAAAACTTAATAGCTTTATTTTTAATATTTTTTAAATATTTTTATAAAATATATCGATTAAAATATCGTTTTTTTTTCATCCGTTCACCTTACTTTTGTTATAAAGTTCTTAAACTTTATAACGTATATAAAAGTTAATTCCTTTTAACGCAATTAAAAGGGTTTTTAAGTTGTAACTTATTCTTTATCCGGATTTTAAAAGTTATTTTTAAATTTATTCTTAAAATTAACATAACTAAAAAAACCCTTCTTAATAATTTCCTTTTAATCGGACTTTTTATCTTTCATAAAATCTCTTATAATAAATTCGAATTATTAAAAATACTTTTTTCCAAATAAATGGTAACAGCAAAAATCTAATTTGCTAAATCGGTAAATCCTTTAAGGTATAAGTAAACCCAAACCTAAATTAAAAAACTTTAAACGTTCCTTTTTTTATTATAAAACTAAAAGATTTTAGGTTTTATTTTACGAAAATCTACTTATTAAACTGCTATCATTTCGTTAATAAGTTATTAAATAATAATTTCGAACTTTTTAATTTTATTTTAAAATTACTAAACCTTAAACTCCGAAATTATTATTACCTACGCGCTAGTTAATATATTAACGGTTTATATATTACTTAAAGCTTAACTATATTATTAAATAAAAACTTATAACGTATAACGATCAAATCAATTAATTAACTATTAAACCTAATTATACGGGGTTATATTAATAATAATACTATAAAAAACTAAATAATAACAAATAACTATAAATAATTTAAGTAACCAAATTATATTACAAATTAATACTATTTAAAATTATAAAAAAAATAAATATATATATCTTATTTTCAACTTAAAACGCTTAAAACGTTTAAAGCCTTAAACCCGTTAAACCTTTCAAATATTATTATACAGCTTAAGCCGTCTAAAATACCAAAACCTTTAAACCCTTTAAACCAGTTACGTAACCTTAAGTCGCCGTCGGATCTTGTTCTCCTAAGATTCCAACCGTTCTTTGGAAAAACCAAGCCTTATTAGGTCGTAACATATTTTATCTAAAATTTAAAAATAATTCGGGAATAATTTAAACTTATTCGGATTATAATCGCAAAATACGATATCGTAAAAAAAGATATTTATAATTTCGACAAAACGAAGTTTTTTATAAACTTTTTATAATAATGCACATAATTATTATTAATATTAAAAAATTTAAAAAGTTTAAGAAATCTAATGTGACGGCTGGGCTAGTTAACTAATTATTAAACCTAGTCGTACGGGTTTATGTTGGCAGTAGTATTGTGGGAAACTGAGCAATAAAGAGTAAACTAGTTACGTTTGGTAATAGCAGATAATTAAGGGTGATTTGGGTAATTAAGTTGTATTATAAGCTGGTGTTATTTAAGATTATGGAAAATAATGAGCGTATATATGTTACTTTTGGCTTAAGGTGCTTAAACCGGTTTAAACCTTATTTTAGTAACTGGATTTTTTAAAGCTTTTTGAGTTTTTTTGAGTTACTTTTCTGGTTTAATTAGTTTAAGCCGTTAAGTTTTTTTGGAGTTAATGAAACTTTTTAAGCCTTTTGAGCTTATTACGTAATTAAGACTTATTATCGGAGTTTATTTTTTTAAGATTTCGATTTTTTTTGCAGTAGCCAAGTTTATTGGGTTATAATATGATTTCTTTTTTTTTAAGATTTTTGCCTTTAAAGATTAATTTGTTTGTTTGTTGTTTTGGGTAAGTAATTTTTATTTTATTTTCTTTTTGCTATAATTAACGGTATTAAAAAAAAGATTTCGTAAGCGTTAAAACTTTTTTACGTTGTCGAAACGTATTGACCGTTTAGGTTTTGATATGTTATTGATCATTTTTTGTTTTCGTTGTAAATTTAAACGGAAAATTTACAAGGTTTACTTTAATTTTTGACAAGTATGTGCGTTATGTCGAATACGGTAGTTTTTGTGACTTTTTTGGTTTTTCCGAGGTTGAATACTAGAGATTGGTATCCGAGGAAGACCGTTTGGATTTGCAAAAGCGTTTTGTTAAAAAAAAACTGTTACGGGTGTAATAAAGTTTTAACGATTTTTAGAAACATTTTTAAAAATTATTTGGTTGTTTGGTTCGTTTTCGGAATTAAAAGAAAATTTTACGTAAACGAGGTGTCGAATTGTTGCGTAAAGGAATCCAGGGTATGGAGGTTATGGAAGAATTTGAGCGTTTAGAAAAAGAATAGTAACAGTTAAAAGCTGCGGTTGCTGTCAGCTAGCTAGGGTGCTAAAGCACCCTAGCTACGCTCTGATCGGAGGATAATTATTCCGTTGCTAGGCTACACAAAAGCTGTACGCGTACTGAGAAACTGCGTAATTAGCTGAATATAACAACGCAACTGACATTCCCTATATCTGACAATTAAAAGTCTCATTCGCTTAATTCAAGCAATTATTAATTGATCAGCTGTTGCTAAGATGATATAGGCTGTATATCAGTAGCAATTATTTCAATATATTTTAATAATAACAATGGCAACCGTACCGTCGACGTCTTCCGTTATTTGCAAAAAACCCAAAGATTGGGACCGTTTTAAAGGCGAATTCCAATCCAAAACGTACGCGTTTGATATATGGAACTTTATCGATCTTAATTAGTTATTTTAATAGCCTGTTAAACTTATAAAACCCGATATAACTTTTTACCCGAAAAGACGAATTCGCCGTATAACGCGGATTAATACCTTAACGGCTTTATTTTTATTTTCAGGAGAAACTTTTAAAAAAGTCGATTATATAAGTTACTTAATAAATACCTTTAAGATAACGACCGAAAATAAACAAACCTATAATTAGGACTTTACGGCGTATATTTACAAAAACCGCAAATACGATATTTTTCGAAAAAATATTACCGATTTTACGAAATAAGTTTTGAAGTTTGTATTTCCAGCAATTAAAAAGACAAGTCTTTTTTTAAGGAAGAACTTACGGAAATGGTACGCCAAAATGGCCGAATCCGGTAAGATATACGATAGCAAACTTTTAATTAATACCTAACGAGAATACCGAAAAAAGCTAAAACAAGCCGCGAAGTTAGGCAAGAAGTTAGATAAGTAGCTTGTAAAATAATAAAAGATAATGGCCCAGGAATAACAATACGGCATTCCAGAAACGAAAATAACAGTTATATAAGTTAACGATTTATATACAGCTTTGGTTTTTGTTATCGAAACCTGGATTACCATTTTCTAAATAATAAAAAAGGTTAAGATTAATAGCGGAACGATTAGTTACTAAAAGGTAACGGTTAACTTTCTGGATTATTGGATTATAATTTTTTTTATTAAGGAATTTTAAGGTATCGTTTCCGATTTTTTACGGGGTTTTTGCGGACTTTATTAATTAGAATAATTTTAATTAGGAAAATAACAAACCTTTTAACCGTTAACCGCAAGGTAGAACTTTTGGACGAGGCCCGAAATAAGGTAGCCGTAAAGGTTTTAATACGGACAGGAGCTTTAACAAGCGAAAACGTAAGGAATTAAACGCCTAAGGAACGCGTTGTAAAACATGTTTAAGGTTTTTTTATAGGTTGCCGTAATGTTATTACGTATTTCCGAATAAAGTTCCGGTAAGGTTTATTTTTAACGTAACTTTAATTAATTTAATTATGAAACGGATTAATTTTAATTAATGCTTAAAGAAAAAAATTAACCGAATATTTAAATTTATAGATAAATTAACTCTTAAAGGGAATAAAACAAGTTCTGGCATATTTTTTAATTACTGATTAACGGGTTACTATAAGCTTATCGTTTTACCCTTTACGGAATTTGTTTATTTTAAATTTAAGGTTTATAATATACGTTTTTAACTTTATTAGCAAGCTTTTGAATTTTAAATTAATTATATAAGGAAACGGGATATATGCAGGTAACAGCTTTATCCCGATTAAAGGGTACGGAAAGGTTAATGTGTTATTTCGAAGCCCTAGCGGTACGAAAGCGTTACGGTTATATAACGTAGCTTATTACGAATAATTCGCCTGTAATTTAGTGTTATTTCGATAGTTTCGAAAGAAGGGTTTTTGGTGGGATAACCGAAGGCTTAATAATTGTATTTAAGATAAGTATGATTAAGTTGTAGTTATTTTAATAAACAAATTTAATCAATTTAGTATCGAAAATATTAGCGTAATAACATTTTCCGCAGCCTTGGTTATTTACAGACGAAATATTAACTTTTCGACGCCGAAACCGCCGCGTACCGGTAACGGTACTTTGTAGTACCTGCGATTAGGGTATTTAGGTCCTGAAATAATAGCGCAGTTGCAGTTTTATATTAAGGAAGTTAGGTTGAAAAGTCCTATAACTGTCGAATGCTAGGTATGTGGCAAGGTGAAGGCTAAGAGGCAAATATGCCGCGAGCTTAAGGAAAGAGCTTTTCGATCAGGATAAAAAATAGCTATTAACTTTATTAATTTCGAAGAAAATCTTAAAAGGTATAGATACGTTATGTTCGTTACCGATAGATATTTAGGTTTTATTTGGGATATTTACCTTAAGAACCGAAAGCAGGATATATTAATTATTGTGTTCCGATATTTGTTAAGCGTCTTAAAAAACCAAGACAAGGTTTTCTTACAGGTAATTGAATGCGATAACGAAATTTTAAAGAATCACCTGTTTCGAAATATTTTCCAGTCGTTTTTTTTTAGTATTAGGCTTAAGCTTTCAGTATTATATATTTAGTTTTAAAACGGGGGTACGGAACGTTTAAAAGGTATAATTAAGAAAAAAGCGATTATTATGTGAAATAACGCTAAATTACCTGCGTTTTTAATCGTATATATCTTCAAAGTTGCGATATACCTATATAACCGTATTTTTAAATGCGTTTTTTTTTGGCAAACTTTATACGAAATTTATTACATTTATTTGGTATATAAAGACGGCGTTCCAGTACTTAATCGCAGGCCTTAACAGGCCTATTTGCGAGTCTACGGTTATATAACTTACGTTATAACGATTATTGCTATAAAAAAAACAAAAGTTTCAAAAGTTAAATTTTAAAACGTAGATAGGTTTTTTTATCGGTTACCGATTAATTAATATTTACAAGATTTGGACCTTTTTAACAAATAAAGTTATTGCTATTCGAGATGTACAGTTTAACGAAAAAATTACCTTTTTAAGTAATATCAAAAACTTAAAAAACGACCTTTTTTACGTTACCGAAATCGAATTATAGAATTTATTCCGATAAGTTTACGTATTTAATTAGGCTTATGGCCACCTTATACATATATAAAAAAAAAACCTAAATGGAATAATTCAGTTACCGGCTGGGCAGAAGGAATAGCTTCAAAATGGCACAGGCGTTCAAAGTCACGTATGGGATAAGGAAAAACAAGTTTATTCGCAAAGGATTAATTATCCTTATATAACCGTTGTATTTTAACCATTTTCGTTCTTTAAATTATCATCCTCACTAACGTTTGTTTTGATAACTGTTACGATTATTACGCCAACAGAAAAAATAAAAGAAACCTTAAACTTTTATTACGTTATTTAATTTAAAGTAATGGTAAAAAACGAAAGTTCTTTACGGGTTAAAAACGTAAATTTCCCGTACGTTCCGTATCGAAAAGATAATTATCGGTACGATTACAGGATATAAAAAACCGTATTTAACGTAAAACGATTAAGTTATTTTGTTAATACGATTAATAATCGGCCGGTAAGTTACGGAAATTTAAGGAAAGCATTAACCCGAAATACGCGTTAGCTTAATCGGAAAATGTTATGGCCCAGCAAGGCTTGGCCTTCCCAAACGGTCGGAAACTGCAGGAGGACAAGCTTCGACCTTAAGCGGGTCACGTAACTTGTAATTACGGAGGATCCAATAATTAGAAATGATTACAGTAACTTAATAATTAGGAATGATTATTATAGATTAATAAAAAGGATATATATACTTATTATTTCCTATAATTTTAGATAACATTAGCTTATAATATAACTTGATTACCCAAATTACTTTCAGTTATCTGTTATTACCAAACGTAATTAATTTATTTTTTATTATTTAGTTTCTTACAGTATTATTGCTAACATAAACCCGTACGATTAAGTTTAATAATTAGTTAACTAACCCAGCCGTTATACGTTACAAACTTTTATTTAATAATACAGTTAGACTTTAAGCAATATTCGAATTGCTATTATGTCGATTAATATATAAGTAATTATTATTCCGGAACTTACGGCTTAATAATTCCAAGATAAGATTAAGAAGCTTAAGGTTACCGTTTAATAACTTATTAACCAGGTAGTGGCAATACCAGGAACCACCCGTAAAATAAAGTCCAAGAAATTAGGACCTTATAACGGGAAAAGGAACGTATAAAGTTTCCTAACTTAGACCCGGGTTTACATTTATTTAAAGGAATTTACCGATTTAACGGACCAAATTTTTGCCGTTACGGCCTATTTAAAAAACGATATTTTTGATTAATTTGAATTTACTATAAGGGACTTCCTGGAAAAAAGGAAATCCGATTAGGAAAAAATTACTAAGGAAATCTTTTTACGATATATTAATTTCGAAAATAAACTTAAAAGCAATTTCGAAAATCCAAACGAAAAATGAGTTGTAATTTAACAAATCTTTTAATTACGCTAAAAAAACCAGCTTTTAAATACGTTATAAAGTTTAGGAACCTTATAGCTAAAATAGGATAAACGGATAAAAAAGATAATACTTTAATCGATATATTTTAAAAAAATCTCAAAAAAACGTTAAAAACGAAATTATCAAATTCCCACAATTTACAATATTCGATAAATACATTACGGAAATAATCAAAATTAACAATCGATAATTTAAAAGGCGATAAGAATAACGAAAACATTTTATCTTACGGGTTAGACATTTTAAAGCTAATTAGGGAAAAAGACGCGAAATACCTTTTATTTTTTTTAAAACGGTTCCAGAACTTATGGAATTTAGAATTATTTAACGATAAGATATAAATCAGGTATAATATTATAATTATAACAAAAAAGGTTATATGGCCCGATATTATAAAGTACTTAAACGATAATAATAAAAAAGTTGGATTTTAGTACCGGAAAAATAATTTATTAAACCTAATAATAAACTAATCCCGGTATTAGGTATATAATATAAACAGGTTAATATAGTTCGCATTTATTACGACGACGAACAAAAGGAAATTTAATAAAGATTAAAAGTGGTTAAGATTTTTTTATAGGTAATAATTAATAAATAGGTTTAAAAGATACGGCATACGGACCTTCACCCTGTTAACTGTAATCAATTTTAATGCCTTATTTACGCAAAAAAAAATAACGGATTTACGAACGAATTATACGTATATAAAAAAAGGTTTTGATTTTTATATCCGAATAAGATATAACCAGGACGATTAATAGTAATATCGAAAATTACGAACCTTTACTATATAGAAAAAGATAAAAGATATAATACCCGTTTTAACCTGGCTATAGGACGAAAGATGCCTTTTAAAAAACCTTACGTATTATTTTAGATAGTATGATTATTAGACCTAAAAAGAATTAATCTAGAAGTTTGTTAATAAATATTATCAAAAACTTATTACCGAGATCTAGTTACAGTTAATTTTTGAAATGGATTTTCGAAAACGAAAAGCTTTACGAGAAAAATTAATAGAGTTTTTTTATCGAAATTAACTAACTTTATATACGGGATGGGAAGTTATGGAAGGACTGGAAGATAATATCTGCAAAATCTCAAGCTAATTATATTAGTAAGAGGAAAAAATTCTTTAACTTAAAGCTTAACTGTGCTACTAGGAAGGTTAGATAGAGCAAGTATAAAAGATATATAAGCGATTTACGGAATAAATCCAGCAGTTTACAAAGTTTCCAAAAAAAGGACGTTATTTATAAAAAAGCCTCAGGATGGCGCGAGCCAGAAGTAATAATAAGAACTTCTTAAAATGGCTTTAAGTACGACAGGAACCAGTAATAACCTTGTTATTTTGAAAATACGAATTAGGATAAACTGGTATACCGTAATGGTGGATTACGGAACTTTAAGCGCCAATTATATTACCCCGAAGTTAGTAAATTAGCTTAAATTACTATGGAAGGATAAGAAGGACCTTTATATCGCCGAGAACGCCGAAGGTTAGGTATTTATTTACGATAACGGAAAAATCGCACGCGAAATTAATCATTTCGAGATTTTTGTTAAAGGATAAAGCTAGATAGTTAACTTTGATATCGTTCCGTTAAGGAATTACGATATAATCTTAAGAAAACTATGGTTATATTAATATAACTTTTTAATCGATTAAAATATTAGCCAGGTAAAATTTACTTTATGTTTTATTAATAAATAGAAAAAACGAACGAGATTTCCGTATTCGATTAACAGTAAAAAAGCGACGAATGCAGGTATAAGAATACGATAAAGATTTTACTACTTAAAAAAACACGATACAAAAAAAAGGGACATAATAAACGTATTCAACGCATCATAACTATTATCCGGGCACAACTTTATAACATAAACGAAATTTTAAAAAGTTAACCCGAAAAACCAAAAAACAACATAGCTAATATATTACCACAATATCGCAAATATAAGCGATTATTTTAAAAAAAGCTCGAAATAAAGTTACTAAAATACAGCAAATAAAACCATAAAATAATCCTTAAAAAAAGCACTTTACCCAAATTTTACCTTATTTACAATTTAAACGAAATAAAGCTTTATATTTTACGAGCGTACCTGGAAAATAAATTCCAAAAAGGATGGATTCGACGGTCTACGTTTTTAACCGGATATTTTATATTTTTCGTACCAAAAAAAACGGCAAGTTTCGGTTAATAATAAATTATCGATATCTTAATAGCATTACCGTCAAAAATAAAACATCTTTATTATTAATTACCGAAATAAAAAACTGCTTATAAAAAACCAAATAATTTACCGTTTTGGATTTTAAAAACGGGTATAACCTAATACGAATTAAACTAGGATATAAATAAAAACGGTTTTTAAAATAAAATACGGACTATACGAATATTTAAATATATTAATAGAATTTACGAACGTATTAATAACCTTTTAACGAATAGTTAATTACGTATTTCGAAAATACCTGGATATTTTCGTTATATGTTATCTGGACGATATTTTAATCTTTTCAGATTAAAAAAAGCATATATAAAATACGTTTATTAAGTTTTTCAAGTTTTACAAAACGTTAATTTATTAATTAATGCAAAAAAAAAGTTAATTCTATATATAGGAAATAAGATATTTGGGATATATTATTATTTCAGAATATATTAAGATAAACTTTAAAGAGATTACAGTAATTACCAAATGGCCTATATGTATTACCATTACAAAAATATAGGTATTCCTTAAATTCGTTAATTATTATAGAAAATTTATTAAATACTTTAGTAAAATTACGACGTTACTATTTAATTTTACCAGAAAAAAAACGAATTCCAGTAAATTACGGAAACAAAAGAAAATTTTTAATAGATTAAAAATATAATTATTAATAAACTAATATTAATTATGTATAATCCAAAACGTTTAATCGAGTTAAAAATTAATTTTTTAGATTATGTATTAAATACAGTAATTGGATACCGAAACGATTAAGAAATATTTTATCCGATTACTTTTTATTTTTATAAGTTAAAAAAAACCGAACTTAATTACGGTATTTCCGACAAAGAATTTATGGTTATCGTTAAGGCTTTTCGAGAATTTAAATATATGCTTAAAGGAAACCTGTACCAAATTAAAATCTATATTAATTACAAAAATTTTACCCGTTTTATTATTACTCGAAAATTTACAAAACGATAATTACATTACGTAAAAAAGCTAGCGGAATACGATTTCGTTATTATTTACCTGAAAGACTTTAAAAACGATAAAGTAAATGTTTTTAGCAGATACTTTAACTTAAAAAAATTAATTAAGATTAATTATAGAATTTTCGATATTACCTTAAAAGGATATTTAAAATTACGATAAATTGTAATAATTAAGGCAGTATCCCCCGATCTATATCAGAGAATCTAATAGTATAACGACAGCTTATTTAACGACCAGAAAATAAACAAAATTCAGGTATTAGAAGATTAATAACAGGACCTGATATGGGATCTATACCAACATCTACTTTATGGACATCCAGGGATTTACAAAACCCTAGAACGGCTATAACGTATTTCCTTAAGATGAGGACAGTAATATAGAAAGTTAGAAAATAATGTAACGTTTACGCTAAAGCAAAAGTTCTACAACATAAATTATACGGAGAACTGCAACTATTTCCAGTTTTATAACAACTATAGGATTCGATTATTATGGATTTTATTATTAAATTTTCTTTATCCGAAAACCTAGTAATAAGAATATATTACGATAACATTTTCGTTATAATTAACCGATTTACGAAATTTTCTTATTTTTTATTTTACAATAAAAATACCGACGTAGAATAAATAATTTATATTTTTTTTCGATATATTTTTAACGTACATAAATTATTAACGAAAATTATATTAAATAAAGGCATTATATTTACCTTTAAGTTCTAACAAGGCCTTATAGCATAAATTAATCTAAATTATAAGTTATTTAGCATATTTAAACCTTAAATAAACGGGCAGATAAAACGATTAAATTAGACCTTTAAAACTTACCTATAATATTATATTAATTACAAATAAAATAATTACGTTAAGAAATTATTAATAACCCAGTTAACTTATAATACCAGCTACCAGGAAAATATCAAAATAATTTTAATAAATGCTAATTTCGGTTTTATATTAAAAATTTATAAGGAAATACGTAATAACGGCCCAGTTAATATTAAAACCATTTTAACGTCAAAATAATTCAAACAGTTACATATAAAGATAAAGACAGAATTTAAATTTATACGTAATTAAATAAAAAAGTATTATAATTAAAAAAGGTTAAAAAACCAACTTTTTCGGAAGGAAAAATAATTTACTTAATTACTCAAAATATCAAAACCAAACGACCAAATTAAGAATTCGATTTCAAATATATCGGCCCATATAAAATAACCAAGAAAATTTTAAAAAACAATTATTAATTACAATTACCTTTAAAAGTTAAACTTTATTTAGTTTTTTATATTTTCTTACTTAAGTTCATAATAAATACCATTAAAGTTAATACAAGATACGAAAATAAGGCAAAAGAAGATATATTAGTATATAAAATAAAGAAAATACTGAATATACGCAAAAAAAATGGATTTACTTAATACCTTATTAAATGGAAAAAATACCCGGATTCCGAAAATACCTGGAAATCCGCCAAGAATTTTATAAACGCCTAGCGTTTTTTAAAGGATTTTTATTAATAACGCTGAAATCGCCGGTTATAACATATTAATTGATATTATCAGTAATAGACCAGTTAATATTTTCGATATTCGACCAGTTTACCGGACCAGAAACCTATGTTAATGCGGTAATATTAATTTCCAAACCTGCCTATTCCCGTTTTTCTTTTTTTTAAATTTATTTAACGATTATAAACCACGCTAAACTATAATAATACTTTTTAAACCCGTTAAAACCTTTTGTTTGCGTAACCGAATTAAACGAACCAAGGTCTCGTTTATTTTTTCTTAATATTGCCGTTATATTTCTAAATAACGCCGTTAAAGTTCCAAAAAACGTTTTTCTATAAACGTTTTTTTTCGTTTAAAGCGTTAATATTTATAACGAATACTTTATAAAAACGATACCGGTACGCCGGTACTATCGCAAAAACGGCTTCGGGAAATACATTCCTTATATCGTAACATATTTTTTATTGTCTTATATTTTAATCCTTTTAAAAAATACTAAAAATAAAGCATAACTTCGAAACCAAAATCGTTAAAAACTTCCATAAATTCAGCATAACGAACGGTAGAAAAACGTAGCTTACGGCAAATCCTATTTTTTCGATTAGATATATTAATTATTAAAAAAAGTAATAATAAAAAAGGGAAGTTATTTACCAGAAGTTACAAATAAATAAATTAATTTTTAAAGGCAAAAATTTTAAAAGGGGAAAAATCGTATTATAGCCCAGTAAAGCTTGGCCTTCCTAAACGGTCGGAAACTGCAGGAAAATAAACTCCGACCTTAAGCGGGTTACGTAACTTATAATTACAGAAAATCCAGTAATTAGGAATAATTATAATAATTTAATTACTGGTAATTATTATAATAATGGTAATTAAAAATAATTAAGAATGATTACTACAAATTAATAAAAAGAATATATATACTTATTATTTCCCATAATTTTAAATAGTACTAACTTATAATACAACTTAGTTACCTAAATCACCCTCGGTTATTTACTATTACCAGACGAAATTAGTTTATTCCTTATTATTCAGTTGCCTACAGTATTACTGCTAACATAAACCCGTACGACTAGGTTTAATAGTTGGTTAACTAGCCCAGCCGTTACAGAAAGGCTTTAATATACCAAAAATAAAGTTAAAAATAAAAGTATTACATAGGTTACAAGGCCGGATATATAAGCGAGACCTACCGTTATTTTCGAAAAACTATAAAAAGCTAAATATATACCCGTTAAGGAAGTTATATTTAGAAGCTAAAAAGGCTTATTTGCAAAGTTATAAGAATATATAGTTTTAAGAAATCGTTAATTAATCTGTTATTAAAGGGAAATAGGTCCTAAAATATATATAGGTATACGTTTACAAGTTTGATAAATATGGCTGGTTTTAAAAATACAAGGCCCGTTTCGTAATACGAAGTAATTAACAGCTTAAAAACGTTTATAGCAA
Organism: Monosporascus sp. 5C6A; assembly: GCA_004155035.1. NCBI lineage: Eukaryota > Fungi > Ascomycota > Sordariomycetes > Xylariales > Monosporascus > Monosporascus sp. 5C6A. The sequence goes on from QJOB01000220.1 coordinate 66,291, forward strand.
TATATACGTATTTACCTTAACTGGAAAATCCTTTAAAACCTTAATAATTATTGCAGCTAAGTTCGATTCAAAGCTTAAATAATATAACGTTATAAACGCTTTCGTTAACGCGAACTTACTTTATAAAGTTTTTATAAAGATGCCCCCGGGATACCCTTAACGTAACAGGATATTCCTAATTAAAAAGGCCCTGTACGGCTTAAAAAAATCGTTATAATTTGGCAAAAAGATTTCATTAGTACGTTTAAAAATTTAGGATTTAATTCCGTTTTTTATAAACCCTTGTTGTTTTATTCGTTAAGGGGTGCTACTTTTTTTTTTACGTCGACGATATTGTTGCCGCGTATAACAAGAAAGACCAAGCCTTCGTCGATCGGTTGATCCAGCAAATACAGGAACGGTACACCCTTATAGGGGGTAAGGACTTATAGTGGTTTCTAGGTATCCAAGTAATTAAAAACAGACCTAATCGAAAAATCTAATTATCCTAATCCGACTTTATAAACAAGTTGGTTAACTTAGTCCTTAAAAAAAGTCTGAATAGTTTCCTAAAGACGCCCATAGCAAGCGCCGAGTTACTGCCGAATCCTGATCTGGCCTATTTAAGCTTTGTTAACAGATACCAGAAAAAGATCGGTTCTATTTTTTATATTGCGGTTTATACGCGTTTTAATATATCCTTTGCAGTATCTAAATTTGCCCGATTTAACTAGAACCTTAGTAACGTATACCATAAAGCAGTTAATCGCGTTATATAGTACCTAGTTAGTATCAAAACATTAACGTTACAATTAGGTGGCAAGGAATTTTTGGATACCTGGAGTAACGCTTTTGTCGTAAATAATATACTCGATCGGAAAAGTTCCTAAGTTTACGTTATGAAACTGTTTGGAGAAGTTATAAGATCATGTCAGCTAGCAGGTGTGCCAAAGCACCCTAACTGAAGAAGGCTACGTTCTGATCGGAGGATAATTGTTCCGTTGCTAGGCTACACAAAAGCAGTGCGTGTGCTGAAGCACTTACGCAATTAGCTTAATAACAACGCAATTGACATCCTCTATATCTGACAATTAAGAGTCTTATTCGCTTAATTCAAGCAATTATCAATTGATTAGCTGTTGCTGAGACGATATAGGCTGTATATCAGTAGCAATTATCTTAATATACTTCAATAACAACAATGGCGACCGTACCGTCGACGTCCTCCGTTATTTATAAGGGATCCAAGGATTGGGACCGTTTTAAGGGCGAATTCCAATCCAGAGCGTGCGTGTTTGATATATGGGACTTTATCGATTTTGATTAGTTATTTCAGTGGCTTGTCAAACCTGTAGAACCCGATATAACTTCCTACCCGAAAAGACGAATTCGTTATTAAACGCGAACTAATACCTTATTTTTTTTAAGAGGAATTACCGAAAAGATCGATCTTATAAAGCATTTAACGAATACCTTAAAGATAACAGCAGAAAGCAGATAAGCTTATAATTAAGATTTTACGGCGTATACCTATAAGGATTGTAAATACGATACTTTCTGAAAGAATATTAACGATTTAACGAAATAGGTCCTGGAATTTATGTTTCTAACAATTAAAAAATTTAGTTTTTTTTGGGGAAGAATTTACGGGAGTAATATGCCAAATTGGCCGAATCCGGTAAGGTGTATGACAGCAGATTCCTGATTAATACTTAACGAAAATTCCGAGAAAGGTTAAAGTAAGCCGCGAAGTTAAAGAAAAAGCTAAACGAGTGGATTATGAAATGGCAAGAGAAAATGGCTTAGGGATAACGATATGGCGTTCCAGAAACGAAAATAACAGTTATTTGGGTTAACGATTTATGTATAGCTTTGGCTTCCGTTGTGGAGACTTGGATAACCACTTTTTAGATAGTAAAAAAGGCCGAAATCGACAGCGGAACGATTAGTTACCAAAAGGTAACGGCTAACTTTTTGGATTATTGGACTATGACCCATTTTTTTTTATATCACGGAATATGAAGGCTTCGTTTTTAACCTTTTACGGGGTTCCTGCAGACCCTGCTGATCAGGACGATTTTAATCAGGAAGAAAGCAAGCCTACTGACCGTTAACCGCGAGGCAGAACCCCTGGATGAGGACTGAAGCGAGGCAGCCGTGGAGGCTCCAATACAGACAGAAGCATTAGCAAACGAAAGCGCGAGGAGTTAGAAGACCAAGGCACTTGCTGTAGGGTTTGTTTGAAGCTTTTTTACAGTTTGCCTTAGTGTTATTATGCGTTCCTTAATAAGGTTCCAACTGGCTTCCGTTTTAGTAGCAATACAGTAAAGCTAATTTATTAACGAATTAGCTTTAATTAATCCCTAAAGGAGGAAATCGACCGTTTATCGAAATCCATGGATAAAGCAATTACCGAAATCGATTAATTCCTAAAGGGAGTAAGACAAGTCCTGGCGTACTTCCTAGTTATTGATTAATAGGCTGCTATGAGCTTATCGTTTTACTTTTACGGAATTTATTTATTTTAAACTTAAGGTTTATAATATACGTCTTTAATTTTATTAGCAAGTTCCTGAACTTTAGACCAACCGTATAAGGAAACGGGGTATATGCAGGCAATAGTTTCGTCCCGATTAAAGGTTATGGAAAGGTTAATATGTTATTTTAGAGCCCTAGCGGTACGAAAATATTACGTTTATACGACGTAACTTATTACGAAAAATTCGCCTATAATTTAATATTACTTTAATAGTTCCAAAAAAAAGTTATTAATAAGATAACGAAAGGATTAATAACTGTATTTAAGATAAATATGATTAAATTGTAGTTATTTTAATAAACAAATTTAATCAGTTTGTTATTAAAAACATTAACGCAACAACGTTTTTTGCAGCCCTAGCTACTTACAAACGAAATGTTAACTTTTGGATAACGAAACCGCCGCGTATAAATAACAGCACCCTGTAATACCTGCAATTAAGCCATCTAGGCCTTAAAGTTATAGCCCAGTTATAATCCTATACCAAAGGAGTTAGGCTGAAAAGTTTTATAACTATCGAATACCAAATTTATGGCAAGGCAAAAACTAAAAGGCAAATACGCCGCGAACCCAGAAAAGAAGCTTTCCGATTAGGGTAAAAAATAGTTATTAATTTCATTAACTTCGAAAAAAACCTTAAAGGATATAAATACGTTATGTTCGTTACCGATAGATATTTAGGGTTTATTTAAAATATCTACTTTAAAAACCGAAAGCAGGATATACTAATTACTGCGTTCCGATACCTGTTAAGCGTTTTAAAAAACCAAAATAAAGTCTTTTTATAGATAATTAAATGCGATAACGAAATTCTAAAAAATTACCTGCTTCGAAATATCTTCCAATTACCTCCTTTCAGCATTAGGCTTAAGTTTTCAATACCGCATACCCAGGCCCAGAACGGGGGTACGGAACGTTTAAAAGGTGTAATTAAGAAAAAAGCGATTATTATACAAAATAACGCTAAATTACCTGCGTGTCTAATCGTACATATCTTTAAAGCTGCAGTATACCTATATAACCGTACCTCCAAATACGCTTTTTTTAACAAACCCCATACGAAATTTACTACATTTATTTAGCATACAAAAACGGCGTTCCAGTACTTAATTATAAGCCCTAATAGGCCCATTTGCGAGCTTACGGCTATATAACTTACGTTATAACGACCGTTACTATGAAAAAAAATAAAGGTTTTAAAAACTAAATCCCAAAACGTAAATAAGCTTCCTTATCGGTTACCGATTAACCAATATCTACGAAATTTGAAACCTTTTAACGAATAAGGTTATTATTATTCGAAACGTATAATTTAACGAAAAGTGTACCTTTTTAAGTAATATCAAAAACCTAAAAAACAACCTTTTTTACGTTACCAAAAACGAATTATAAAACTTATTCCGATAAATCCACGTATTTAATTAGGCCTATAGCCGCCTTATATATATATAACAAAAAAATAAAAACTTAAATAAAACAATTTAATTACCGGCTAAATAAAAGGAATAGTTTCAAAATAACACAAGTATCTAAAAAAACGAATGGAATAAAAAAAATATTCTCGTAAAGAACTAATTATCTTTATACGACTGTTATATTCGAGCTACTTCCGTCCCTTGGACCATTACCACCACCAACGTCTGCCCTAATAACTGCTACGATTATTACGCCGACAAAAAAAATAAAAGTAACCTTAAGTTTTTATTAAACTGTTTAATTTAATATAACTGTAAAAAACGAAAGCACCTTACAGGTTATAAAGGTAAATTTCCCGTATGTTCCGTACCGAAGTAATATTATTAAATACAATTATAAGGTATAGGAATTGCTTTTAATGCAAAACGGCTAGTTTACTTTATAAGTATAATTAATAACCGGCCGGTAAGTTGCGAAAGTTTAAAACGAATAAAAACCCGAAATACGCGTTACCTTAATCGGAAAAGCTTTAATATACCAAAAACAAAGTTAAAAGTAAAAATGTTACTTAAGTCGCAGGGCCGAGTATATAGGCGAAACTTACCGCCACTTTCGAAAAACTATAAAAAGCCAAATACATACCCGTTAAGAAAGTTATTTCTAGAAACTAAAAAGGCCTACATATAAAGTTACAGGGATATGTAATTCTGGGAGATCGTTAGTTAGTCTGTTAGTAAAAGGAAATAGGTTTTAAGATATATATAAATATACGTTTACAAATTTAATAAATATAACTAGCTTTAAAAATATAAGGCCCGTTTCGTAATACGAAATAATTAACAACTTAAAAACGCTTGTAACGATATATACGTATCCACCTTAACCGGAAAATCCTTTAAAACTTTAATAATTATTACAGCTAAATTCGACTTAAAATTTAAGCAATATAACATTATAAACGCTTTCGTTAACGCGAACTTACTTTATAAAGTTTTCATAAAAATGCCCCCGAAATACTTTTAACGTAACAGGATATTCTTAATCAAAAAGGCCCTATACAGCTTAAAAAAATCGCCATTACTTTAATAAAAAGACTTTATTAACACGTTTAAAAACTTAAAACTTAATCCCGTTCCTCATAAGCCTTATTGCTTCATTTATTAAAGGGTATTACTCTTTTTTTACGTCGACGATATTGTCGCCGCGTATAACAAAAAAAAACCAAGCCCTCGTCAATCGGTTAATCCAGCAAATACAGAAACGGTACACCTTCATAAAAGGTAAAAACTTACAGTAGTTTTTAAGTATTTAAGTAATCAAAAATAAACCTAATCGAAAAATCTGGCTATCCCAATCCGACTTTATAAACAAGCTGGTTAACCTAGTCCTTAAAAAAAGTCTAAATAACCTCCTAAAGACGCCCATAACAAATGCCGAACTACTGCCGAATCCTAATCTAACCCATCCAAGCTTTGTTAACAAATACCAAAAAAAAAATCGGTTCCATCCTTTATATTACGGTTTATACGTAACCTGATATATCCTTTGCAATATCTAGACTTACCCGATTCAACCAGAACCCTAGCAACATATACCATAAAGCAGCTAATCGCGTCATACGGTACCTGGTTGGTACCAAAACGTTAACGTTGCAATTAAGTGGCAAAAACTCCTTAAATACCTGGAACAACGCCTTTTTCGCAGATAATATACTCGATCGAAAAAATTCCTAAGCTTATATTATGAAACTATTTGGAAAAGTAATAAAATAACGTGCGAATAAATAAAACATAATAATTACTTCTACAACCGAAGCGGAATTGTTATCCCTTACGCAAGCTGCTAAAAAAGCCTTATTCGCCTTTTAACTGATTAAGAAACTGGGAGTTAACCTGGAAACAGGACCGTTAAATTTATGGTGCGACAATTAGCAGACTATACGGCTTATCAACGCCGACGTCGCCCTTTTAAAGACAAAGCTCCGGTACGTGGATATACACAACTACTGGTTGCGAAAGGCAGCAGAGAAAAGCCTGATTAGAGTGGATTATACGCCTACAGGAGATATATTAGCTGACGGACTGACGAAAGCCCTGTCACAAAAACCCTTTAGGCACTTCAGAGAGCAGCTAGGATTGGTGGATATCACAGCAGCCTTGGACCTGCGGAAGAAGACTTTGAGGGCTATTTCTGACGAGGAATTGGCTGATCAGGAGGATACAATCACCGGAGGAGAGGTTGAATGGAAGGCTGTGGCTTTAGAGAGTGATAAAGAGTGGTGATCAACGCCCCGAATTCTTCAAGGCGTTGAGGGGGTGTGTCAGCTAGCAGGTGTGCCAAAGCACCCTAACTGAAGAAGGCTACGCTCTGATCGGAGGATAATTGTTCCGTTGCTAGGCTACACAAAAGCAGTGCGTGTGCTGAAGCACTTACGCAATTAGCTCAATAACAACGCAACTGACATCCCCTATATCTGACAGATAACGTACGAATAAACAAAACATAATAACGATTTTTATAACCGAAACGGAATTGTTATTTTTTGCGCAGGCTGCTAAAAAAACCTTATTCGCTTTTCGACTAATTAAAAAATTAGAAGTTAACTTAAATGCAGAACTTTTAAATATATAGTACGACAATCAACAAATTATACGGCTTATTAACGCCGACGTCGCCTTTTTACGGACAAAGTTACGGTACGTAAATATATATAATTATTGGTTGCGAAAGGCAGCAGAAAAGCGTTTAATCAAAATGGATTATACGTCTATAGCCGATATATTAGTTAATAAACTAACTAAAGCTTTACCCCAAGAACCTTTTAGGTACTTTAAAAAGCAGCTAGGATTAATGGATATTACAAAAACCTTAAACCTGCGGAAAAAGATTTTGAGGGTTATTTTTGATAAGGAATTAACTAATTAAGAAAATACAATTACCGGGAAAAAGGTTAAATGGAAAGCTATAGCTTTAAAAAGTAATAAAAATGTAACGATTAACGCCCCGAATTCTTCAAGGCGTTAAGGGGGTATGTCAGCTAGCCAGGGTGCTAAAGCACCCTAGTTACGCTTTGATCGGAGGATAATTGTTCCGTTGCTAGGCTACACAAAAGCTGTACGCGTACTGAGAAACTGCGCAATTAGCTGAATACAACAACGCAACTAACATCCTCTATATCTGACAGTTGCTGTAGTTACGTTAGTTGCGGTTTTAGGTTCGGTTAATTGGTTTGGTATCGGTAATATTAATTCGTTAAATCCAGATAACGTAAATTGGGAGACGTTTATGGCAGGTTCCGGCGTTGTTAATAAAAGTTTTTTAAAAGGCGTTAAGCGTTTATGAAATTTTTGGCGGGTTTTTAGGTATTTTCGGAGTTTGCGTAATTTCTTTATTTAACCAAGTATTTAGTAAGTCCGTTTTTTTTGCGTATATTTAAAATATTTTCCGTTTCGTATATTGGTACATTTCTTTTTACTTTATTTTCTTGTTTTGTATTAATTTTGATGGTGTCCGTTGTTAACTTAAGTAAGGACATATATAAAACTGAATGGAGCTTAATTTTCGGGGGTAGTTTTAATTTGTAGTTGTTTTTTGAAATTTTCTTAATGATTTTGTATAGGTTAATGTACTTGAAGTCGAGTTTTTAATTTGGGCGTTTGGTTTTGATATTTTTGGTGGTTAGGTAAATTATGTTTCTTTCCGAAAAGGTTGGTTTTTTTAATTTCTTTTGGTTGTAGTATTTTTTTATTTGATTCCGTATAAATTCGAGTTTTGTTTTTATTTTTGCGTGTAGTTGTTTGAGCTGTTTTGACGTTAAAATGGTTTTAACGTTAATCGGACCGTTATTGCGTGTTTTTTTATAAGTTTTTAGTATGAAACCGAAATTAGTATTTACTGGGGTTATTTTGACGTTTTTATGGTAATTAGTATTATAGGCTAATTAAGTTATTGGTAATTTTTTAACTTAATTATTTTATTCGTAATTAATATAATATCGTAGATAAGTTTCGAAGTTTAATTTAATCGTTTTGTTTATTTATTTGTTTAAGGTTTAAATACGTTAAATAACTTGTAATTTAAGCCGATTTGTGTTATAAAGTTTTATTAAAATTTAAAGGTAAAAGAAATATTTCTGTTTGAAGTAATTTCCGTTAATAATCCGTATACGTTAAAAATGTATCGAAAAAAAATGTATGTTATTTATTTTACGTTGGTATTTTTATTATAAGGTAGAAAATAGGAAAATTTCGTAAATCGATCGACGATTACGAAAATGATTACAGTTTTTTATATGGTTTATGCCGTAAAGCTTTTGCTTTAGCGTAAACGTTGTATTTTTTTTGATTTTCTATATTGTTGTTTTTATTTTAAGAAAATAGTAGGTACGTTGTAGCCGTTTTAGTGTTTTGTGGATTTCTGGGTATTTATAAAGTGGATGTTGGTATATATCTTAGATTAGGTTTTCCTAATATTTTTTTGGTATTTAAATTTTGTTTATTTTTTGATTATCGGGTAAGTTATCGTTATATTGTTGTATTTTTTAATAAAGGTTAGGGGGTATTGTTTTAATCGTTATAATTTATCGTAATTTTAGGTATTTTTTTAAAGTAATATTAAAGATTTTGTGATTAACTTTAATTAAATTTTCTTTTAGGTCCGGTCGTTTATTAAGAACGTTTGTTTTGTCGTTTTCAGAACTTTTTTGGTGGATAATAACGATGTTATATTCCGTTAATTTTTTTTATATAACGTAATTGTTGTTTTGTAAGTTTTTGTGTAATGGTAAAACGGGTAAAGTTTTTATAATCGGTGTAAACCTTAATTTAATGGAAGTTTTCTTTTTTGAGTATATACCTAAATTTTCGAAAAACCTTAATAATAGCTATGAACTTGTTGTCGAAAATGGCATAATTTAATTTTGTTCCTTTTAATTTATATAAATAAAAAGTAATTAGGTAAAATATTTCTTAATCGTTTCGATATCCGATAACCGCGTTTAATGTATAATCCGAAAAATCGGTTTCCAGTTTAACTGGGCGTTTTGGATTATATATAATTAGTACTGGTTTGTTAATAATTGCGTTTTTGATTTGTTAGAAAGCTTTTTTTGTTTCCGTTGTTTATTAAAATTCGTTTTTTTTAGTAAGATTAAATAATGGTATCGTAATTTTATTAAAATATCTGATGAATTTTCGATAGTAATTAACGAATTTAATAAATACCTGTATTTTTATAACGGTAATAGGTATAGGTTATTCGGTAATTGCTGTAATCTTTTTCGGGTTTATTGTGATATGTTTTAAGATAATGATATATTCCAGATATTCCACTTTTTGGGTGTAGAACTGACTTTTTTCGGTATTAATTAATAAATTAACGCTTTGTAAGGTTTAAAAAATTTGTTAAACGTATTTTGCATGTATTTTTTTTAACTTTAAAAAAATTAAAATGTCGTTTAAATAATACATAACGAAAATGTTTAGATATTTTCGAAATATATAGTTAATTATTCGTTAAAAGGTTATTAATGCGTTTGTAAGTTTTATTAATGTAATTAAATATTTATATAATCCGTATTTCGTTTTAAAAGCCGTTTTTTATTCGTATCCTAGTTTAATCCGTATTAGGTTATAGTTATCTTTAAGATTTAAAGCGGTAACTTATTTAGTTCCTTATAGGTAATTTTTTATTTCGGTAATTAGTAATAAAGATGTTTTATTTTTGATAATAATATTATTAAGATATTGATAATTTATTATTAACGGAAATTTGACGTTATTTTTTAATACGAAAAATATAAGATATCCAGTTAAAGATGTGGATCGTCGAATCCATCTTTTTTGAAGTTTGTTTTTTAGGTATGCGCGTAAAGTATAAAGTTTATTTCGTTTAAGTTGTAAATGGGATATAACTTAGGTAAGGTACCTTTTTTAAGGATTATTTTATAATTTTATTCGTTATATTCAGGTAACTTCGTTTTAAGTTTTTTTTGAAATAATCGCTTATATTTGCGATACTGTGGTGGTATATTAGTTATGGTTTTTTTTCTTCTGGCTTTTCGGGTAAGTGTTTTAAAACTTCGTTTATGTTGTAAAGTTGTGCCCGGATAGTAATTATGATACGTTGGATACGTTTATTATGCTTTTTTTTTCTTGCGTTTTATTTTTTTGGGTAGTAAGGTTTCTGTCGTATTTTTATGTTTGTATTCGTTGTTTTTTTGCTGGCTGATCGAGTATAAAAATTTCGTTCGTTTTTTTTTGTTTATTAATAAGGTATAAAGTAAATTTTACCTGGTTAATATTTTAATCGATTAAAGGGTTATACTGATATAACCATGGTTTTCCTAAAATTATGTCGTAATTCTTTAACGGAACGATATCGAAATTAACTATTTGGATTTGTTTTTTAAATAAAAATTTCGAGGTAATTAATTTCGCATACGATTTTTCCCTTATTATAAGTAAATGTTTGATTTTCCGCGTTTTCGGCGATATAAAGGTTTTTTTTATTTTTTTATAGCAATTTAAGCTAATTTATTAAGTTCGCGGTGATGTAATTAGCGTTTAAAGTTTCGTAGTTTATTATTACGGTATATTAATATATCTTAATTTGTATTTTCAGAGTAACAGGGTTGTTATTAGCTTCTGTCGTCGTATTTAAAGTTATTTTAAGGAGTTTTCGCTACTGTTTCCGGTTCGTATTATCTTAAAGCTTTTTTATAGGTAACGTCTTTTTTTGGAGATTTTGTAAGTTATCGGATTTGTTTTGTAAGTTACTTATATATTTTTTGTATTTGTTTTATCTGCTTTTTTTAACGGCGTAGTTAAGTTTCGAATTGGAAAGTGTTTTTTTTGTCGATGTAGCTGGATGGAAATTTCGCAAATATCTTTTTTAAGTTTTCTTATAGCTTTTTATCTTATATAAGGGGTTGGTTGGTTTTAGTTCGAAAACTTTATTAATTTTTTTCGTAATTTCTTTCGTTTTTGGAAATCTGTTTCGAAAATTAATTGTAACTAAATTTCTATAATAATCTGTTAATAATGTTTATTGACAGTTTTTTAAATTAATTTTTCCTAAGTTTAATAATCGTATTATCCGAAGTAACACGTTAGATTTTCTTAGGGGTATTTTTCGTTTTCGGGTTATATTAAAACTAATGCTATATTTTCGACTTTTTCCTGTATGGTAAAAACTCGTAATTTCCGATATTATTATTAATTTTCCTGGTTATATCCCGTTTGGATATAAAAGTCGAAATTTTCCTTCCATATACGGTTAATTCGTTTATAAGTCTTTTGCTTTTTTTTTTGCGTATATAAAGCATTAAAATTAATTATAATTAATAAGGTGGAAATTTGCATGCCGAACCTTTTAAACCTGTCGTTTTATTGTTGCTTATAAAAAGGCTTTAGCCGTTTTTAATTTTTGTTATATTTCCTTTTATTTATCGTCGGGGTATATACGGATCATATTAACTTATTTGCTATTATTCCGACCTTTCGGTAATCCTTCGGGTACCGGGATTTAATATATTTTCTTGTCGGTTTTTTCCGGTATTTATATCGTTTGGTAATATGTCCTATTTTGCCATAATTGTAATACTGTATTTAATTTATATCTTATCGTTAAATAATACCAAGTTTTATAAATTTTAAGGCTGTTTCATAAAAAATAAAAAACTTTTTGCGCTTTTTTATAATTGGTTTTAAAATATTTAATTCGTAAAGTAAAATATCCTTTTTTTTTGTTATTTTTCGAACTGCCAGTTGTTGATTTTTACCGTTTTCGTAATGTACTTATTAAATGTCGTAAGTTGGGAAAACTTAATAATTTCGTTTTTAACGTCTTTTTTTAAATTTTTATAAAACATATCAATTAAGATATCGTTTTCGTTATCCGTCTATCCTGTTTTTACTATAAGGTTCCTAAACTTTACAGCATATTTAAAAACTAGTTCTTTTTACCGCAATTAAAGGATTTATTAAGCTGTAATTCGTTTATTATCCGGATTTTCGAAATTACTTTTAAATTTATCCTTAAAGTTGACATAACTGGAAAAAACCTTCCGGGTAGTTTTTTTTTAATTAAACTTTCCGTTTTTTAAAAAATCCCTTATAATAAATTCGAACCAATAAAAAGCATCCCTTTTTAGATAAGCGGCAATAACAAGGATCTAATCCGTAAAATCTGTAAATTCTTTAAGGCAAAAATAAACCCGAATCTGGGTTAGGAAATTTTAAACGTTTCCTTTCTCGTTATAAAATTAAAACTTCTTAAGTTTTATTTTACAAAATCCTACTTACTAAGTTATCATTACCTTATTAATAAATTGCTAAACCGTAACTTCGAGCTCCTTTATTTTATTTTGGAACTGTTAGGCCGTAAATTCCGGGGTAATTATTATTTATGTACCAGTCGATATATTAACGGTCCGAATATTACTTAAAATCTAACTGTATTACTAAACAAAAACTTGTAACGTATAACGGTTAAGCTAGTTAATTAATTATTAAACCTAATCGTACGGGTTTATGTTAATAATAGTACTGTAAAAAACTAAATAATAAAAAATAAACTAATTACGTTTAATAATAACAAATAACCAAAGATAATCTAAATAACCAAGTTGTATTATAAGCTGGTATTATTTAAAACTATAAAAAATAATAAACGTATATATCCTATTTTTGGTTCAAAATACTCAAACCGGTTTAAACCTTATTTTGGTAACCGGATTCCTTTAAGCCTCTTAAGCCCCTTTAAGTCACTCTCCTAGCTTAACTAGCTCAAGCCGCCAAGCTCTCTTAAAGCCAATGAAACTCTTTGAGCCTTTTGAGCCCATCACGTAACCAAGACCCACCATCGGAATCTATTCTCCTAAAACTCCGACCCTTCTTGGAATAGCCAAGCTTGCTGGGCCATAACACTTAATAAACAATTCAAGAATATTTCAAAACAATATAAACCGTTAACTTTTAAAATTAAACCTTATTTCCATTTATTATTTTTACTAGAAAAAACCTTTTTTTCGTTAAGTCGTTAATAACCTATTCCTGTTTAATTAAATATTATTATAAATAAAAACGATTACATAGTAAATAAATGATATATTTCGATAAATATATTAAAATACGCACTAAAAATTCGAAATGTTTTTTCATTTTCGACGGTCACAAAAATTATCATTCGATCAAATTCGAATATTATTACAAACCTAATAATATTGTTATATTTTATATACTTACTTTCTTATTAATTTTAACTTTTCGATATATTTTATTTTTCTATATTAAAACGCGTGTATTCGTTATATATTAAAAATTTTATATTATAATACGTTCCTTATATTATTAGGGAAGGTTTTATCGCCTGTTTTTACATCAAATTCCAAATTACCACAACGGCCGATAAAATTAAATCTCGATTCGTAAAATAAGATTTATTTTATTCGATTCTAATCGCGTTTTTTAAAATTAGAAATTCCAGTTATACTTTTCATCGTTTCGTTGTTTATTTTACCAACTCCGTTCTTTCTTTATTTGCGAAAATTTTTAAATATGTTATTAAAACGATTTAACGGAAACGTTATTTATAGAAAACAACTAAATATTTATAACGGCTGGGCTAGTTAACCAACTATTAAACCTAGTCGTACGGGTTTATGTTAGCAGTAGTACAATAGGAAACTGAACAATAAGGAGTAAATTAGTTACGTTTGGTAATAGCAGATAACCGAAAATGATCTGGGTAACCAAGTTGTATTATAAGCTGGTGCTATTTAAAATTATGAGAAATAATAAGCGTATATATCCTTTTTATTAATTTACAGTGATTATTCTTGATTATTCTTAATTATTATTATTATGGTAATTACCAGTAATTAAGTTACTGTAATTACTTTTAATTATTGGATTTTCCGTAATTACAAGTTACGTAACCTGCTTAGGGTCGGAATTTGTCCTTTTGTAATTTCCGACCGTTTGAAAAGGCCAAGTTTTGCTGGGTTATAATACGATTTTTCCCTTTTTAGAATCTTTGTTTTTAAAAATTAATTTGTTTGTTTGTGATTTTTAATAAGTAATTTCCCCTTTTTATTATTACTTTTTCTGGTAACTAACATATCTAATCGAAAAGATAGGACTTGCCGTAAGTTACGTTTTTTTACCGTTCGTCGTATTGAATTTATGGAAGTTTTTAACGATTTTGGTTTCGAAGTTATGTTTTGTTATTGGTATTTTTTAAAAGGATTAAAATATAAGATAATGGAAAATGTGTTGCGATATAAGGAATATGTTTTCCGAGGCCGTTTTTGCGATGGTATCGGCGTACCGGTATCGTTCCTGTAAAGTATTCGTTATAAATATTAACGCTTTAAACGGGAAAAGACGTTTACGGAAAAGCGTTTTTTGAAATTTTAACGGCGTTATTTAGAAATATAACGGCAATATTAAGAAGAAATAAACGAAACCTTAATTCGTTTAATTTGGTTGCGTAAATAAAAAGCTTTGGTGCATTTAAAAGGTGTTATTATGGTTTAACGTGGTTTGTAATTGCTAAATAAATTAAAAAAAAAAGGAAAGACAGGAATAGGTAGGTTTAGAAGTTAGTGTTATTACGTTAGCATAGGTTTTTGGTCCGGTAAATTGGTCGAGTATCGAAAACATTAACTGATTTATTATTAATAATATCGATTGGGGTGTTATGGCCGGTAACCCCGGCGTTGTTGGTGGAAATCTTTTAAAAGGCGCTAGGCGTTTATGAAATTTTTGGCGGGTTCCTAGATATTTTCGAAATCCGGGTATTTTTTTTATTTGATGAGGTATTAGGTAAGTTTATTTTTTTTGCGTATGTTTAGGATTTTTTTTATTTCATATATTGGTGCATTTTCTTCTGTTTTATTTTCGTATTTTGTGTTAACTTTGATGGTATTTGTTGTTAATTTAAATAAGGAAACATGAAAAATTGGATGGAGTTTAACTTTTAGGGGTAATTCCAATTAATAATTATTTTTTGAAATTTTCTTAGTTATTTTATATGGGCCGATATATTTAAAATCGAGTTTTTAATTTGGTGGTTTGGTTTTAATGTTTTTGGTAGTTAGGTAAATTATTTTTTTTTCCGAAAAAATTAATTTTTTTAACCTTTTTTAATTATAGTACTTTTTTATTTAATTACGTATAAATTTAAATTTTGTTTTTATTTCTGCGTGTAATTATTTGCGTTGTTTTAACGTTAAAATAACTTTGATATTAACTGGGCCGTTATTGCGTGTTTTTTTGTAAACTTTTGGTATGAAACCGAAATTAATATTTGCTGGGGTTATTTTGATGTTTTTCTGGTAGTTGGTATTATAAATTAACTGGGTTATTGGTAGTTTTTTAACTTAATTGTTTTGTTTGTAATTGATATAGTATCGTAAGTAGGTTTTGAGGATTTGATTTAATCGTTTTGTTTACCCGTTTGTTTGGGGTTTGAACACGTTAAATAATTTGTAATTTAGGCCAATTTGTGCTATAAAGCTTTGTTAAAATTTAAAGGTAAATGTGGTATTTTTATTTAATATAATTTCCGTTAGTAATTTATGTACGTTAAAGATGTGTCGAAAAAAGATGTAGGTTATTTATTTTACGTCGGTGTTTTTATTATAAGGTAGGAAATAGGAAATTTTCGTAAATTGGTCGATTATGACGAAGATGTTATCGTAATGTATTTTTGTTACTGGGTTTTCGGATAAGGGAAGTTTAGTGATGAAATTTATGGTGATTGAATTCTATGGTTCCTGTGAAATTGGAAGTGGTTGCAGTTTTCCGTATGGTTTGTATCGTGGAGTTTTTGTTTTGGCGTAAACGTCGTATTATTTTCTGACTTTTTGTACTGTTGTTTTTATTTTAAGGAAATAGTAGGTGCGTTGTAGCCGTTTTAGGGTTTTGTAGATTTTTGAATGTTCATGAAGTGGATATTGGTGTAGATCCTATATTAGGTCCTGTTAATAATCTTTTGGTACTTGAATTTTGTTTGTTTTCTGGTTGTTAGGTAAGTTATCGTTATATTGTTGGATTTTTTGATGTAGATCGGGGGGTATTGTTTTGATTGTTATAATTTGTCGTAATTTCAGGTATTTTTTTAAGGTGATATCGAAAATTTTGTGATTAACCTTAATTAATTTTTTTTAAGTTAGGTCGTTTGTTAAGGGTATTTACTTTGCCGTTTTTAAAGCCTTTTTGGTAAATAATAACGAAGTTATATTCCGTTAATTTTTTTGCGTAACGTAATTATCGTTTTGTAAGTTTTCGAGTAATAATAAAACGGGTAAGATTTTTGTAATCGGTGTAGATCTTGGTTTGGTACAGGTTTTCTTTAAGTATATGCTTAAATTTTCGAAAAGCCTTAACGATAGTTATAAATTTTTTATCAGGAATATTATAATTAAGTTCGGTTTTTTTTAATTCGTAAGAGTAAAAAGTAATTAGGTGAAATATCTTTTGATTGTTTCGGTATTCGATTACTCTATTTAATACATAATTTAAAAAATTAATTTTTAGTTTAACTGGGCGTTTTAAATCGTATATAATTAATATTAGTTTACGAGTGATTGCATTTTTAATTTGTTAAAAAAAATTTTTTGTTTCCGTAATTTATTAGAATTCGTTTTTTTTTCTGGTAAGATTGGATAATGGCGTCGTAATTTTAATAAAATATTTGATAAATCTTTTATAATAATTAGCAAATTTAAGGAATGCCTGTATTTTTGTAACGGTAGTAGGTGTAAGTTATTCGGTAACTGCTGTAATTTTCTTAAGGTTTATCTTGATATGTTTTGGGGTAATAATATGTTTTAGATATCCCATTTTCTGTATGTAAAATTAACTTTTTTTGCGTTAATTAATAAGTTAACGTTTTGTAAAACTTAAAAAACTTGATAAACGTGTTTTATATATGCTTTTTTTAATTTTAAAAAAATTAAAATGTCGTTTAGATAGTACATAACAAAAATATCCAGGTATTTTCGAAGTACGTAATTAATTATTTGTTAAAAAGTTACTGATACGTTCGTAAATTTTATTGGTATAACTAAATATTTATATAATCCGTATTCCGTTTTGAAAGCCGTTTTTTATTCGTATTTTAATTTAATTCGTATTAGGTTAAATTTATTTTTAAAATCCAAAACGGTAAACCATTTAATTCCTTATAAACGGTCCTTTATTTCGGTAATTAATAGTAAAAATGTCTTATTTTTGACAGTAATGTTATTAATATATTAATAATCCATTACTAACCGAAACTTGCCGTTTTTTTTGGTACGAAGAACATAGGATATCCGGTTAAAAATGTGGATTATTAAATTTATCCTTTTTAAAGTTTATTTTCCAGGTATGTTCGTAGGATGTAAAACTCTGTTTCGTTCAAATTATAAATGGGGTAGAACTTAGGTAAGGTGCTTTTTTTAAGGATTATTTTATAATCCCATTTGTTATATTTTGGTAATTTCGTTTCGAACTTTTTTTGAAATAATCTCTTATATTTGCGATATTGTAGTGGTATATTAACTATATCGTTTTTTGGTTTTTCGGGTTGATTTTTTAAAATTTCGTTTATATTACAAAGTTATACCCGGATAATGGCTATGATACGTTGAATACGTTTGTTATGCCCCTTTTTTTTTATCGTGTTTTTTTGGGTGGTGAAATTTTTGTTATGTCCTTATACCTGTATTGTTGCTTTTTTTGCTGTTAATCGAATGTGGAGATCTCGTTCGTTTTTTCTATTTATCGATAAGGTATAAAGTGAATTTTACCTAGCCAGTATTCCAATCGATTAAGGGGTTATATTGATATAATTATGGTTTTTTTAAGATTATATCGTAATTCCTTAACGGAACGATATCGAAATTAATTATCTGGTTTTATCCTTTAATAAAAATCTCGAGGTAATTAATCTTACGTGCGATTTTTCCGTTGTCGTAGGTAAATGCCTAACTTTCGGCGTTTTCGGCGATGTAAAGGGTTTTTTTTATTCTTTCATGGCAGTTTAAGCTGATTTATTAATTTCGGAATAATGTAATTAACGTTTAAAGCTTCGTAGTTTATTATTGCGATATACCAGTTTGCCCTAATTCGTATTTTCAGGGTAACAGGGTTATTGCTGGCTTTTATTGTCGTACTTAAAGTTATTCTGGGAAGTTCTTATTATTGCTTCCGGCTCGCGTTATTTTAAAGCTTTTTTATAAGTGGCGTTCCTTTTTTAAAAACTTTATAAGTTGCTGGATTTATTCCGTAAGTCGCTTATATATTTTTTGTACTTGCTCTATCTAATCTTTCTAGCGGCGCAGTTAAGTTTTAAATTAAAGAAATTTCTTTTTTTGTTGATATAGTTAACTTAAGATTTCGCAAATGTTATTTTCCAGTTTTTTCATGGCTTCCCATCCCGTATATGGGGTTAGTTAGCTTCGATAAGAAAATTTTCCTAGTTTTTTTCGTAAAGCTTTTCGTTTTCGAAGGTTTTTTTTTAAAGGTTAACTGTAACTGGATCTCGGTAATAGCTTTTTGATAATGTTTGTTAATAAACCTCTAAATTAATTTTTCTTAAGTTTAATAATTATATTATCCAAAATAATACGTAAGGTTTTTCTGGGGGCATTTTTCGTTTTGTAGCCAGGTTAAAACAAATGCTGTATTTTCTATTTTTTTTTTTTATAGTAAAGGTTCGTAACTTTCGATATTATTATTAATCGTCCTGGTTATATCTTATTCGGATATAAAAGTTAAAACCTTTTTCCTATATACGTATAATTCGTTCGTAAATCCGTTGTTTTTTTTTTACGTAGATAAGATACTGGGATTAATTGCAGTTAATAAGGTAAAGGTTTACGTACCGTATTTTTTTGAATCTATTTGTCGATTGCTATTTATAAAAAAAGTTTTAGTTGTTTTTAATTTTTATAGAATTTCCTTTTGTTCGTTATCGTAATAAATGCGAACTATGTTAACTTGTTTATATTATGTACCTGGTACCGGAATTGATTTACCGTTAAATTTAATACGTCGTTTTTCCGATACTGGAATTTAACTTCCTTATCGTTATTATTTAAGTACTTTATAATATCGGGTTACATAACTTTTTTTGTCGTAATTATAATATTGTATTTGGCTTATATTTCGTTATTAAATAATACTAAGTTTTATAAATCCTGGAGCCGTTTTAAAAAAAGTAAAAGGTATTTCGCGCCTTTTTTTAATTAGCCTTGGAATATCCAACCCGTAAAATAAAGTATTTTCGTCGTTTTTGTCGCCTTTTAAATTATCGATTGTCGATTTTGACTACTTCCGTAATATACTTATTAAATATCGTAAGTCGTAAAAGTTTAATAATTTTATTTTTAACGTTTTCCTTAAGATTTTTATAAAACATATCGATTAAAATATTATCTTTTTTATCCGTCCATTTTTTTTTTGCCATAAAATTTCTAAACTTTACAGCGTATTTGAAAACTAATCCCTTTTAACGTAATTGGAGGATTTATTAAGCTGCAACTCGTTTTTCGTCTGCATTCTCGAAATTACTTTTAAATTTATTTTCGAAATTGATATATCGTGAAAAAATCTCCTTAGTGGTTTTTTCCTAGTCGGATTCCCCCTTTTCTAAGAAGTTTCTTATAATAAGTTCAAACTAATCGAAGGTATCGCTTTTTAAGTAGGCCGTAACGGCGAGAATCTAATCCGTTAAATCGGTAAGTCCCTTTAAACGAATATAAACCCGGGCTTAGGTTAAGAAATTCTACACGTTCCTTTTCCCGTTATAAGGTCCTGGTTTTTTGGGCTTTATTTTGCGGGTAGTTCCTGGTACTGCCACTACCTGGTTAATAAGTTACTAAACGGTAACCTTAAGCTTTTTAATTTTGTCTTAAAGCTGCTAAGTCGTAAATTCCGGAATAATAATTACTTATATATTAATCGATATAATAACGATTCGAATGTTGCTTAAAATTTAATTATATTACTAAACAAAAACTTATAACGTATAACGGCTAGGTTAATTAACCAACTATTAAACCTAATCGTACAGGTTTATATTAATAATAATATTATAAAAAACTAAACAATAAAAAGTAAATTAATTACGTTTGGTAATAACAAATAATCGAAAGTAATTTAAGTAACTAAATTATATTATAAACTAATGCTATTTAAAACTATAAGAAATAAGAAACGTATATATCCTTTTTACCAATTTACAGTAATTATTCTTAATTATTCTTAATTACCATTATTATGGTAATTACCAGTAATCAAGTCACTGTGATCACTCCTAATTACTGGATCCTCCGTAATCACAAGTTACGTAACCCGCTTAAGGTCGGAGCTTATCCTCCTGCAGTCTCCGACCGTTTAAAAAGGCCAAGCCTTGCTAGGCCATAACAATATTACTAGAAAAGCTCGCCGACAAAAATAACCAAATTGGTTATTTTCTTAATAAAAAAATAACTTTATATTTTTGTATAAAAAGGTTTTTTTAAAAAAGGTGCCAAATAACGCAAACCTAATATTCTTTTTAATAAACGTCGAAAAATTCAAACGAAAAAACGGAAATGTAACGTTTATAGTAAGCTCGGATATAATACGCATACTTTAAAAAAAAACTATAAATACGTTTAACGAAAAATAATCCGATTAATTTAAAATAATCTATTACGTTATTATTATATTTTTTAAGTTTGTTGTTAAGGATTGCTAAAAAGCGTATAATTCGTTTTTATATATAGCTCGTTTATATAATATATTAAATAAAAAAACTTTTAGAGATTATTTATAAATATTTTATATATTGAACAATATGCACGGATACCCGGTACGTAATATAAAATACCCACCGGTAACTTATATATATCTTGGCATTTGTTAAGAAATCCTATAAATAACCCGTTGGTATTCGAAGCTATCTATGGGACTTTATGGGTCGGTGGGTCCAAATGCATAGGAAGGTATTCCCTCGCCCTACCTTTAGTTATATTTCGTTCACAAGCTCACTACGTAAAAACGAAGGCATTACGCTTATTAAAACCATCTTGAACATAATAGTCATGGATTTGAAAAACCTCTTATGGGGTAGACTCCCAAGAGACACCGACTTTCCTGCCGGCACGGACTTCGACTCGGTCTTCCGACCGTGGGGCATTACTATCTACCGCACCGCGTACGGCGACACGCCCGACTCTTTTGCGGAATCTA
Organism: Monosporascus sp. 5C6A; assembly: GCA_004155035.1. NCBI lineage: Eukaryota > Fungi > Ascomycota > Sordariomycetes > Xylariales > Monosporascus > Monosporascus sp. 5C6A. Next base: position 87,453 of record QJOB01000220.1, read on the forward strand.
ACAGAAATTGGCAGGCGCTTCTGGATAACATCCAGACGCACCTGCGTCAGGAGCTCCTGAAGAGGGGCGACCCTTCCAAGCCAGGGCAGGACGACGAAACTGTTTACGCCGCCCAAAAGCTACTGTCGCTGTTCCGGCTGGACGCGCGGTCGGACACTCAAGTTTTGAATCACGCAAACATGGACCAGCTGCGCGAGATTTATAACGCCGGCGCCGCCGGTGGGGAGCCAATGAACGCCCGCGGCGAGTTGCGCCAGCGTCGCCTTTTTCTGGTCGCCGACGAGGAGACGCTGGCCAGCGTCGCCCAGGCTCAACAGGGGGGGCAGCAGAACGAAGAGGAGCAGCGTAAGGAAGTTTTCGTCAAGTGCGTCGAGGTCGACTACCGGCCCGAGGACCACGCTCCTCCCCCCTGGCCCACCAGGGTCCGGGGCCCGCAGACGTACTTCGGCTGGATGAAGATGGCGACGCGCAGCCTCCTGAGCCTCTGGATATGCCTGGATGACGGCGGGCACATGATGTACGTCGCCCCCCTCGCCTCCGACGCTATGACTGCAAAGGAAATCTGGACAGGCGAGGACTAATAATGGAGCAAGCGTACGGAGATCTAGAAGACTCGGTACGAGGAAAAAACAGTTTTCTATATAGACTTACCAGTAATTACCTGACAGTTGCTCTTCGGGATTGATTCTCTGGTTTAAAATTGCTATAGCCAAGTGTTGAGGTGGGTTATGGTTAGCTGAAAATAAAGCATTTTCCAATTACAACTGCCGAGTCTGGAGTTTTAAGAGAATGTTAAGTAGTAAGATATATCGAGTCAGTTGAAATGCGTACTTACATCGTGTGCTTACATATATGTCTATGTACCGGTTGCTCCGAGCATGCAGCAGGGGAAATCTATCGGGATAATTATCACCCAAGCCACCCAAAACACTGTCCCTAACCCCCGAACACTTAAAGTACAGTTTTGCTTAAAGTCACCTAGTCCAGTTTCCTAACAGTGCTCGGGGCCTTACCTGTTCTTCAGCATAATTAAGCGGCGTTTATCTCCTCCGTGAATTACCTAGCGTCGGTGAGGCCTTACAGCAGAAACTATGCAGTCTTCTGTCTACACCATTCACTCGATACAGCCAAAGAGGATATTCGGGTACGGCTTCCGCTCCGCACCCTCACCTAGGATGCCGGCCGCCAATCAAGTCGCTGCTTACTCCCTCTATATTCACCGAGTTGGGAAACGGCCCCCTAAAAACACGCAGTTATAGCTGTTTCCGAGTCTCTTCCGGCAATCTTATCTATTTGCCACAGTATTCTATTGGTTAGTCCTCAGAGGGGTTTTGTAGGCTTTGGCGTCCTTCGACCAATAGGATAGAATCCAGCTGAGGTATAATATGCTGATTATCGGCGCCTGCATGTCCTTGCATAAACTGGATGCATATTATTGCTTACACCCACATTTTCATTGGGTAGTCGCCAATACTTCCCCATGTGGCAGTAAGATTGAGGCTAGCTGTGACGCAAGATTTCGACGCATTTAATTTGGGGGGCCACCACCTGAGTGAGGTTGACGCTTCGATGCTATTGATAATTGCTAGCAAGGTATTAAAAGCTATGCCGGTTCTTAAAATGGCAAGGTTCTACAGAGCCTTGTCGTACTCTGTCGAACCCCAAGCATCCCAACTCTTGAAGTCCCGCCCGCCTGGATAGCAGATCAATCAGAAATGGATAACAACGAGTCCTCCAAGGTAACCTGCCTGAGCTCCGAAGAACATAACAACGATATCACGGATGATCTAGCGCATTACCTTGGATGCATCGAAATATGCGAAAGATACGAATTCTTCACAGATCAAAACCCCCTTTGGCAGAGTGAGATTGAACACCGGACAGAAAACCTTAAACTCCAGGAAGCAGATGCCAAAAAGGAAGTGCTTAGCAGGAGAGAGTCTTGGGAGGACAACTGTCTCCGTGAACTTAATCGAATCAAGTTTCTCCGCAAGACCCTGGCTGGGGACAAATACGATAATCACCTAGTCAAGCAGCTGGTGGACAGCGGTACAAAATGGCGAAATTCTTATATCTATAAAAAAGGAATTAGGGAAGTCCAACGATGGGCAAATCGCGTGCGCCAGGCTCCTCTCCAGGGTCAACTCCTTCCGAGCAAGAGAAAGGAACCATATGACCTGAAGAAGGATGTCAGCGTGCCTATCATTCAAGTCCAGAATGGCGAAGGGAAGAATGTCGAAGATTCCAGGATCTGGAACAAGTTTCCGAACCAGAAGTTGACACTGAGTGCATTACTGGAGGACGACCCCGGGGTACGAGATACCGAAAAGAAGAACTTGCTCCGCTGGAAACCCTTTCCCAATGGCATCACATATTTCCATATTCCTTGTAACAACATGATCGTAAGTCAGGTCACATATGTATGAGGCTACCAAAATGAAGTGCTCAACTGAATCTTATCTAGTGGGCCGAGGTAGGTGTCCCGTCGGTGACCAGCACTACTCAATATCACCAACTGATAGACGTCTAGCACGCAATTGCGCGCTATTTCGGAGAAGACGCCGGTCAGTTCGATGAGTACCGTAGAAAGCTAATGAGAAAGATGAAGACAAGGACATATTCAGTCCTGCAAGATCGCTATTGGCGTAGCCAACTGCACGGAGATCAGCAGAAAATCCCCGCACATTCCAGGCACTTACATCCTTTGTGTGCGAGAGTACCGTCAGGTAAAGAATTCTCCTATCACTGCGTCTGCCGGAAGTAGAGAGTAACAATATCAAAGACCCGAACAACATTGATCCGTCCCCGAATAATATTGTCCTATTCGTAAGTTCTCCAACCGCCGCAAGGACGTCTAGTCTAATGGTTCTGATAGATGCCATATCTTCATTGGGAGTCGTCTAGGAAGAGACAGCAGTTCGCAAAAGAGATCAGTAGCATCATAAGAGACGATAAAGACAAACTCGCCACTACTCTCAAGGATAAAAAGAAAAGAAGACAGCACGACAGGCAGGGGCTTACTAGGCCGCAGAGGACCAGAAGTGAAGATAAGGAGCGATCCAGACAAGGTAAGAGAATGTGTGTTAAGTATCTCACCCACTAACACTGGTCCGTAGCTCGCTTAAGACCTCGGCTGGGTTTGGCAACAGAGGAAATCGGAGACCAGGCCACGTCCCGTTCGATACAGGACCTCTTTGGAGAAGTGGGGAAGAACCCGGACCGCCTGAAGAAAGACAGGCACGGTCGATTCGAGCTTAAGAGTCTTCTCGGCCAATACCTACTCGACGCGACTAGGCTATATGAAGGCATGGCAAACTACAGGGACAAGATGGTGCTCCGCAATTACCTCACCGAGGCCCCCCCCCTCCACCCACGTCGAACTCTGGATCAAGCGTACTACTGGATTCTCGACTCAACCAGGAAAAGAGACCGAGACCAAGTGGTCTACCGTGGGACAACTGCGAAGCCGGGCGATTTCCATACATACGACCGCGAAGCTGATGAATGGGTAGAACACAAAGAATTTCGTATCGAAGGGGAGTGTGACAAATGCAGAACAAATATCCAGAAGCTGTCCAGGGTCGTCATGGTTGACCAGCTATGGATGTGGATTTTAGACGAGAGTACTATCATCACCTGTTTCCCTAAACGCTACGGAGCTAATAAGCAGGACCTTTCCGGTGTCCACAAGTCGATCAGGATCCGCCTTCAGGATGGTGGATCAGATCAAGTCCGTTCAGTTTATGATCTCGCCCTCATCATCATCGCCGAGTGCTCTAGTACCTTCTTCGACCGAACCAAGAAAATAGATCGGCAACCACAAGTTATTGATGAGTTTTCTAAGGCTATCGGCAATATTGTGAGTAGTATTGAGTCTGCATTAGCCAAACTTCACTGATCCAAGGCGACAGATGCATAAACAGACCTCTGCTTTTGAGAGATTGTGGCACTGGACAGACAAGGCCAGTAAAGTCTACCGGTCGAAGGGCAACGCCGATGCATCCGAACTCCACGTACCACTCCTCGACATCAATCCCGAAGGCAAGCTCCAGCAAGAAATCAAGGATATCATTGAAGAACTCGATATCATGATTCATATCACGAAGACGCAAAAAGACATCCTCACCAAGTTCATCGGCTTTATCAGGGAGAAGCTAGAGCCTTTGGGTCGCGTCGACCCGGAGTGGTTCAAGGTTAATGCCGATGAGCGCTTCGCAATCATTCGAGATCGTATCGAAAAGCTGGAGGAACTACGCAAGACTGCTGATAGTACTGCTACTAGCGTAAGTACATGTGTTAGCATGTAAACTACGTTCTTATGCATTTGAATCTAATCGGCACACAGGTTAAGGACTTGTTGGAGTTAAAACAGCAGCAGGCTAGTGTCGTCCAAGCATGGCAGGCCGTGAAGCAGTCAGAGGAGAGCCTCAGACAAGGCAGGTCAATCATGGTGTTTACAATTATGACCATCGTCTTCGTAAGTATCAAACTGCACTCTACAGTCCATACAACGTTAACAACCCAGCTTCCACTTTCGTTCATGTCTAGTGTATTTGGCATGAATAATATTGAATTCTCTGGTGATTCATGGGCAATAAAGGACGAGTTCGCATATATGTGTAAGCATGTTTCTTCATCACCGGCAGTGGCAAACCGGCCCTAATTTGTCATTGCAGTCCCTATATCTGCCGGAGCGATCTCTTTCATCATTCTTCTCGCATTCAGTACGTGGATACACTCCTGGATCTCCTGGATCTGCTCCTGGATCTGGTTCATCTGCAAGCTACCCGTGACGAAACTAGTTGTCTCGTTGCACCTGTACGACTGCTGGCTCCGTTTCAACAAGCCAAGTAAGACCATCCACCAGAGCGGAATCAATAAGATCGAGCGGCTCAAAGAAGAGGTGAAGCTAGCTCGCTTCAAACGCAACTTCAAGCGCAAGATGGAAACAGAGACACCAGTTTCCCAGCCCAGTTCTGAACCCGACGCAGGGGTTGGCAATTACCTCCTAAACAATCCACCGTGTTCTGCGCCGGATCCGCCCCATGGTAACCGGACAGCGGAAATGCCAGGAGATCTTGAAGCCCAAATAGAATAGAAGCCTATGCTGAGGACATCGGGACAGTGGCCTAAGCAGTGATGTTGAATCTGGACCAAGAAGGAAGGGAGCTGAGCCTACCATACTCTCACCTTGTTCTAATATAATATATCCTTAGAACATTGCCGTCACTCGGAGTTTGGGTTAGAGAACCCAGTATGTTGGTTGAAGTTGCAGTTGACTTGTGACTTTGATATGGTTTAGTATCTATTGGAAAATGGCACATTTAGGGGACATCAGTCGTATTGCTATATTCAGCTAACTACGCAGCTTCTTTATACGCGCATTGCTTTGGAATAGCCTAGTAACGGAATATATCTTCTAATTAAAACGTAACCTGCCTTAATTAACGAATTATAACATATTTCGCTAATTAATATAATCCTTTAACGCTTTAAAGATTAAAACTGTTAACTATTACGTTTTATTATGGCGCAGGCCTCGTGCGCCTTATACGTTCCGGCACCCCTTTTTTCAATTTAATGGTTGCAACATAGTTAGCTAGGTTGACGGTTAGCTAGGTTGACGGTTAGTTAGGTCGACGGTTAATCAAAGCCTTTAAAGTTTCCAGGTTAATAGGTAGCTTAGTCGACGATAAGGTTAACGATAAGGTTAGCTTAATATAGGAGAAAAGTTAAACACCACCTCCAGGGATTAGTGCTACCACTTCCAAGCCTTATTTTGCACCGCCACGCCTTATATTTCCTGGACTTACGTACCACCTCCAAACCCTTGGAGGTGGTGCGGAAAGTAATTTCTTAGTGTTAATAAAATGCTAATACGGTAGGGTTTAATTTGAAAGCGGTTAGAAAATGAGGAAAGTATAGTTTTAGATTAAACTTTTAATATAACTTTTTAAAAAAGGCTACGTTAGCTAAAGGATAAAAAATAACCTTAAGAAATTAAATTAATACATATATAAAGAAAGTTATATAAATAAGAAATTAGAGACCGGTTTCGGTTTATATACCGATTATTACAAATTAAAGTTATAAATAAAAATAGTTAAAACCCGGTTTCGGTTTATATACCGATTATTACGAATTAAAGCTATAGATAAAAACGGTTAAAAACCGGTTTGGGTTTATATACCGATTTTACAAAATAAATTAAAAGTAAAGTTAAATTAAATTTAAGAAATAAAATAAGGCGTCGTATAAAATTAATTTAAAAATAGTTTTAAAAGGTATTATTATTTAAAAATTAATAAGTAAAAGATAAATTTTTAATATTAATAAAAATAAGGATGTAATTATGTAACGAAGAAAAAAATAACAAGTATAAATATAAATTATACTTAATTTAAATAAATATACGGCCATTTATTTAATTAAAAAATATTATGATAATAACGAAACGAAATATAATTTCAGAATATACCCGAATTAACCGAATAATAATATAAGTATTCCTTATAGGTATGGCTAAATAAAGCTGAAAAACAGGACGAAAAGAAACCGGTTTTAAATTGCTTTTAAATTAACTTTATAATTAAAAATCTTAATTAAGATATTTTTAAAAGAGAATATTTGCAAGATCCAGAATGGAAAAAAAGCAAATTTTTAAAATGGACAAAAAAGGCGGTAAGTATAATCCTAATACGGTCCGAATAGAAATTAAAGTTGATTTTTTAGGATTTTTTGTAGTTATTCGGATGTATTATAAGTTTATTTAGCGGCCAAAATGTTAAAGTTTTTAAAATGCAGCAGTATTTAAAAATATTGACATATTTTCAATTTGATTTTAAAGAATACGGTTATTGTTTTAAATACGAATTATTTAAATTTATGCCAGAAATTGTAGATTTATTAAATTTTAATTAAAAAGCTTTTGATTATAAGCTTTTTTAAAAAGTTACCGTAAAAAAATATTTAAGATATAGTTTCGGTTCATTTTAAGATTATATTTAAATTACGTTATATACGATTTATATTAAGTATAACTTGCAATATATTAAGTCGGATTATATAGAATTATAACATTAAATAACTTATTATAAGTATAGTTTCGGACCGTATAAAGAATATATTAAAACCGTATAGTAGGCCGTTTTATACCCGTTTGATATATTATTAATTTTATTGTTGTTTTGGAATTTTTTATTATAAATCGGTTTATTTTTCGATATTCGCAGTATATTTTAAGTACGATTAGGTTTTAGTTTCGTAATTAATTTTGTTAAATTAAGAGGAAATTATAAGGAAAAAAATTAAGTTATTAACCGAAACGTTGCGAAACCGAATAATAACGTATATGTAAATTATGTATTGTTTAATTTAGGATTGATTTGTAATTAATTTAATTTAGTTTTTATTACGTTATAAAACAAATATATCAAAAAGGTATATATAATTATTAGGTATTAAGTTACGAAATAATTTATTTAGAAAGTTTTATGTACGTTTTTAATCGAAATAATGTACATATTTAAAATATAACGTCCCATACAAGCTTACCGGATGCATAAGCTTACCGGATGGTTTTTGACACATTCTAACCACCCAACTTCAATTGCCTATTTCTTAACGTTAACAACATGGAACGGCTTACAAAAGAAGCGAAAATGAACCTAGCCGTTCAAACTAAGAAATAAGACCCGAAACTTAGTTATGCGATATTTAGTTCTATATATGAAGTTCCTTATTTTACTTTGCATAAACGATATACCGGTAAATCCTCCAAAGCCGATATTATCCTTAATTCGCGAAAATTAAAGCCGACCGAAGAGAAAACGATTGTCGACCGAATTTTTGGCCTAGATACGCAAACGTTTCCTGTCCGGCTTTAGTACGTTAAAGATATGGCCAATTTACTGCTTGCCTAACGCGTTGTAGGGTACGTCGGGATTAACTGGGCGTCGAACTTTGTTAAACGGCAAAAAAAACTCCAGACGCGTTTAAATCGGAAGATCGATTATTAACGGGTCCTATGCGAAAATCCAGAAACATTTCGTAAGTGGTTTAAGCTTGTTCGGGTTATTATCGCAAAATACGGCATCGCAAAAAAGGATATTTACAACTTCGACGAGACAGGATTTTTGATGGGGCTTCTTATGGCGGCGGGTATGGTAATTACCAGTACTGAAAAACGTGGAAAACCTAGATAAGCGCAACAAGGGAATAAAGAATAAGTTACGGTTATCCAGGCTGTTAATTTTTAAGGTTGGGCTGTACTACCATTTATTATCATGGCGGGGAAAAATTACTTTAAGTCCTAATACCGCGACAACCCATTACTAGCTAATTGGAAGTTCGGTATAAGCCATAATGGCTAGACGATAAACGAATTAGGTTTAAAATGGATTCAGCATTTCGATAAACATACTCGGACGCGTACGAAAGGTTCGAAACGTCTTCTTATTCTTAACGGCTACGAAAGCTACCATTCGATAGAATTCGAAAAATACTGCGCGAACCATAACATTATTACGCTTTGTATGCCCGCGCATTTTTCGTATCGGCTCCAACCTTTTGACGTATCTTGTTTTTTTATTTTGAAACGCGTTTATTCGCGGTATATCGAAGACTTAATGCGACGCCATCATACCCATATTGCCAAAAAAGATTTTCTCGCCGGCTTCTACGACGCGTTTAAAGCTGCTATAACGTCCGATAATATCAAATCTGGATTTGCAAAAGCTAGTCTTGTTCCATTCGATCCCAATAAGGTTCTTTCCGAATTAGAAATTCTTCCAGTTGTGCCTACGCCGACCGTCTCCCCGTTAACCTCCGCCGGTTCGATTCGTTCCCCGCCTGCAAAGACCCTTAGGAATATTAAGGAAGTAACAAGGCAAGGACGTTACTTGCAAAAAAAGATTCGAAATTATCAAGGTAATTCGTTAACAAGGGTCGTTAAATCGGCTGGTTTTTTGACAAAAAGTAACTTATTATTTTTGTACAAAATTGCTTTTCTTCGGGAAAAAAATGCCTAATTGCGCGAAACGAACTATATTTTAAGCAAACGTCGGAGGACTAAAAATAAACGTTTTTAAAAAGGAGGAACATTTATTATATAAGAGGAACAAGCTTTTTTGGCCCAAAAAGAAAAAGGTAGTGAAAAAATGCAGCTAATAGCAACTGGAAGGGGTCGTCGCAAGAGGGTTGAAACCAAAAAACGGAAATGTGGCGTCTGCGGCAAGCCCGGACATAATACGCGTATTTGTGAAAAAGCTGTAGATACGTCTAGCGAAAAAAAATCTGATTAGATTAAATTAATTTGATATGTTGTAATTAATCAATTTGAATTTGTTATCGCGACGTGCCAAAAACCATCCGGTAAGTTTGTGCATCCGGTGAGCTTGTGTGGGACGTTATAAAACATATATCGAAAATAATGTATAATTAATTTAAAAACAGATTTTGTTTATTGGTTGTTTTCGTAGTTATAACGCCGAATTTTATTATTTCGTTATATTTTTAAAAAATAATGTTGCTTAAATTAAATTTAATTTACTTAGGATATTTTGTATTAACGGTATACCGGAACGATTTGAAATTAATTATTATTTATTTATAAACCGTACGAAACGTAATTTATATAGTTATGATTATATTTAAAGTTAAAGTTAAAGAATTTATTTTACTTATAACGTTAAATTAAATATATATATTTTAATTTGTTAACGACAATTTCCATTTATTTATTTTATTATGCGAAGTTTTTATATTTATTACCCGTTATTACTTAATATTATTTTTTATAAATTTCGAAAGCAATTAATAAAAAGTTTTTGAAATTAAACTATTTGGATTTAATAATTAATAAGTACCTTATTTAGTTCCAAACCGTTCCTGTTACGTATTTAATACATTTTCGAATTATATACGAATTTTTATATTAATCTTTTTTAAATCGTTTTAAAACGTTATTAAAATATATTAAGATATGTTAAAGGTATAGCGTAATTAATTTCTATATGATTTATCTAGTTTTAGGTATTAAAAATAAATGAAACTTTTTAATTCGTAAAAAACGGTTGTGGTAATTTCCCGAAAAGATAGATTTTGCTGGTATAGAACGTAAATTAAAACTGGACGTTAACCGGTTTCCGAACGAACGTTAAATTTGAGAAGTATATTATTTTAGTTATTAAAATGAATTTTTTCGATATTTTATTTTTTATATAATTAAAAATTAAACGAAAACGTTTTGAAATTGTTTTTATATATAAATAGACCTTTTATTTAAAATAATTTACGGCAAAACGAATTTGTATTTACTTATAGAAATAAGTAAGTTTGGTTATAATGCGTTTTTAAATTAATTTTAAATTATATATTATATATATTAACTTATTATTAGATATCGTTATTTTTAATTATAATTTTTTTAATTAGGAAATAACTGTAGCGTATTATTAATTATTTGGTTGTTTGTTTTATTAATTAAAAAATTAGTTAATTTTAAAGTACGGTTTAAATATATTTATAAATTAATTTTAAACGGCTTTCGACTTATTTGTATTATTATTTTTAATATATACAAAAAATAAATTTATAAATTAGGGAAATATTTTTATAGTATATAAGGTATAGTTTTAGATTATATTAAAACTATTTAATATTAATGACATTTTTAGATTTAAATTAATTAAAAACTTAACAGAAATATTTACTATATTTAATTATTTTTTATAAAGTTTATTTTTACCGAAATTTCTATACGAAATTTCCAAAATGCAATTTTAAACCGTAGTTAAATTAATTATTTGCATTAAATATACCTAAATGTTTCGCAAATATGATTAACAGTATAATGAAAATATTCCCTTATATATATAAAAACTAGTTTAAAATTATTCGAAACTCGTATTAATATTATTTAAATACGAAAATTTAATTCGAAAATAAACTTCCAAATTAACTTTAAAGCGGATTGTATTAAATATGTTTTAAAATCGGTTTTATTAATTAAGCGAATATTTTAAAATATACGGAAATTAACGAAAACGAACATTTCATAATAAATAATTAAATTGGTAGTAATCTTTTATTGTTAACCGTAATTTTGTTATAAATATATTAAAACCGGTTTATATATGATTTATATATAATTATTAATTAATTTTAAATTAAAGAAATTCGTAATTTTTATACTTATCGTTAGCAGCTTTTTAAAAAATTTGATATTTATTATTAACAGAAAAACATATTAAAAAACGTATTTTATTCGAAAAGTTTATTTCGGTTATAAGTACGGTCCGTAATTAATTAAAAAACAATTATTAATTAATTTAAAAACCTATTATTAAAATAAATTTAACCGGCGGTTTAAAAACCTTATAATTCCGTTCAATCTATTAAATATTTTAAATATATTAACTTTAATTTCGTAAAAATCTTTTCGAATTTTTAAGTTTTTATTACGTAATGTTAACGATTTAATAAAACGTTTAAAAATTATATTACGTACTGTTTTAAAGTAATTTTAATTTGTAATCTTTTTCGAAATTTCGGTTTTACGACAAACTTAATGTATTAAAAAATTAGGTATTTATAATTAAACAAGTAGAAATATAGGTAATATTTAACGTATAAGTAAAAATTAAACAAAATGCGATTTATAACTTTTCCGATTTATTATTATTCTCTTAAGACATTTTTATATGGAATTATATTAAAAATAATCTGATACTTTATTCGTTTACATTTTATTTTAATTTATTATTTTTTTATTATATATTTTTTTAATTATTTTTCGGATGTACCGTACGAAAATTAATCCGGAAATATACCATTTTTAAATATAGCGATTCTTAAACCTAAATCGGTTTTAAACCGTTTATAAATTATTTATCGTTTAAGCTTTTACAAAAAGAAGTTTTTTAAAACCGTAATAATTTTTAAAATATTAGCTAAAAAAAGCGTTGAAAAAAACAGTTTTGATAATAGTTATAGGATTAACAGGAAATTAAAAAACGTTGAAAAGAATTTAATTAATTAAAACGGAAAAAATAACGGTTATTAAAAAAGTTATAAAGCAGTAATCGGTAGTTATATAGTTATAAACCGGTTTAAGATTATATTAAATATATACTTGTTATATATTTATTAATATTTATATTTAAAATTAAAGTTTAATTTAAATATAGTTTTAAATTAATTTTTTAACGCAATATTTAAATATTTTTAAAAATACCCCGTTTTCGGATTCGGCTTAACGCGTTACGTTTGTTTATTAATTACGTACGTACGTAGATTGTTTTATGCGCGTTTTAAAAAAAAATTTTCACGTCATTTTATTACGGTAAGTTCCTTTATTTAAAAACAATCCCGGACCAGTTTCCTTTTACTTTTTGTTTATTTATTAATTAATTCTCGTATAATTTAAAACTAATCTTAATTCGTTTAAAATAACTAACGTACATTTTATTACTGTAATCTTTCGTAATTTTAATACTAGTAAATAAACCAATTTCCGTTCATATTGAAATTATACTTTAATTAAATAAATAATGCGCCTTTTATTTTCCTAAACCCGGCCGATCCGGTTACGACTTTTTAAGTTTGCGGTAAATATAATTCAAGTTTATACTTAAATTAATTTTTATTAACTTTAAAAATAACAATTTTCGATTTTAACCCGTAATTACGAAACCTTAATAAAACCAATCCTTTTTTAATTATAAATTAATTTACTGTATTAATTTTATTAACCGTTACCGCTAATAACGATAATAATAACAAAAATAATTTTTTTATTTATTAAATTATTCTTTTTAAAACCGTATTAAAATTAATTATTTTTATTATTTTTATAAACTTAACCCGGGTTTAATTTATAACCGCGTATTTTAAAACATAAATACGGTATATATTAAAATTATATTTAAATTATATTACTAACTTTTTCTCTTAATTTTAAAAATATTTATATATTATTTATTTTTATTACGGTAAATCCAAAAGTTATATATAAAATAAATTAAAATTAATTTCTCTAATAACGCCTTTTTAAGTTCGTAAATCTATTAATACGTAAAAACGTATTAAAATTAACGCATAAGTATAATTTTCGTTTATTTTCAAATTATATCGAAATTAATGTTTATTTAAAATAATACGTTACTATATTATTACTAACTAATAATACCGATAAACGTTCGAAAATAAACCTAAATACGTACTTTATTCATTTTTAATTATATTCAAATTAACTTTTTAATAACCCGAATTTTTCGCCGTTAATTAATTTTAAATTATATAAAAATTAATATTATTTTAACGTTAAAATAACTTTTTTGTTAATAACTTTAATACGTAATTCTTACGTAACGATGTGAATTTAATTTTTATTTACTTTTTGTTTGTTTTTTATTTATTTCCTAATTATTTTTTAATTACTTTTACTTACCCCGAATTTTACCTTAAATTATTACCGTCCTAAACTAATAAATTTTTTAATTACCGCCTTTTTCATATAGCAATAATACCATTATTATATAATCTATTACCGATTCGGAATTAATCTTAATCCAGTTTTAATTTTATTTCCGGCCGCCTTGCGCTTTTTGCTGTTAACCGTTAACGAATCCGATTTTTATCGAAACTATTCCCGGTTTGCTTTTAACAAATACTTTCCGGACCGCCGTTTCCCTACTTTAATCCCTTACCCGAATACGAATTAAAACTAATCCCTAACTATTTTAAAAATAATCGGAACCTTATTATTATTAACCCGGATAACTTATCTTTACTTTTAGCATTTAAAACCGCAAATCCAATCTTAATACACTTTCTTAATCCTTATTTTATTAACTTTCCTTTTATTTCAAATTTTTTATAACATAACCAATCAAACGAAAACCGTACCGAAACCTTTTCTTCCGTTTAACCTTATCTCTTTAATTTTAATAAAATCGTTTTAAATTTAATTTTATTAATTAATAACGTTCTTTAACTAAATATTCGTATTATACGTTTTTCGGTACGTTAATAATCTTACGTTCTAAAAAAAACCGATTTAAAAACGCATCGAATTACGTCCCGACGCGCTTTTAAACCGAACTTCCCGAATAAACCCTTTCAAAAAATTAAACGCGCCTGTAAAAAACGTAATTAATTAAATACTTTTTGCTTTATTAACTTTACTATATTAAAAACTGTATTAAGTTTATATTAATATTAATCTTAAACGTTACTACCGGAAATTCCTAAATCCGTACGAAAAATAAATTATTTAATTTTAAATTAATTTAAAACTATATTAACTTTAATAACGCCGAATTTGTAATAATAATAATTTTACCGAAAGTACCTGTATATACTTACCTTAATCTTAAATTATTCTAAAACTAATTTATGTAACGTTTAAACGTAATTACCGAAACCGCGGTAACCGAAATATTCGCATTACGTTTTGCCGTAACCGCCGGAACAAATCCCCTTTTGTTCCACCTAATTCGGATAAATATATTCCTAAACCGTTTTTTAATTAATTTTTAAGTAATTTAAGTTTAATCGTTATTATTAACTTAATTGCTTTTATTTAATTACAGACATTTCTTAATATACGCTTAATACGAACCGAATTTAATTTTAATTTATATAACGTATAATCTTTACGTAACCAACTCCCTTATTTCTACTTTATTACAAGCATTTTTTAATATACGCTTAATACAAACAAAATCTAGGTTTAATTTATATAATATATAATTCTTATTTAAACCAGGTAACAAAAATCCGGCTAATTATTCGGTTTTAATCCGGTTTAGGTTCGGTTTTTTTAACTAGGCATAACAGGGAAATGTATAAATACAATTAATAAATAAGTATAATCTCAAACTGTACTTTTATGTTACGTAATTTATGGCCACATCGGCCCTTTAAAGGTAGTCCGATGGGGACAAATTAGAGGTGGTGCGAAAGATCCCTACAGGTGGTGTTTACCATGCGTCCCTTAATACAGCCAGGTCGACGACAAGATCAAGATCTAGTGCTTTTAGGGCTTAGGGCATTGCTAGGTCTCGTACGGGCCATACAAATTGGCAGGGGTCTTGGAGACCGCCCTATGCGTACCGGCCGGATGGTACGCTTATTTTCACTTTCCCTAATTAAGACGCGCTAAAATTCCAAATTAGGAAATCGTTTTTAAAGGAGCTGAGGTCGACAGAATAACCCTTTGTTTCACCCCTTTCGTTTCTTAATACGTTAAAATAAAGGCATAGGTTTTTGTTTTACTTTATTTGTTTTTAATACGTTAAAACGAGGGCATATGCCACCAGTTGGGTGGCCCGTGCTTAGGTTACCCTAACGTATCTATAAGGGCCGTGCATTTTATATAATTTATCTAGCTATAAACGGATTAATGTTATAACTTAACTAGGCTTGGCTTCTTTAAAAACGGTCGGAATCTCAAGAAAACAAGATCTGACGGGAACGGGAACGGGAACGGAAAGGTATGTCGGAAAGCTGTTCGGAAATTCGGGAAGGTCGGAAACGGAAACGGAAACGGGAAGGTAGACGCTGATATCGTCGTTTCGCTAAAAAATCAACAGGTTCATCAGGTCTTTGCCATAATTAATAATGGATTCGTAACAGCCACAAACCTTCAGGCCATTCGGAAAAGTCGGAAAATCGGAAAAATCGGAAATACAACGGCGAAAGCGTTAAGCCTTCGGCGAGGGATCTTAATATAATGTTATGGCACAG
Source organism: Monosporascus sp. 5C6A (assembly GCA_004155035.1). NCBI lineage: Eukaryota > Fungi > Ascomycota > Sordariomycetes > Xylariales > Monosporascus > Monosporascus sp. 5C6A. The sequence continues at coordinate 103,203 of QJOB01000220.1, forward strand.
GAACGAAAAGGCGGCGCATATACCAATCACTAGGGAAAGGCTCAATATATTAAGATAGGGAAAAGAAGAGAAGTCCTATAGAAGTATCTCTAGGAACGCGTACAAATAAGGTGGGGCGCACGAGCCACCCACACCAGGACCGTAACAATATTGATATACATATTTTCTTTTACCTTATCTTTATATCTTATATTAACTTTAATAATATCTGCTATTAACTTAAACAAAGAAATATAAAAACTAAATAAAACTTAACTTTCAGAAATAGCTTTAATTTATAATTATTTTCTAAAATTCTTTTAGTAACTTTATATAAGCCGATATATTTAAAAATAAACTTTTAATTTAAACGTTTAATTTTGATATTTTTGGTAATTAAGTAAACTATATCTTTTTCCGAAAAAGTTAATTTTTTTAACTTTTTTAATTATAATAATTTTTTATCTAATTACGTATAAATTTAAGTTCTATCTTCATTTTTATATATAACTACTTAAATTATTTTAACGTTAAAATTGCTTTAATATTAACTAGGCTGTTATCGCGTATTTCTTTATAAACTTCCGATATAAAACCAAAATTGGTATTTATTAAGGTTATTTTAATACTTTTATAATAGTTAGTATTATAGGCTAATTAAGTTATTAATAACTTTTTAACCTAATTATTTTATTTATAGTTAATATAGGATTGTAGGTAAATTTCGAAAATTTAATTTAACTGTTTTATTTATCCGTTTGTTTAAAATTTAAATACGTTAAATAACTTATAGTTCAGGCCGATTTATACTATAAAACCTTGCTAAAATTTAAAAATAAACGTAATACCTTTATTTAAGATAATTTCTGTTAATAATCCATGTATATTAAAATTATATCGGAAAAAGATATATGCCACTTATTTTATATTTGTATTTTTATAATAAGATAAAAAATAAGAAAATCTCGTGAATCGATCGACGATTACGAAAATGTTATCGTAATATATTTTTGTCGCTAGGTTTTCGGATAAGGGAAGTTTAATAATAAAATCTATAATAATCGAATCCTATAATTACTATAAAGCTAAAAGTGGTTACAATTCTCCGTATAATTTATACCTTAAAGCCTTAACTTTAACGCAAACGTTGCATTTTCATTTAACTTTCTGTATTGTTATTTTTATTTTAAAAAAGTAATAAATGTGCTATAATAGTTTTAGGATTTTATGGATCCTTAAATGTCTATAAAGTAAATATTAATATATATCCTATATCAGGTCCTACTAACATTTTTTTAATATTTGAATTTTGTTTATTTTTTAAATATCGGGTAAGTTATTATTATATTGCTGTATTTTCTGATGTATATTAAAGGGTACTACCTTAATTGTTATAATTTGTTATAATTTCAAATATCCTTTTACGGTAACATTAAAAATTTTATAATTAACCTTAATTAATTTTTCTTTTAGGTTAAGTCGTTGATTAAGAGCATTTATTTTGCCGTTTTAAAAGCCTTTTTAATAAATAATAATAAAGTTATACTTAATTAATTCCTTTACATAACGTAACTATCGTTTTATAAGTTTTCGTATAATAATAAAACGGATAAAATTCTTATAATTGGTATAAACTTTAATTTAATAAATGTTTCCCTTAAGCATATACCTAAATTTTCGGAAAGCTTTAACAATAGCCATAAATCTTTTATCGGAAATAACATAATTTAGTTTTATTTTTTTTTAGTTTGTAAAAATAAAAAGCAATCGGATAAAGTACTTCTTAATTATTTCGGTATTTAATTACTGCGCTTAACGTGTAATCCGAAAAATCGGTTTTTAATTTAATTAAACGTTTTAAATCGTACATAATTAATATTAATTTACTAATAATTATGTCCTTAATCTATTAAAAAGCTTTTTTTTTTGTTTCCGTTATTTATTAAAACTCGTTTTTTTGGTAAAATTGGATAAAAATATTGCAATTTTACTAAAATATTTAATAAACTTTGGATAATAATTAGCGAATCTAATAAATACCTGTATTTTTATAATAATAATAGATATAGGTTATTTAGCAACTGCTGCAATCTTTTTAAAGCTTATTTTAATATGTTATAAGGTAATAATATATCCCAGATATTCCATTTTCTATATGTAAAATTGGTTTTTTTTGCGTTAATTAATAAATTGGCGTTTTATAAAACTTGAAAAACTTAAAAAACGTATTCTATATATACCTTTTTTAACTTTAAAAAATTCAAAATATTATTTAGATAATATATAACGAAAATATCCAGGTATTTTCGAAATACATAATTAATTATTCGCTAAAAAGTTACTGGTACGTTCGTAAATCTTATTAATATAACTAAATATTCGTATAGTCCGTATTTCGTTTTAAAAGCCGTTTTTTATTTATATTTTAGTTTGATTCCAATTAAGTTATACCCGTTTTAAAATCCAAAACGGTAAACTTTTTAATTTTTATAAGAAATTTTTTATTTCGGTAATTAAGAATAAAAATGTCTTATTTTTACTAATAATATTGTTAAAATGTCGATAATTTATTATTAATCGTAACTTGCCATTTTTCTTTAATACGAAAAATATAAGGTATCCGGTTAAAGATGTAGATCGTCGAATCTATCTTTTTTAGAATCTGTCTTCTAGGTATTTTTTAAAAATATAAAACTTTGTTTTGTTTAAATTATAAATAAGATAAAACTTAAATAAAATACTTTTTTAAGGATTATTTTATGGTTTTATTTGCTATATTTTGGTAATTTTATTTTAAACTTTTTCTAAAATAATCGCTTATATCTACGATATTATGGTGGTATATTAATTATATTTTCTCTTAGTTCTTTAGGCTAATATTTCAAGATTTCGTTTATATTATAAAGCTATGCCCGGATAATGGTTATAATGCATCGAATGCGTTTATTATATCTTTTCTTTTTTTTTATCTTTTTTTTAGGGTAGTAAAGTTTTTATTGTATGTTTATGCCTGCATTTATTGTTTTTTTTATTAATCGAATATAGAAATTTTATTCGTTTTTTTTTTTTTTTTTTTTTTTTTTGTT